>CP137668.1:15465134-15636886 GCA_037976565.1 Mesocentrotus franciscanus
ACACCAACATAGGCAAACAATGAAGATACTGCAAAATTATATCCAATGCTAGTATCCATGAAATTAAATTTCACATTATTATGATCATTGGGGAAGTGATGATCAATCAAAGTTACAATGAAGTGTAAAAAATCAAGCTGACTAACGGCAATAAGGAAAGACAGATTCTTTTTTCTTCATCCCAATGCATTTTCCAGATAGGCTGTCAGCAGACTGACAAGGAAGAAAAACCGACTGTTGATGGGTGGTCAAAATTAACGTCCTCGTCATGCAAATAATGATAATGAACGAAAACAATGGCGATTCAAATTGTGTTCAAAAATTAATTATAACGTCTGAGTTCATTTCAAAACAGCTTTTCTTAATAAAAACAAAAGTGAGTAAGACAAAATAATGACCCCCCCCCCAATAAAAAAAATAAATAAGAATAAATTTGCTGATGATTATTATTTTTTTTAACCGTCAAAGTCTCTCAGGAGGATTCTTTTAGTAATATACAGGCTTTACATTTGTGAGTTGGTCGTTTTCACAATGATTGAGAGTTTATCGATTATCTTTAATTTCACTCGGTTCACAGAGAGAGAGATAGAGAGAAGGGTGAGTGGGAATAGGAAAGGGGAAAACGAAAGCGCATGCGTTGTTGCAGGTGTTATCACGTGACGCTTTATGAAGAAATTGATGACCAAGACAGCTTCCTTATTAAAGACTTTTTCTCTCCTCCGAAGAGCATCATCTCAAAATCATCTCATTCTATTATGTCTGTTATGATTTCACGGCCCGCTCATATTGTGTAACAGTTTTTAGAGTATATGCTGCCTACAGAGAGGGATTTATTTTGACTAGGTAAGTGACGAGTGTACGATTTCTTTTTAATTTGTTATGAATGATGTTATAGAAATCGGGCCGTCGATGGTGGGGAAGGGGCATTGGATAGCATGTTGGGGACGTAAAATTCTCATTCAAAAAGGTTGGGTCATCCCAGTAGATTGACAAACCCGGAGTAGCGAGCAATGAAAATTCTTGAAGAACAGTAATGAAGACATGGCTAGAGGATATCGTTTAATTATTTAATTATTTAATTGAGATGTAAACGTCCCCACATGCCATGAGGTTGATGATGACATCAAACGGACGTTAGGGCAAATTTTGGACAAATTCGAAAATCAAGACTTTTGGGCCATGCACGAGACCGACATTGTCTGTCACTTGGGCTGCCGGTCTCGTAGGCTGTAGCCTAAAATTTTAATTTGGGAAAACGTATCATTTCTAGAGCATTGAGTTCGGCAAAATTGGGAAAAATTTAAGTAAAAAAACTTTTGTTTTTTTTTCTCGATGGCATTTTGTTCTTCAGTATGTGTTAGTAAGGACCCCCCTTTTTTTCTTGCTTGCTGAAATCCATGATCTACCGACTGCTAGTAAAGGCCTGATGGTATGACTTACTAGGATTTTCTGGGATTTGAAGAAAAAAATATGTCTTTCGGAAGAAGAAAAATTTCCCCGAAAAAAATAAAGAGTAAAGATTTCATGGTGTTTGAAACATTCGGATGTAATATTGTTTGAGAGAAAAATTGTATTTTTGTTCTCGATATAGGCCTCTAAAACCTAAAAATAGGTTGTATTTAGAGCCCATTTTGATTAAGGCAAGCAAGGGTTAATGTATTTTGGAAAATGTCATACATTACCAAAACAATGAAGAAAAAAAATATCTTATTTGATAGCTGTTGGCTAAAATGATGCATAATGATAATGAAGTGTCATAAATTACGATTAAAAAAGTGAATATCTCTCTCTCTCTCTCTCCCTTTCTCTCTCTCTCTCTCTCTCTCTTTCTCTCTCTTTCTCTCTCTTTCTCTCTCTTTCTCTCTCTCTCACATTTTTCCTTCTCCCGATCACTCGTAGCTGAAGATGCCCCCTATGAAGATTTACCTGCTGGTTGCCTGCGTCTCTTTTGCGCTGAACAATGAGGTATTGGCAGAGTGTGAATATTTGAACGAAGGTAAAATATATTTATTTATCAGTATGTAATTGCATTTAGGATTTATTAGATTTGATTAAATCCATTTCATTTCACTTCATTCCAGTGATATGTGCTTGAATTGAAAGTAAAACACTCATTAAGAAGAGACACAATGATAGTAATGGTTTTTGTGGCAAATTTCACACTTTTTTCATTCAAGTTCATATTCCGAGCATTCGAATTCGCTCAAGTCGTACTAGCAGCGTTGAATCTCCTTTCAAATTCAAAATCCGTTCATTCAAATTCACTATCCCAATCAATTGTTAAATCGGGTCATTCAAATGTTAACTAAGAGCCTACATTTCGTGCAAAGAGCATTCAAATTCATCTAATGCCGGCTACGGTACCTCGGTGGTCATTCAAATTCGTGATTGAGCAAGCATGTTTGAAATAAGTGCATTCAATTTCGTGGCGTGTTCAAAATATATAATTGCATATACCAAGATATGCCAAAGGTAAGAAAATTTCAAACGTTTTGCTTATTGTGTTGTGGACTCGGGTGTACATAATATGCCTGAGTATTGTAAAACTGTGTATGCTGATCTTATGATGGGTGAAGTATACTTGTTCTTGTAGGGGGTGTTATCCGTGTTTAATGTTGTGTGATTGGGTGAAGTATACTTGTTCTTGTAGGGTGTTATCCGTGTTTAATGTTGTGTGATTTCATCAGCATAGTGTCTTTGTACTTTGGATCCATAGGACTCGTATTCAGCTTATCATATCTGATTAGGCCTACAAAAGAGATATATATATATATATATATATATATATATATAGACAAATTGGGGGCTGGTAAAAGATAAAAGGGAGAAAAGTTGTTGAGGGAGAGAGATTGGAGAGAGACAGAGAGAGAGAGAGAGAATGGAGAGAGGGTGACATGGGAGGGAGCGAGAGAGAGAGAGAGAGAGAGAGCGAGAGAAAGAGAGAGAAGGAGATAGAGGGCGTGATAGGGAAAGAGAGAGGAACACGAACACATAGCTGGTATACATACATCATACAAAAGAACAATTCATTGGAAAAATCTTTGCATTCAAGTTTGTGGAAATGCATTTAAAATTAATTGAACTTTTTTTAAATTGAGGGAAAATGCATTTCCCCAGTACTAGAGCAGAAATCACCTCCAAAACACTAGTTTTTATGTTCTAAAAGTCTATAAATATTTCCAATTATTTAGAATATGTATACATATAATATTGAAAGAAAGGTGTAGTATGGGATATTCATGTATAATATAATTAGCGATATGATATTCAAATACATGATCAAAACGCAACAATATTGTCAGATAGACAAAGAGCATTAACTAAACTGTGGAGATTTCAATGTGTAACAGTGATTTACGATAATTCCAAGTAATCAATTTAAAGAAATCAAAGTGTCCCTCTCATCTGGAATCCCTCTCAATATTACACCAAATTGAATGCACGTAGTAGGAAATTGATCACCGAAAAATGAAGTTGAATGCCCTAAACAGGCTCATCGTGAGCGTCGTGTCATTTTGAATGCACGAAGTAGGAAATTGTACGCACATTCGTGAATTTGATTTCACTGAACATGAACGTGAGATTTCACCGAACACGATGTTCTGAATTTGGCCATAAAGAGAAAATGTGGCAATACTAAGTCGATGGCCAAGAAGAGCGTGCCATTGACTCAAATGCTGTCGATGCACAAGAGAAAGTGAACTCAGGAAAGTCTCCCCAAAGCGAATACTGTAAATGTGCTTTTCGTTTATCCAAATACAGTGGACTAAAAATTGATCACCTTAATGTTCATAGCCTAAGTGATAAAATAGATGAAATACGTTTTTTGATAACTAAGATTAACTTTGACATACTATGTTTAACTGAAACCTGGTTACATGAAAAGATCAGTAATACTGAAGTGAAAATTGATGGCTATGTTCTGATAAGAAAAGATCGAGGTAATGGTAAAAGAGGTGGAGGAGTATGTCAATTTATCCGCGATATTTTATATTTTACTGAAAGATGTGATTTAAACGATGATTTACTAGAAGCAAAATGGATAGATTTATCACTAAAATCTTTAAAAATTACGATTGATTGTGTGTATCGACCACCTAATTGAGACATGAATTATTTTAATAACATGCTTGATAGCTTTGAAACATTTAGTATGGAGAATTATAATATTGTTGTATTAGGGATTTTAACTATGACTATAACATCGATGAATACTTGTGCGATAATCCCATTAACCTACTGGAAAACTTATTTTCTTTATGACAAATGATTTTAAAACCTACAAGAGTAACTAGTAGCTGATTGAAATGCTTAGATCACATTATTAGTTCTATACCAGACAAGCACTTAATTAGTGATGTCGCTAAAATAGCCCAAGTGATCACTATCTGATTTATACGTGCATTAATTTACAAAAAGAAGTCAAAGTAAAACATAAAGTAGTTCGTTTTCGAGACTACCAGAATTTTGATGAGAAAACCTTCATTCAAGACTTGAAAAACTGTTTAAACCTTAATGATATACTTGCCAGCAATTTATCTGTAAATAAAATGTGGACTAAATGGAAAATCTCTTTCGATGAAGTCTGCAGTAATCATGCTCCAATGAAAGAATGTAGAGTTAAGGATCGTCACAATCCATGGATTACATCTGATGTTGTGAAACTTATGTATAAGAGAGATTATTTAAAACAGAAATATGACAAGCTCAAACTACCTCATATTTTGTCTGAGTATCGTCAAACGCGGAATAATGTAACTAAATTTATTAAAAGTAAAAAGGTAAGTATTTTAGTACTGTAACTGAGAAGTATAAAGAATGATGATAACGAGAAACTATGAAAATAAATAAATAAGCTTATAGGACGGAAACCTACCAATACTAATAATTTGAATGGTGATGATTTTAATGATTTTTTTGTAAATATAGGTAAGCAAATTACTGATTCATTAAAAAATGATGTTTTTATATGGAATCATCTTGATAGCATACACACTTTCGGATTCCAATCAGTTACAGTTGAAAAGGTTAGAAAGATTCTTTCCCAGCTGTCGAGTTACTCAAGCCTTGATATTTTAAATTTTGATACCAAACTACTAAGAATAGCATCGCCTTATATAAGTACCTCTTTGAGTGTATTATTTAATGAAAGTCTGTCAAGCGGTTCTATACTGGAAGACTGGAAGATTGATCGAACCACTCACATTTATAAGGGTAAAGGGGATTCGGGTGATATGACTAACTATAGGCCCATATCTGTGGTATGTCATTTAGCAAAATTACTGGAGAAAGAAATCCAGAGTCAATTCCTTTTATATCTTCAAAACCACAACTTTATAAATATTGATCAATATGCTTTCTTACCGAACCACTCGACAACGTTACTACATGTTTACATAAGATAATTAGATGATTGGTATGATTCTTTTAATGAACGCGAAATGGTAGGTACTTGTTTCCTTGATATATCGAAATGTTTTGACTGTATTGATAATAAATTATTACTGCAAAAATTGGAAAGATATGGTGTTCAGAATAATGAGTTGATATGGTTTACTAACTACTTGTCTGGTAGAAAACAAACTGTTTATTGTCATGAGAAATTGTCTAAATTTAAGAGTCTGTCCATTAGAATTAACCCAGGGCAGTGCAATGGGTCCTTTAATGTTTCTTGTTTTTATTAATGATATAAGTGAATGTTTAAGATCATGTTCATGTAATATATATGCTGATGACGTTGTTATATATATTTCTGATAAAAATATCAAAGTTATTAGGGCTAAGCCGCAGGCTGATCTAGAGGAAATTAGTAGGTGGTATAAAAGAAATAAATTAAAAGTTGATACTAAAAAAACATACAGAATGTTATTGAAACGCAACTCACAAACTATTCAGGATTTCAACATTTCTTTGGATGGCAATAACATCAAACTCAAATCAAACAAGAACAAATATTCGGTATTTAGGAATTGAAATTGACGAAAACCTAACCCGGAATATTCATATAAAGAAGCTCAGTAAATCGTTAGCCTATAAAATATTTTCTATAAAAAGGGTCAGTAATTTCACGAATACGAATGTGTTCAATAAAATTTATAAATGTACAATCCAACCTATATTAGATTACGCATGTACGTTATGGGGTAATTGTTCTGTATATAACAAGAACATTATCCTTAGATTACAAAAAAGAGCAGCAAGAATAGTTGAAAGGAACTTTGATTTCAATGAAAGTGGTCTTGATGTTATTAAAAGATTGAAATGGCAGGTTTTAGAAGAAAGACGTATCTATTTCCTTGCTTGTATATTGTATAATTGTATCCATGGCTACGCTCCATTACGTTTTTGCAATGCTATTGACATGGTATTTGATCGGCATCCAATTAATACGAGATTGGCTAACTCAAATGGTGTTGTCCTTCCCAAGATTAATATTGACATTTTCAAAAATAGTCTACGTTATGCAGGCGGCAAAGTATGGAATAACTTACCCTCTAATCTACATAATGCACAATCCATCGACTGTTTTAAAAACATGTATAAGAAAACCTATTACTATTTCTGTAAATTATGAACAATTATGCTTATCGTTGTTTCTGCTCTTTATGCTTTAAGTTTAGCTTGATTCTTCATGATATAAGGTTATTTTGTAGAGTGACAGAATTCGATTTAAAATAGATCAGCTGATTATTTGATTCCATTATTGTGTTTTTATATATTCAAGTAAATATTATGTAATTTCTACTTGGTTTCTACTCAAGATTGTGGTCGCTAAATATTTTTATCATGACTTCATGATTTTTAAAACAATTCTGACCATAATGTATGATTAATTTATTTTGATGGTTGAGTGTTAGCTTTTAATATTCAGGACCAGGATGTAAACCAATCCTCTCTGATCTTGTTATCCTGATGAAATATGTTCAAATAAATGAATAAATAAATAAATAAATAAACAAGAGTGCCGAGAAATGAAATTGATAGCTCGGATTTTGAATTTGAATGCCCGAATTCACCTGCGAGCGACCTCTATGTGAATTTGAATACATAACCTCAGTACAATAAAGCGTTTCCTGTATTAAGACAGTTAAAAAAAAACGGATTCCACTGTTTAACTATAGATTTTCTTTGTTTATATTATGTTACTCGGAATATTTGCACACAGATTGAAAACGTGTATGATTAAATGGTAATATTGCAATCCTTGTAAAAACAGATACTATATTCACATATAATTATACGGAATGTATAGGTCTAAACTGTGCGCAATATATAAAATACATATAATACGATGCTGATGGTAGAAATTGTATAATATAATTGTATTCATTTCCACGAGAGTTAATTTCTAAAGCTGTTGCATAGGTAATTTTCCTTACATTATTTTTGTATACATTATTATTCTAACCGATATAATTATTATCTCAAAGCATTCGCTTGGATCCAGCTGAGTAATGTGGCTTGATTGTTCAAAACTCGCCTGCCCCAGACAAAGGAAATCATTAGTGAAGGTTGAACATTTGTCAATCTGTCAGTCAATTTATTGAATCTGGCGTCTCCGTAGTCTAGTTTTCAACCTTTGCAAAAAATGTCCAAAAAAGGAGGACAGCAATGGGGCATTTTATAATTTCATTCATATATTATATATAATTTAATTTTGAACACAAAGAAAAACAAATCATATACTTAAAGGGAAATCCAACCCAAATAGACAACTACTCTAAAAGAAAGCATAAAAATCAGAGAAGCAAACTGATGAAAATTTCAATTAAATCTGACTAAATATAAGACAGTTATGATTTTTTTAAAGTTGTAATCACTATACGTATGGGCACTTCAAGTTGGCTGAAGCGGTAATATCAATGTGATGTAGTGCCGGACTACTTTCCCATCTGTTCCAACATATAAAATGACTACAATTTATTTTTTCAAAATTAATTGCTCAGGAGGGTTTTATTCTTTTAGAGGACCTTTAATAATATGCTGTCTATAATATATTTTGAGTAGTGCCACAAGGGAGAAGAAACTTACGAGAAAAACAGAAATTAATTATATTTGTGTACACGGCAAATGGAAGATTACACTCTTAAAAATACCTAGTCAATTGAATTACTTACGCCTATAGTGGAATAAGACCACATTAAAAAAATAAGAGCGAAAATGGGAGGACATAAAGACAAAATAATGTGGACAAAATGAAGGAACGCACATGGGAAAAATAAAATGAACATTTAGATCACCAGAAGGTTTATGTAATTAGAGGAAGAATTTTAAAGTAAGTCTAGCCTAGTTAAGTAAAGACAGAGAGAAAGAGAGAGAGAGGGGGAGGGGGTAGGAGGAGAAGAAAATAACGTAAAAGTAAAAAAAAAGAGAAGAGTGACAGTATATTATGTGAGTGAGAAGAGAGTGTTTAGAAGGAAAATGGGTTAGTACGATTTTCGTTTTAGAGTGTGTTAATATTTCCGTCTCAAAAAGTAATTATTGTTTTCCGGAAAAATATTGTTGTAAAGAGAACTAGCACATATATTCTTTAAATCTTCAATCATCTAAGTAAAATGATATTATTTAAAAGGGAAAAGGGCGATTACGATTCCTGTCTGCGAGTCCTCAGGGATACAACTGACTGTAATCTTTGCACTGATAAGATAGATGAAATTCTTGTATTCTCCGTCGAACTCTTTTCCATTACTCAGTATCTCGCCTGAATTAACCCGGTCTCCTTTAGAAGCTGTAGGCTGACATGTTGTGAAAAGCAGTTAAGGGTGGCGGAACCCCGCGGGAATATTATTCACAAGAGTTCTAACATTTGGGCATCCAAACATTGCCCATCGTGCCACGGTTACATTCTCCATTTTACATTTTATTCCAACACACAGAATTACTAAAATGTTATCAAAAAAAAACTTTACGACTCAGGAAGGTCCTTTTCATTTTTTAAAATTAGTATCATTATTATTTATAGACTTGTATTATTTATGCATCTGTTGATTTCCCATCATTATAATTCTGTTGATAGGAAATGAGGAACTTTTTATTTTAAAGAGTATTATATCGCTTGGCTCTATTGACAGCTCTTGACAGCTCTATTGCAGATAGTGAAATTTATATACCCCATTACTCATTACTTCGAAAAGATAGGGATAGAAATGGGGGTGGAGTGGCCATTTACGTCCATGAGTCTATTCATTTTCAACTTAGGTAGTCATGATTCTCTAGACCATTTAGAAGTATTGTGCATAAAAGTTTGTTTGAAGAACACGAAGCCAATTACATTTTTAAACTGGTATAGACCACTAAATTAAAAAGTCGAGGTTTTTAATCACTATGAGGACTTCTTGGTTTTTGCGAATAGTCTCAATGGGCAACTCATTATTATGGGCGACATTAACTGTGATATCACGAAAAAACCTTTTGAAGGAAATACGAAAGTTTATAATCAAATAAATGATATATATAATTGTTTGAAACAGGTAAATGATACATTGTATACAAGAGTAACTGATAGATCTTGCACACTTCTTGTTAACGGATTATCCCGATAAGGTGAAATCGTTTGGTGTTATTCAAAATGGTATGAGTGACCATTATATCACTTACTTGGTGTGGAAATGTAAACATACTTCTGCAAGTGAAACATTTGTATCGTTCAGGAAGTCGAGAAATGTAGATTTAGAAGCTTTCAGGTCTGATTTGCGTAATCAAAACTGGAAGAAAGTAAAAGAGTTTAGTGATATAAATGATGCTTTTAGAAGTAGTTAACAAGCATATGCCATTAAAGACAATACGAGTGAGAAAAAACCCTCCCCATGGATGAACAGTGAAATACTTTCTTTAATGAAACATAGAGATAAAGCAAAACTGAAAGCCAAAAAGAGAAACAGTGATGACTTATGGAAACTCTATAAACGCATGAAAAATAAAGTTACCACCGAGGTAAGAAAATTCAAACGTAAATACATACGTGATAAACTATCTGAAGTTACCAATAGAAATGAATCTTGGACAACACTCAAAAGTTTAATGGGTAATAATTGTAATTCTTCTAACAGCACTTTCCCGAACCACTTTGCCGATATAGCGACAAATGTATGCACAAATAACAAAAGGGCTAATAACCGTTTTATTCTCATGGTGAAAAGGTTTCTGACAGAAAATCTCAATCTTATGTTTCGAAACAAGTAATGTCAATGAAAACAAAAAAGTCCGTCGGGTTAGACGAAATTTCTATGTATATTCTTAAAGAGTCAGTATCCGAAATGATCGAGTCTTTTACCTTTTTAATCAACAAATCTTTATCGGAAGGGGTTGTGCCTGACAAATGGAAAGTCACAAAAGTAATACCGATACACAAAAAAGGAGATAAACTTGATTTCAATAATTATAGGCTGATCTCACTGTTGCCTTGCGCCTCTAAAGTTATGGAAAGAGTCGTTCAACGACAATTGATTGATTATTTAAAGTCTCATTCCTTACCCAAACTCAGTCAGGTTTTCGTCCAAAACACTCCACAGTGACAGCACTAGCCGCAGTCACAGATGACTGGTTTTACTCTATCGATAAAGGTAATTACATTGGAACAATTTTTTTAGACTTGCAAAAAGCTTTCGATGTAGTTGATCACCTAATCCTTATATCTAAACTTGAATATATGGGTGTAAGTGGTGTAGAATTACAGTGGTTCAAACACTATTTATCAAACAGAAGAATAAGAACTTCGGTCAATAATGTAAGATTAACTACGAAAGGTGTGCCGCAAGGTTCTTTACTGGGGCCCCTGTTGTTCATTATTATTTTGTTTTATAAATGACATAAATTCTGCTTTCAACACCTGCAAGGTCCATCTTCATGCAGATGACACGGTCATTTGTTATTCACATAAAAATCAAAAAGTGGTGGAAAATGTATTAAATAAAGAAATTAGTAGCCTTGATGCGTGGGTGAATAACAACAACTTAAAGATCAATCACGACAAAACTGTATTCATGTTACTAGGAACACATAACATGCTTAAAAAACAACCGCTTTTGAATATCAAAATCAAAGAACAACGGTTGTCCCAAGTAAAAAGCTTTAAATATCTCGGTGTACATGTGGATAAAAAATAAAAATGGGGTGTTCACATTAAACAGACGTGTAACAAGCTAAGTAAAAATGGTTAGTTATTTGTGTAGACTATGACAATTTGTGAATATGTCTGAATTGAAATTAATCTATAATTCCATCATATTGCCTCACTTTGATTACGGGGATGTAGTATGGCAATCTGCCAGCAGTAACTGTTTAATACAGCTCAAAAAAATCAAAATAGGGCCGGTAAAATAATATTAAAAGTTAACCCTTATTCGCATACTTCTACCAGTCAAATTTATAGCTGTCTTGGTTGGCAAATGATCGATATGTGAAGGGCAAAAAAATCCATTTATTACTCTTAACTTACAAAACATTAAATAACATGACCCCTGAATATTTGAAAAGACATGTTTGAGTTTAAACACTCGCCATACTCCCTCCGTAATGAACATAACCTCTCTTTACCTAAGCCAAGAACTAATTATTGTAAAAGAACTTTCGTGTACAGAGCTTTTTTTTCAATATAATAAATTATCCCCTGATTTGCTACCCACTTTTGCCGCCTTTAAGACTAACTTGAACAGACTATAATCACCCTATTGTTCTACCTCTTTACGTATGTATATATGTTTTTCCCTCTTTTTTTTCTTCTTCTCTTTAATTATTTATATTATGTTTTCGACTGATACTTTGTAATTATTTATTCTGTTTATTTCTAATATTATGTATATTTTGTACATTGTATAAACTGGCCCCATGGAAGACCAGCAGCCACAATATAGTTGCAGCTGAAAATGGGCTACCAGCCGTATTTAGTCCTTTTTCTATGTATGATTACTTTGTATGTATTTTTATCTGATTTTATTATACGGAAATAAAAACAACAACAGCTTGGTGATGGTGCAGTAGAGCAGCGTTTTTGATTTTTTTTTTCATTCACGGCACCCTTTTCATTTTGGCGTCACCCCAATCCCAATTTCATCAATGAATATTACCTGTGCATCACCCTGAAACTCGTCAAGTGCTATGTACACATCTACAGGGAAAACAAAATTACATCCTTAATATCTTATAAAAAATATTTGTAATTTTGATATAAATGACATAAAATATATTCGGGCATCTCGCTATCAAATAGAATAATCTTCGAGCATCTCAATTTCAAAAGATGGGGGTATTCAGGCAGTTCAGTGCCTGAAGGCATCCTGTTTCTAAATAATGCAAGTGAGCGAAGCGTGCGAAAAAGAAATACACCTTTTATCTTTTATTTGCCGAATCCTCGGGAAATAACATACCTTAGCGGTTTCTAGAACTTGGTGTTTCATGCAATCAACGTTACACATCTTATTAGAAAAGGGAAGAAAGAGTACCATTGTAACTTCATGGAAATTCTCGGAACATATGGAAGTGTCTGAAACATGTAATTCCTAAGTCCAACAAGATCTCTCCGCATAGTTTGGAAATTGATGGTGTTCGTATATCAGATCCACCTACCATAGCTAATGTATTCAATAACCTTTTTACTACCTGTGCTTCCAATATAACAAAATACCTGAAAAGAACTAGAAGTGTATCTCCGATTGGTAATGATATTCCGGTTAATCCAATCACAAAATTTGATTTGGACGATGTGTCTGAGGAAATTGATCGCATGTGCAAAGGTAAGGCCACTGGCGATGACCAAATCTCTTGTCGTTTTCTAAAAATTACGAAATATGTGATAGCAGAATCGTTAACCGATATCATAAACATATCTTTGGCCACGGGATGTGTACCAAATGGCTGGAAAGCAGCTCGAGTAATTCCAATTTTTAAAGCTGGTGATATGTCTGATCCAAGCAATTACCGCCTAATTTCTATTTTGTCTGTTGTTAGCAAAATCATAGAGAGGGCTGTACATCACCAACTTTCTGAGTTCATTGACGATAATAATATCTTGAACTCTAATCAGTCTGGGTTTCGAGCAAAGCATTCTACAACAGCAGCACTCATGAAATTTGTTGATTATTTATCATGGAACATTGAAAACAGAAAGATCTCTGGACAGTGTCGCTTTTATCGACCTTCGTAAGGCATTTGACACCGTTGATCACAATCTTTTATTAACAAAATTAACTGCTATTTGATGTTCTCATGAATGTGTAAAATGGTTTAGATCGTATTTAACAGGTCGTAAACAGACTGTTCACTTTAAAAGTGCTAAATCTAATCTTAGACTATTAACAGTATTGATGGGCGTACTACAGGGATCTATATTGGGTCCTTTATTTTTTTTCCATCTATGTGAATTATTTACCAAATTGTATATCTGGTGGTAATGTGGATATGTATGCAGACGATACCACTTTAATCGTAAGTGGAAGTAGCGTAGCTGATTGCAAGAATTAATGGTATGGGTTAATCAAAACCGCCTTGTACTAAACACAGAAAAAACATGCGTCATGGTCATAGCTTCGCGTGCAAATTTAAACAAAATAACAAACTTCAACGTTTCTATAAATGGAAAGGTACTGAAAAGAGTTAACGTCGTCAAATGCCTTAATATATTAATTGATGAAGAATGGGATTGGTCCAAGCACGTTGACAAAGTAACAAAAGTAACGCAAAGAAATATCAGTGTAATAAAACGAGCTAAGGACTATTTACCAATAACATCTTTAAAGTTGCTGTATAATGCACTCGTATTGCCTCACTTTGATTATTGTTCCTCTGTGTGGTCTAATCGGTATCAGGAACAAACGAATAAACTCAAGAAAGTTAAAAAACGAGCTGCTACAATAATTTCAAACAAAAGTTACGAGACTCCATCAAGTGAACTGATTAGCAATCTGAAATGGATGCCAATTGAGAAACGTTTTGAATTTCAGCGTGTTAATATGATGTACAAATGTACACATAATTTGGCGCCATCCTATTTACAAGAAAGTCTTATGAAAGTAAGTGACATTCATCAGTATACTTTCTATGCCAAAGTATAAAACGGAATACTTTAAACATAGCCTCCTCGTATTATAGCATGGAATCAGTTGGACAGATCATTGAGAATGGCAAGCTCTGTGAACACCTTTAAATACATGTTCAAACAATCTTGCAATATCGATTCCCAATAAGATAAAAAGACAAGAGGAATTTTGTTTAGTGTCTTAACTAAAGTTTTATTTTAATTCCTTTTAACTTTCCAGCACATTTCTCTTGTAAAAATCAAACGATTGGGTAATGATGCGCTTGCAGAACATGATAAAATGTGGTTTGCATATACATCCTCATTGCTAGGAAAATTTCACTTGATGCTTTTTATTTTTTGACTTTGTCAAGGATATGACATTTGTAATGTCATATGTTTGATTGTCTGTTTCTTAGCCCTGAATGTAGGATGACATAATGCTTTTCTAACTGAAATAATGATTTAATATAATTTATTATCAGTTATAAATATATTTGTATTTTTACTGTTATTTAAGAGTGCTATTCAATTGCTATACTAGTTTACATGCATTAATTTTGCATATTATCCAGTAATTTACTATCCTGTAATATATTTTTGTTGTAAATATGTATATAACAATTTTGGTATCCCTAATGTCTTTTTCCCTAATACGTTTTCTTGAACAAAAAAGCAAAGTAAAACAAAACAAACAAACCATTCATTCTTTACGAGGATACCAAATATTTTGTAAATATGTTTATACACGTTCATTATGTTCTTACTTATTCCCTGTTGCTGTTATGAGTTTATGTTTATGATTCTGTTATTATCATTATCATATATATATATATTTTTAAACAATTGTTTCTTATTATGTTTAACAGGGCCTCATGGAAGACCACCAATATTTGTGATAATGAGTCACCCTGTCTAAATATCAGAAATAAATAAATAAATATGTAAACGTTATCTCATAATAATTTGTTGATGTACCTAAATTTCTCTCGCGGCACCCCTAGAGATGTCTTGCGGAACCCCAGTGTGCTGCAGTAGAGACTGCATTCTTTAACTATTTTTTAGTATTATTGTGGGTCATTCTTATGTTCCGATCGAAATAGCAATTAACTTGTCAAATATATGTGAAGATTGTTCAGTATTAGGATTTATTGAATAGAAAACTTCGAACCTTAAAACTGTTGAATTGTGTAATTAATTTGTCGATCCATCGCCCTTGCTCTCTATTCCAAAGATTAATAACAGGATAAAAAGGAATCTAAAATATGAACTTGTGGAAATCGATGAAATAATTATTGCGCAGAGGGATTGTTTAGTTTTTCAAGGAGTAAAAACATTGACCTTAATGAAATATGCATTATCATTATCATTAATGGTACATTCACGAGTGAGCAAGGTTTAAACATCAGAAGTGGCTGATGGGCATATAGGTGGGCGGAGCAATTTGCAAAGTAGCTATTGAGGTAGGGGTAAAAAGAAGGGCGCCAAGGGGCCCCCGTGCAGATTTGTGTTAACTATTTGCATTTGGTCACCGTCCTACTCAGAGGCAGAGCAATGAGTGGGCTTTGGACTGTTCCTAAATGTATCTTGAAAGGACAGTGGAGTTCTTGTTTAAGACCGCAAATGCATTCAAAGTGCATGGTTATTGCTGTCATTTTTATTTATGACATTTCTAGTGCCCTTTTAGGACCTAAACTTGCTTTAAAGGTACTATGTCCCATTTGCAGGCCCAAAAAATGAAAAGGTTAAATTCCAACGGCATTTCAAAGGCAATACTAATTTAGAACTTCCCTAAAAAAAAGTGGGCTTGAAAATGTCTTTAAGTGGGAAAATAACGACTATTAGTTGTCGAATCGACTTAGGAGCTATAGAGCCAGTAAGTAATAGTCTGATTTTTCAGACCATTGTACCGAATGGTCGTACGTTTTATGCTGCGCAAAGATTCAATCAGTTTAATTTTGGCCATTACAAGAAGTGGGTTATTGATGTAGACAAATGCTCATTTACCCTTTACAGCTCATTAATGTATGTTATTACCAAAGATGAAAAAGCCAGTCAGTCACTCAATAGTGTCTGACAGTGAAGTCTAGCAAGTAAACGGGTTTCCTTGCATAATTTGAATATTAGGACACTGCTAACGTTTAAATTTCACAGATAGGACATACATGACATTTTCATAATTCCTGCAAAGTTCTACAGAATTTGATGTAAGCTGCAAAAGGGACATAGTATCTTTAAAGTTCATTTTAGAATAAATCCGATCATGCCAATTCAACTCCACTTTCAAAAAAATACGGTGACCGTTAATTTAATAATTTGATAATAATAACAATACACGGGCCGGCTGGTTGTGCGTATTATTACCAACACGAAAAAGCCAACAAAAAGCCGGCATTGGCATGGCCAGAAATATTTTTTAACGTATAAGGCGCTATCTCGTTTCTTACAACGGCTGGTTCAAAATTATCGAATATTTGTGGGGCCCCAAAAGTATTAGAAATGGTTATATTTATGAATATTTCCGCCGTCTCTGAACCGATTTTGATCAAACAAAGATGATTTTGTCATTTAAATTGTATGATTTTTCAAATTCGACACTCAGTTTTTCATTATCTCACAAAAAAATTATTTTGTGTAGCGCCCTCTTTATCAAAACTGAACTATCCCTTTAAGTTATCCGTCGTTTGTATTGAAGCCTATATATATAGTCGAGCAAAGTCTCAAAGATAACTAATAAAATCCAGAATTTTTGTCATGTTAATTTCAGACCTGGATTTGAGGTTTCGCGTGAATGTTTCGGCCACCGAACCGGGCACAATTCAATCGCCTTGCTTCCCGGCACAGTTCATCGTTCGGCGACGGCGGCAGCCAGCCATCTGGCGTATTACGAGTATCCACGATGGATGCGGGCTGGGTTTCACACTTTTGTATCCATTCCTGCCGTTCTCGAGCTCAGATCTAGAACTGAAACTGTCGTGGGGCCAAGCGTATACTGGAGATCCAGATCCAGACGTTCTGTCAGGTATCTTTCTGTTATATGCAGGCGAGAGTCTTCAGACTCATTTCATTTTCAGATATTCTTTTAAATCATTCTTTTTATGTAGAGTCTATTTTCGAAAATAATAAAGACGAGGATACTTGATACTTAATGGAGTAATTCCTTTAGCAGTTCGCTCAGGAAGCTTCTTCTTCTTCTTCTTCTTCTTCTTCTTCTTCTTCTTCTTCATCTTCTGTTTCGGTTCAATGGCGAGCACAAGTCCAACAAATATATAAATAAAACAGGTCTTTTATCTATGCAAAATGATATCGCTGAGTGTCGTAAAACTGACAACTACTCTATTGTTCTTAATTGCCAATTCAAATGTTAAATTTGTATTTTTGTTTTGTTCTATAGAACTCGGCCAGAATACGTCGATTCTTCTGGAAACCCAGGCCGTACTCTATGTAGCTTTAGACACCCCTGTTGCATGGTTGGTTTGGTATTGCTTACAATGTTACTCCCACGGACCATCTCAAAGCTTTTACGAACCTCCAGAGGGTCTTGATTCTTCATTTCAAATGGAGGTGATGTCTGTGTGTGAGAGAAATGGTGAGTATATAGCAAATTCCTGAGATTGCCTCCCTCCCCCAACCCAACACACCCGTCTCCCCTCTCCCAACCTACCCCACCAACCCATCCTAACCAAACCCACCCTCCCCCACCCCAACCACCCCCAGGAAGAAATGGCCTCAGTAAAGCTACCAATCCAAATTAAAGGTTACAAGGTATTACACAGGCATGTATTTCACATTCAAGGGTGTAACTGAAAAAGTAAAAAATTATGTAAAATCCATCTTCTCATTCTTGATTACAACTCCCCGTCCAGCTAGTGGAATTGTCCTCTTATGGTATAAATGTAGGCATTCCTTTAAAATGTAAAATAGCTTTACAAGCAAGATAAACAATCAGCTTGGCAGGAGAGTCAGAATTGGTGATGAAATCGGATTGGTTATTTGCACTTATACAATTTTACACATGGATAAATATTTTGTGCATTTTTAGAATAAATACTGCCAAAGTAACTGAGGTGCTTCATGAATACCTTTCGTTTGAAAAGAATACTTTCAGCTGTCTAACATAGAATTTACCACCGGTGCATTAATGAATCATGATAACATAACTTTCATGAAAGCGTATCCAGCAGTCGTAAGTTTTACCGATTATTTTGTTCAAATGACCTTTATCAGCCCATGCGCAGATATTATCTCCAAAGTGGCTTATTCCTCCAGTCTCTTTTGAACTCAAAACATTCTGATTATTTAAATTCCCTAGTTTCCTGTGATGATCATGATCCGTGTGGGCCAGGAAGCACTTGCGTGCAGCTAGGTCAGGGATATCTCTGTCAGTGTGCTCCAGGTTATGGCGGCATCAACTGCACTGATGGTATGACCAAGTGTAAATTTATTTTCTTTTAGCGTTCCCATTTTTGTGTACACTTCTATTCCTCATTTTCTGTAGAGGCAAGCTCTATAACTTCTATTCCTTTCTCTCCAATCTCTCCTTTTCTTTCTTTTCTCTTACCACCTATTTCTTTCAATCTCTTTCTTTTCTTTCTACCTAGTATGTGTCTTCCCTTTCAATCCCTTTCTCCTCCATTTCAACCATTACTTCTTCGTCTCCCATTTCTATCGTTATCTCTTTCTCTCCATTTCTATCATTATCTATTTCTTTTCCCTTACTATCTCTTTCTCTTTCCTTTCTATCATTATCTCCTTCTCTTCCCTTTTTTATAATTATCTCTTTCTCTCCCCCTACTACCTCTTTCTCTTCCCTTTCATTTCTACCCCTTTCTCTCCCATTTCTATCATTATCTCTTTCTCTCCCATTTCTATCTCTTTCTCTCCCATTTCTTTTCTCTCTCCTTGTTATCTCTTTTTCTCCTCTTTCTATTTCTATCTCTTCTTTCCTTTCTGTCTCTAACATTTTCTCTCATTTCTATATTTCTCACCCGTCTATTTTCTTTTCTCCTTTCTATTTTTTAATATTCTAGCTCTTTCACATCCCATTTCTTTTCCCATCCTTTACTATATTTCTCTTTTCGTTTCTATATATAATCTACCCTTTCTATCTCTCACCCCTTTCTTGCTTCTCTTTGCATCTCTTTCCTACTTTCTATCTCTTTCTGTACTTTTGTCTCTGTGTATTCTAGTTTAGTTCCCCTTTATCATGGAGCTAGAACATCCATGCCTTTATCAATCTATCTCCCTGATAAAAAAATACTTGCCAGAGAGTATTTTTTCTATTTCTCTATCAATTGAACTATCACTCTCTCTCCCCTCTTAACTACATTGTATCACCTCATACTTTCTCTCTGTCTCTCTTCCTCCCTGACCTCCACTCTCTTACTCTATAGGGTAATTAGTTCTGCCTGATTACGATACTGATTCACTGATGATTGATTGATTGATTGCAGTTGATAGTTTGATGCACACCAACATTCATTTTCAATATAAGGTGTCAAGTCAGACCAAAGCTTGATAAATAGATTACAAGGTGGTGTCTCGGACCCGGAATTGGACATTTTGGACTCGCTCTTGGAGTCTGGCTCAGTCATAACCTTGGAAATTGTGGAATCGACTCCCACACTAGTGTATAGTCTCTGAAAATCGCTGTCCTTGATATGATATATGCTTTTAAAGTGTTCCAACCACCTGACAAAAATAATGTGTTTGTAGCAAGAAAGTAACAAATCAACCTGAAATTTCTTTTCTATAGAATAACGGTTGAGGAGTATGAAGTAAATAATGAAAAATGCGCCTTTTTATGATAACATACAAAGGCGCGTACGGAACCCAAGCAGGAATTCTAAGTATGTATGCATGCGTCAACTAGTCTAATCAACAAGTCATTGTTCTGTTTACTGGGAGTGTATTTGAATTGCAATATCTCTTTTGAAGCAACATTTGAAGCTCATATTTTGAGTACAGTAATAATAAGTAATAATAACGAGGTCGTCTATAGCCACAGTTTCTACTCATGCATGGCGTAAGCTCCATAATATAAGATACATCATCAGATAAACTCTCAGGTAGATGCACTGCTCTTGGAACATATATACAGCTGAAACAAAATCAAACAGTTCAAGAAGTAATTGGCAGTGTTCAGTCAATAATCATTTGACATGTACATCAGAATAGCTAGTTTTTCAAATGTAAGAGTTGTGTCTTGAGCGCTTTTTTTCTCAAGGCGAGGCATCACGAGCAGAACAGGTTTTTGTGATTTGTGCACTTGAACAAATATATTTACAGATTCTAGTGTTCAGTCAATAATCATTTGACATGTACATCAGAATAGCTAGTTTTTCAAATGTAAGAGTTGTGTCTTGAGCGCTTTTTTTCTCAAGGCGAGGCATCAAGAGCAGAACAGGTTTTTGTGATTTGTGCACTTGAACAAATATATTTACAGATTCTAGTGTTCAGTCAATAATCATTTGACATGTACATCAGAATAGCTAGTTTTTCAAATGTAAGAGTTGTGTCTTGAGCGCTTTTTTTCTCAAGGCGAGGCATCAAGAGCAGAACAGGTTTTTGTGATTTGTGCACTTGAACAAATATATTTACAGATTCTAGTGTTCAGTCAATAATCATTTGACATGTACATCAGAATAGCTAGTTTTTCAAATGTAAGAGTTGTGTCTTGAGCGCTTTTTTTCTCAAGGCGAGGCATCAAGAGCAGAACAGGTTTTTGTGATTTGTGCACTTGAACAAATTTTTACAGATTCTAGGATTGATCAAGTCTATCTTGTTGAAAAGCAAGCAGCAATCATCGATTCACCTGGATATCCCATCAAACTCAAAAATTGGGAGCAACATGTCTGGAGAGTCAGTGGAAAGCCTGGCTGTGGCATCGGAATAACAGTTCTAGGTATATATGCAAAGTAGTCAATATAAGGAAATATATATATATATATATTGTGTGGGGGGATATGAGAGAGAGAGAGAGAGAGAGTAAGTAAGAGAGAGGAGTGGGGGATGTATGGAAGTAATCCGTTGAATGCTTTCAGCACACCTTAGGGCAACTTGGCCAGAGGCAGGGTAATATTATTTTATACCTTGTAAGCACCTCAAACATTCCCTGGGAGGATTATAAATGAATGTGAGTGCACCAGTGGTAGATCCAGATTCTGCCACTGGGGGAGGGAGGGGATGGGGGTACACATCTGAAAATTCTGTTACGAAAAAGGGGTCATCGCAATTTTGGTGCCCTGTTTTGGCTACAAATTTTACTGACATGCAAGGAAAAGAAGTTCATGAGCCCATAATTCCTCTTCCTCCATCTCTTTTTTTTTGTATGTTGGGGGGGGGGGGCGGGGGCGGGGGCATGTGTCCCCAGTGCAACCTCTTCCCCCAACCTTCCGGATTCGCCACTGTAAATGTAGCTCTTCTTTATAAACAGATTTTGATTTGGAATATGATGGTCATCTGAAGCTTCGGTCTGGCCCATCGGAACATTCTCTCATGGCGTCATTTACAGGCAATCCACGCCCTTATGCATACGTTGATCAGTCGACGGTATGGCTGGAGTTCTGGACCGATTTCGAGGTGGAATATGATGATCTACGTGGCTTCTCTCTCGAACTGAGCATACGGTGCTTTAACATGATTTTGGGTATGTACGAAAACAATTGAGCACAACACCGTTAGCCCACAGCAGTTCTAGGTAAAAGGGTTATATTTTTTTCTTCCTCATATTGGCACCATTTAAAAAATATATTTTCCGTTCTTTCATAGTAACAAAAAACATCAACAACAAGAAATTGCCAATTTGTACATGAAATAGGTGATCATATATTTCACTCCAATATAAAGACTTAAATGATTATTTCCAAAGGAAAATATTTCAACGGTGGATTCACCGTGCATTTCACAGCTCCATCTAGTGACTTCAGTGTTTAGTCGATTTCAGGTGATGCATTAAGGAAAAAAGTTGACAAAAATATCAGCTGTGGCATTATTATATACACTAGGACATAATTGCCCATCATATGAATAACTTCCATGAAAACTCTTTGTGAATTGTGAATTGTGGCTATAATGATAATGATAATGATCATAATAATAGTAGTCGCTATTTATATAGTACCGATATCCGCCAGATACTGATGCTCTACAAAAAAAATATTTTAATTCAGTAAAAATTACCTTATGCAAATCATTACAATAACATTTCTGATCAAAATTACAGACACAAAGTAAACAATACCTTAACCCAAAGTAGAATGACACCATAATACTATAAAGGAATGGTACATGTGTGCATCAGTCAAGATTCGAGGGCACTGTTTTACAAAAACCGTGGGTTGTTAAGAGAAGCTTTGAAATCGTTGAGGGCTGGTAACGTGTTGTTTTCTTTCAGACATTTGCTACGCGAGCAATCCTTGCGGTCCGAGAAGTGAATGTTCTAATTTTGTCGGAGGGTATTACTGCTCATGTGACACATGGTATACAGGAGTGAACTGCTTGGAAGGTAATTAAAAAAAAAAAGCTCTTTGCGTGTTTTGATGGAGTAATGGAACAAAACAACAACGCACTACCACAGTCAATGTATATGGGCTTTAAATAATTATTCAAGTCTTAGAAGAAAGAATTACCTTTGGTGCATTTACAATACTAAGTTAATCCTTTTATGTTTTCTCAATAGACATGTTTACGAATTGTACAAACTTGTGTAAATTGTGTAAAATTTTAATATTATTTTATCTCGATAACTGACAAGCTTGCCAGAGGCTTGTCCGACATAGCAACAAGTAATGTGTGTGCAAAGTAAGTTCCGTGAATAGAGATGCTGTTGTGTATAAAACTTATACTTTTTCTTTTTATGTACGCGCCCAAGAACGAAGACCCGTGGTTGTTGTGGTACCGGATTCAGTAGGTGAGCTGGCAGTAGTATCTCTGGGTCGAGGCTTTCCCTCTGCCATGGACTTTCTTTGGCGGATTGATGCCGACTTGGGATGTACCATTGGTGCATATTTCTTGGAAATGAGAATCATGGAATGGCATGATGTCCTGACTGTCATCCTGGGTACT
Organism: Mesocentrotus franciscanus; assembly: GCA_037976565.1. Lineage (NCBI taxonomy): Eukaryota > Metazoa > Echinodermata > Echinoidea > Camarodonta > Strongylocentrotidae > Mesocentrotus > Mesocentrotus franciscanus. The sequence goes on from CP137668.1 coordinate 15,488,212, forward strand.
CCGTCACTACCTCACAACGTTTACAGATTCGATTCGAGTGACCTGGCATACTTCTTTGTGGAATCATCTCAAATTTGGTTGGAGTTTAAAAGCGCTCAGAGGGTGGGTTTTACTAGTACGGAGGACAACCAGTTCATGCTGCATGTTCAGTGTCAGCGTGACATGGGTGAGTACAACTTGCCATGAATGTTTCACTTCAAATAGAAGATGGGCAACTCCAAGGTATGAGGTCATTAGGTGTACCATATGTTTCAGTTTCAGTTTATTTTTTTCATTTCCAACAGAACAGTAATTTTGACAAGAAATCAGTATACAATTCAATATTCAATAATATAATACATTTTACATTTTACATGGTTTAGAATTGTGAAATAGAAAGTATACATAAATATCCAGTTCAATGGTTTTTAAAAAGATTTTTCAAGATAACCCTGTGGAAATGGAGGGATCCACTGGAAAGCAGAGCTTGTTAAATGTGGATCCCTCAAAAAAATGACAAACATAATTTTTGTAACATGTAAATATATTGACTTGAAAGAAAAAAAAAAAAATATATATACACCTGTATATATATATATATATACATAGATTACCAAAAAGTGGCAGAATAATAATACAATTATAAATCCATAATTTGAAAAACTTGTTACGACACTTTTTTGGTGAAAACTGGAAAGGTCAAAAGAGACAATGACGACTGACAGATAAGACATAAGTGTATAATAATAATAGAAATATATATAAGACAACAGAAAATAAAGCAAGGAAAGAGAGAAATGGAAGAATAAAAAATGTTGCTGCATATGTGAAGAGTAAAGAAAAAGAGAGGAGCTAGAGGTGGGTGGAGAGGAGAAGAAAGGACAGTGAGAGAGAGAGAGCGCACACGGTGTGCATACTGCAGGGGTAGCGACCATAATTATAGTAAGATACAAACAGAGCGTAAAAAAAGACGTGACGGGAAGGATTTAAAGAAGGCAAGACATGATTTGACAAGGCACTGATATTAATTTGTACTAGCAGGACCCGTGGAAAATCCACGGGATTCTAGGGAGGTGGGGGGTTGTAAATAGATATGTGCTATCGATTTCCTTTTTTATGATTTTTTTTTTCTTTTTCTCAAAAATAATACTAATTTTTTTAAAGATAATTTCTGTGCTAGATGATATTATTTTATCTTCATTGTATAGGCCTAATTTTTATCATTTTATAGTTTTTCTTCTTCTTTTCATTAATATTTTACTCGTTAGAATATCAACCTTTTGTTTGCATGCTGTCCCATGTGTCGTTTTGAATTAAAAAAAAATCTGAATCATGTAATAAAACTTGAAAATTGGAAGAAAACAGTGAAATCAATCATTTGTAATTAAAATTGATGCAGATATTTTAGACTAATTACTTTCGTTTTCACTTTCGTTATTTACGATTATTGTCGTCACTTCGTTCCTATTATTCTCACTATCCCTTTCCCGGATCCTCACTCTCGTTATCTATACGAATATTGTTCTCAGGCACTTCACTCCCATTATCATTTTGGTTATTTTCACACATTGCTAAGTTAATTTAGTCCTACAATGAAATAATATACAAATATACAAATATACAATGACACTCGAAGTGACTCGAGGATCTAGCTAAAACTATTCGCATCGAAGGAACATCAAATCGTATTATATTCTCCCGAGGGCCATCGCGGCCCGAGAGAGAACAGTACCATTGATGTTCCTGAGTGCGAATAGTTGTAGCATGTTCCGAGAATAAGTCATTGTATATTTGTTTTATATCCCTTCCACCTGTAAGCCTATCATTACTTGGACACTTCTGTAATAGCATGTACCGTACTCACATTCACATCACATTCAATAAAGAAATAAAAGAAAACAACAATTGCACGACTCAAACATGAAACATTGAAGGATCTAAATACACGCTATACAGTTACCGCACAGGGTAAATTGCATGGCGTGAGCGCCGTGACTGGCCTGACACCGGGGGAGTTGCCCGTGCGGAGGCATTTGAAATTACGTAAGCTCGCTGAATTTACCTTCTCGTCAGTTATATGGTCTCGATAATTACAATCTATTTGCGTTATTATTGTTGTGATTTTAATGTAGTTTTCATGAAAAGACCAATAAAGCAGAAGCTTGGACTATGATTATGTTGGCATGGTTCACAGAAATGTATAAATATTTTCAAAGTAAAGATTTTACGCGAAAAAATCGGACGGTTTGTGCCAATATATTGTAGCAGTCGCTGCACGAATCAACTCGACTGTGTGTGTGAGCGTAGAACCAACATATTACGTTCTCGTCAGTTTGGCTGCTGCATAGGCCTATATATAGCAAGATGCCTAACACGGGATAGGCGCCCGACCCGTTGCACCTTGTACTTGCTACGCCACGTTACTTGAGTGGATCGTCATATGCTGTGTATTTCTCTGGCATGCCCGTGCTTTTCCTACAAAGCATATCGTATAGCAAGATGTCTAACACGGGGAAGCTAGGCCAACCTGTTGCAGCGTGTATTTTCTACGCCACATTTATGGGTCGATCGTCGTCTGCCATGTAAGCTCTTTGATTAGACAGAGGGCGGGTGCACGTCTCGCTGCCTCACTCTCGCGGGTTCGTCGCCTCCTTGCACGGACAACGCCGGCCGTGCCCTCGTCCGCCCGTCCTCCCGGGACCCCGAAACCACGTTTAACGACATCGACGGCGACCAGGGGGTCGACGTGGCACGCGGGATACGGGAGACATGCCTCGTGGAATCGTGTCGCCGCTCCCGCGCCACGGCGAAGGGGGGCGCGGTCGAGGAACGACGTTTGTCATAAACCGTTTTTACCTCCCGCGGCGATTTTGCGTATTAATATATAGATTGTAAAGAATTATAAAAAACTATTTCAATTTCCTCTTAAATGAATTAAGAGAGGGGGCAAGTTGAATGTCATTATGAAGAGAGTTCCAGAATTTGGGGCTGTATAAATAAACGTGTTTTGAGCTAGAAGGGTTCTCAGCAAAGGTAGATGAAAGTCATTACAATGCCGAGTTGGGTACTTATGAGAGGATTTAATTAGGGTGAACATATCATCAAAAACGAAAGGAAGCATGTTGTTATTATAAGAATACATAAACTGGCCCAACTGAAAGAAATAAAGATCTTTAACTTTCAATATTTTATTTGAAAAGAAAAGAGGTCCGTATGAGAGCGAAAATGAGAAAGCAAATAATACGACGAGCTTTCTTTTGTAATAATAAGACTATGTCTAACAAAGTTTGGTGTGTATTGTCCCATACCAGGAGTCCATAATTTAGATATGGTAAGACCACAGAGGAATAAAGCGTAATTAAGGAAGAAGATGGGAGATGAGTTTTTAATGTGTTCATGACATCAATATTACGAGATATAGTTTTGCAGATGTTGACAATATGGTACTTTTAGGAGAGTTTATTGTCGACCAAAAATTTAGTGTAAGAAACACTCTCCAACGGGACGTCATCGAATACAATGTTGCTTGGCAGGGAGTCTATAATATTACTGAACAACATATGTTACGGGGTTCCAGGGGTTATTCTAAAAATGGACAAAATGAGAGCGAAGTCAATGAACTGTTGGGTACGTGTAGCATCAGCTAAAACAATGTGATCTTTATTGAAAATACGATAGTTCAACAACATACTAATATGTGATTTTACAATTTAATGAAAAAGGTTTACAATATACATGTATGACAATTTCAACAAGGCATTTTCAATACTTTGGTCTGTTTTACATTGGCACTGGAATATTTGGCATCTGACTTCGAATCCTTATAATCTTATCTTCTATTGTTCTCCATAAAATACTTTCAATATCCAAACTATATTTATGACTAACTGCGATCATGTCCTTATCTCAGTTTCATCTAACACATTTATATGAACTACTTTGTTTCTGGTATATGTACATGTATAAGTATATATGTACATGAAGATCTATCTAAACTGGAATATAGTTAATCTTTGATAACAACAACGATTATCAGTAAACCAATAACTGATAATAATAGAATACTATATGAAACCATGAATTATTGTGGTTATGGTAATTAACAGTTTTATACTGTTTGTATTATATATATCTACTCTTTATAATACAAAAGCAATAATTAATGTTTGAGAATTCAATATACTTTCTCTAACATCTGTATAGACGTAAGCCATAACAATTAGAAAACTGCACTCTCAACTTCTCAAGACAAAACTAAATTAACAAAGTCTATGGGTGGTATTCCGATAGCGCGAACTGAGTTAAGCTCGGCTTAACTAGTTCACACTTTTATGGAGTGCCTGTTGCCAACTCATTTTCCCTGTACAGATTATTTTAATCCTGCAATGAAAAGTGTCCAAAAAATTAATTGCAATGAAATGGGAAGAAAAAGATAATATGAGTATGAACTGAATTTCAATAAAGTCTTTGGTAGATTATCTTTGTCATGAATATTGAAGGAGGAAGATGAAACCTAGCATTCCATAGAAGTGTGAACTAAAATTCTTGTTTAGTCTGGACTTAGTCCCGGCTTAACTTAAGAGAATACCACCCTATATGTTTTCTACTCATTCTCCTATATACTTTATTACTATTATGTTAACACTAGGTGGAAGAATATATGCCTTCCCTCTGCAACATTATATACACTGTACTCTAACACCACATAATCATCCCAGAGCAGGTTTCTGGCTTCTACTCCCTTTTCCATAGATTAAGAGGCAAGAGTGACTCCTTTGTTTCAACTAGGGCACAGTGCACTGCATTCGCACACACACAAAATGAGAGTGCCATGCGTTCACTGTTATGTAACAAACCCTACCTATAGTCTACACACATCCTTTGTCTTAGGGCTTGAACTATACATGAACAAACCATCACAACTTTCTCTGAACAACCTTATAATATCTCCTCATACAGACTCTCACACAATTACTATTATCACAAATCAATATCTTAGTACAAAATACAGTACAACAATATTATAGAGTGTAACAAAATGAATATATATAATAAGAGTTGAATTTCTTACCTAAAAATGGACAAAATGAGAGCGAAGTCAATGAACTGTTGGGTGTAGCATCAGCTAAAACAATGTGATGCCAGCCCAGCAGCTACCAATTCCTTATCTCCCATTTGGGGCTGGGTTGTTCTATGTTTTGTGAGGGGCGTTCAATTCAACAAAAAATGGGGGTACATTTACAAGGGCTCAACACATATAATTAGTTTTTTGGAGATTAAGTGAAAGTTTGTTCGCTCTAATCCATTGTAGAATCTTAAATAGTTCAGAATTAACCGTTTGCATAAGAGTGTATGGATTGTTGTGGGAAAAGAACAGATTCGTGTCGTCAGCAAAAGTATAAACGATAAAATATGAGATGATCTGCAGAAATCATTTATATATAAAATAAATAAAAGTGGACATAGGAGGCTTCCCTGTGGAACGCCAAAGCTAATATTACATAAATCTGATGTACAATCGTTTAAAAAGACATATTGCTTTCTGTTAGAAAGATAGTTCCCGAACCACTCCAAAGCCTTTCCACGTACACCGTAATGGGAAATTTTATAAAGTAATATATCGTGGTTTATTGTGTCAAAGGCCTTGGAGAAGTCCAGGAAAATACCAATCGTATGAGATGATTTATCAATAGCATGAGCTACTTTCTCCACAAAAGATAATAAAGCATGAATGGTACTATGTTTTTCCCTAAACCCAACTTGAAAATTGGAGAAATCATTATAATCGTTTAGGAAGGCAATTGTTCTAATATATATGATTTTCTCCAAGATCTTAGAGAAAGAAGATAACAAGGAGATCGGTAGTTGTTTACATTTAGTTTGTCCCCTTTTTAAAATAAAGGAATAACTTTGGCGATTTTCATAGAGTTGGGAATTTGCCCGTGTAGCAAAGACAGATTAAATATATGAACCAGGGGATCTACTATAAATGGTATAATGGCTTTAAGGATGACATTATTGATATCATCGTAGCCAGAACTGTTCTTGTTGTCTAGGTTTGAAACGATATCTATAATTTCATGTGTATATGTCGGAGTAAAAATATAGAACTCTGGTTAGCTGGACCAAGAAAATCTGTAAAATGTTTATTGGAAGGAGGTATATTTTTGGCAAGATCCACTATCCACTATGGAGGAAAAGTGGTTATTAAATATATTAGCAATGTTGACAGGTTCCTGTACAATTTCATCATTAAGTCTTATTTCCGTTATAACAGCTTTATTGTTTGCCACATTCATTGCTTGTTTGAGGACTTTCCAAGTGTTTTTCGTATCATGTTTATGTAGTTCAAGTTGGCTTATAAAGTATTTTTTCTTTTCTAAACGTATGATTTTAGTCAAAGTATTTTATATAGGATGTATATTTATGTTTAGTTTTGTCTGTACCTTTTGATTTGTGCTTTAATATAATAAAGATTATTTTTCCGATTTATAGACCGGAGTAGAGACTTAGATATCCATGGAAGTCTCGGGGACTTTTTGTTATTTCTATTATTGTCTCTTTGTTTGGGAAGAAACATATGTTACCAACTACAGGAGAGTTCTGAACATAAATTGCCACCAAATGTGTAATTTCTTTCAATATTTTGTCCAATATAACCCCTAGTAAGGCTACTAACTAGTAAATACAATGATCAGGGCCCCGTATTACAAAGAGTTGATATCAATCGTAACTTATTTGTGATTGATATCAATCGCAACCATGTACATAAGAGATAGGAGAATGCAAACTTGCGATTGATTGGAGGACTTACGATTGATTTGGATCAATCGTAACTCTTTGTAAGACGGGGCCCAGATATACCAACATGTTGGATATGGTCGGTAACGTATAGCACAAAATAGTCCATATCATTTGCTTCTAAACTGAGGAAAAAGGCTAGCCATGAAGCCCTTTGAAGGGACACAGAGACGTTGCTGAATATGTGATATGGACATGGCGTCGCTGGGGTGACAATACCTTGTATCTCAAAATTTGGGGAAAATCACTTTTTTTATTTTAATGACTAGATGATCCGTCAAGTGATGACCTATCCTAATCCCAGCTCTCTATCTCCAAAAATGAAGCCACTACACCAAGTCAAAGGGAAACCTATCCCATTGGATACATTGTTATGGCAGCCATATTTTTTACTCTCCTGAACATTTAACTTTTGTTGAGCTACGAGGTTTTGTCGCCCCAGCAGCGAGGTCAGGTTCACTCTGTTAGAAAATGCTTGAATTCACATTTTTTGAGATTAGCAGCTGTGTTATTATGTTAAATTATTTATATCTATGTCTTCTTGATATTTATGTAGTGTATTACTCTTGTTTGTGATTCTTTGTAAATATATTATGGTTATTTGATATTTTGTAATTTGACAGAAATAGCCAGAGTGTGATTTCTATGCCAATTGTATCTTTATTTTTGTGCATGACCAATACATTTGAATCGAATTGAATAGTATATTAATTTGTATATTCATTCTAACAGAGGTGACAAGATGTGAAAATACAGCACCTTGTCAAAGCGGAAGTACTTGTTCTAACAAGCCATACGGGTATGTGTGCACATGCCCTCCTGGGTATACAGGTGTCAATTGTCTAGACGGTAAGTTGGGTTTATAATTAGATTAATTGGCTTAATACTAATTTGAATCATCGGTTCATCGCGTCTGTTTCGGTGGTCGCGTTACACAACCTTTTGGGAAACGAAAGCGGGAGATGACGCGACCTTTCGTAGATTTGCCTTAGGGTTTTTCGCAAAGTCTTGGGTAAATTGGACCAGACCATTTGTAGATAAGAGGGTTTATTTCACAAACATTACCCCCGATATTTCGTGAATAAAGGGGCATGTTTTCACAAAAGGTCGGGTAACGTGACCACCTGACCTGACGCGATGACCCGATGATTCGAAGTAAGCCGATTAATTGTGCTAAGTTTACAAATGGGCAAGTCCAAGGTATGTCTCGTACATTACCAAGTATTACGGAATGACCTCATGGCATTGTGAACATAAATTGACATAAAACTATGACTTTATTTGATGTTCTTGTATGGTCAACACAAGAGTAGGACTTTCAGCTTGATACAGTCATCAGATCTGTACTGAAATATCAGATGCGATTGTAGATGTTTAGTATGGGAGAAAATAGGTCAGACTTATCCATTTTTATCCATTGTCTTGTCATTAACTGCTGCTCCCAAACGGTGTAATCAACTACCACATATTCTTCGCAACCGACAATCACTCAATGTCTTTAAAAAGCATCTCAAAACCCACTTATTCTGTTGATAGTATCATTGCAAAGCATATTTGAACATGCATATGGAAATTTTGCTGCAGGTATGTAAATATATGAAATTAATTATTTTGATTATTATGAATACTACTGTTATTATTATTATTATTATTATTATTATTATTACTATTATTATTATTATTATTACAAAACACCGTATTATCATTATTATTAACATTATTATTATTTTTTTCAAAAATTACTATTATTATCTGTACATGTCTACATATCACTTCTTTCTTTCAAACATTGTCTGTTATAATAGTCTGGTCAATTTATGGGAAAAAACGACCCCTATCCCCAAAATTGCAACAAAAGGATATTCAACGGTTTCCGGTAGTGTTTGACATCTGGAACAACATACTAAAAATCGAAAAAAATCAGACGTTAAAATAGCCATAAATCTTGATATATCATTCTTAGAGATGTGATTTTTATGTCTATACCCAGGTTCTGGGGGTCGAAGTATCCTTTCCTATACCACTTCAAATGAGTTATTATCCCCTCGCCGACGAAGTCGGAGGATATAGAAACGCCGCTGTCCGTCCTTCCTTCCGTGCGTGCGTCCGTAACAAATTTGGTTTCCGATCAATAACTTCAGTAATGTTTGACGGATTTTAATGAAGTTTGATATGAAGGTACATGGTATCAAAATACAGGCTAAGTTCGATTTCGGAGTATGTAGGTCAAAGGTCAAAGGTCATAGCTCATTAAATATGCGAAAAAATACACATCTGGTTTTGGATCGATAACTTCAGTAATGTTTGACGGATTTTAATGAAGTTTGATATGAACGTTCATGGTATCAAAATACAGGCTAAGTACGATTTCGGAGTTTGTAGGTCAAAGGTCAAAGGTCATAGCTCATTAAATATGCGAATCTGGTTTCCGTTCAATAACTTTAATAATGTTTGACGGATTTTAATCAAATTTGATATGAAGGTACATGGTATCAAAACACAGCCTAACTTTGATTTCAGATATGAAGGTACATGGTATCAGGTCAGAAAGGTCAAAGGTCATAGCTCATTAAATATGCGAATCTGGTTTCTGATTGATAACTTTAGTACTGTTTGACGGATTTTAATCAAATTTGATGTGAAGGTACATGGTATCAAAACACAGCCTAACTTTGATTTCAGAGTATGCAGGTCAAAGGTCATAGCTCATTAAATATGCGAAACTGGTTTCCGTTCGATAACTTTAATAATGTTTGACGGATTTTAATGAAATTTGATATGAAGGTACATGGTATCAAAACACAGCCTAAGTTTGATTTCGGAGTATGTAGGTCAAAGGTCATAGCTCATTAAATATGCGAATCTGGTTTCCGATCGATAACTTTAGTAATGTTTGACAGATTTTAATGAAATTTGATATGAAGGTACATAGTATCAAAACACAGCCTAAGTTCGATTTCGGAGTATGTAGGTCAAAGGTGAAAGATCATAGCTCATTAAATATGCAAAAACACCTAATTATATATGTGAAAATGCGGTTAACTTCCTTGCCTAGTAATATAATAGTATAGTCTAATGGAGGTAACTTGTTCTGACGTATATAGGCCAATTGTACCTTGTGAGGGGATGCTACGCTTTGCGTTGACTTCTTCTAGTTTCAATTTCCGTTGGCCATCTTAATTTGATTATATTTGGTGGTCATCTTTGGTCTTGTTTAGAGTATAAGGCTACTCTAAACCTTTGTGATCTTTCCAATCTTGCTAATTACATCTTTACTGTAAATAGTAACTCATTTTTAGGAGACTGGCGGCCATTTTGGATGCCATGTTGGATTTCAAGGTTTCCTGGTGGCCATAATCCATTGAAAGTAGTATGAATGGATCTTTCAACCCCCGAAACCTAGGTATAGATATAGACATCAAAATCATGCCTCTGAGATGGGTATATCATGATTTATGGCGTTTTTAAGGTATTGGCGGCCATCTTGGACACCATTTTGAAAATAACCTTTTTTTCCAGGGATCTGATTTTCTTACATTTTTAGTATGTTTTTCCTGATGTCAAACACTACAAGAAACCATCGAAAAACCTTTTGTTGCATTTTTTTGGTGGTCAAACCCTGTATTGACCCGACTATATAAAGCAGCAGTTGTGATAGACTGTACAGCTATTAACACGAATTGCTTTTACAGGTTACAGTATTTATCAAGCTTTTCCATCATCTTGTGTCAGATCACAATTTTTGATACATGTAGAAATTTCAAGCCAGAGAATCGATTCTTATTTCTGTTCATTTCAGACACATATGTGACACATGTTTACTTGTCTGAAGAAGAGGACTGGCAATTACAGTATTTTGAGCCAGAAAGTTGGGATACTGTTAGAAATATTTGGCGTATCCATGGCACACTGGATTGTGCCATCGGTATCTCTACTAATCATCATGGCACAGGAACCGTTTCTCAACTTCGGTTCTTTGGGGGTTCTAACATCGATACAACGTTTGCTGTCTTCAGTGGTGACCTGGACACAGTGTACATGTTTGTTTCCATGTCAGATTTTGTGATTCAAGTTACCTATGAGGCACTCCCGAAAGCCTATTCTCATTTTGAGATCCAAGTGGAGACCCGGTGTGATGAAGGTAATTATGAAGAAAAACAATTCTTGTAATTTCAACTTGCCTTTATTACTTACTTATTTATTTGTATTTTGTTTGTTTATTTATTTGTCCATTCATTCACTCACTCATGCATTCATTCATTCAGTATTTAATTAGGTAGTTATGAAGGATATTTAGACAGGGGAAACTTTTCACCAAAAATGTTGACCTGTTCGGTAACAATTTTCAATAACAATTACAAATGTAAACACAAACCAGCAACCAAAACAGAAAAGAGAAGAAAATTGATATATATATATACATGTATATGTATACAAATTATTTGGTATCTTTGTGCTAAACATACCTTTTATCAAGCATATACTGTGTCATATTCCTAATATTTTAGTTCTTTTATCTATAGACAGTATTTTATGCCTTCGCAACGAAGTATAGCTGGAGGCATTATGTTTTCGGGTTGTCCATCTGTCCGTCCGTATGTCCCGTTCTCGTGAGTGTTATCTCAAGAACCGATTGATGGATTCCCGCCAAACTTGGGTCATGTATGTATCTTGCAGAGCTGATGAACTACTTCGATTTTGGGGTCACAAGGTCAAAGGTCATGGGGCTCATGTATGCGAAAATATTTGTGATCGCATTATCATTATATCTGATGAACGGATTACCATCAAACTCAAGACATGTATGTATCTTGCAGAGCCAATGAACTGATTAGATTTTGGGGTCATGAGGTCAAAGGTCACAGGGCTCATTATGTAAGCAAGAAATAGCTCGTGATCACATTATCATTAGAACCAATGGACAGATTACCATCAAACTCAAGACATGTATGTATCTTGCAGAGCCACTGAACTGATGAGATATTAGGGTCATGAGGTCTAAAGTCAAAGGTCATGGAGCTCATAATGTATGCAAAAATAGCTTGTGAACGCATTATCATTAGAACCGACGGATGGATTACTATCAAACTTGGGATATGTACGTATGCTGCAAAGCCAATGAACTGATTAGATTTAAGGGTCATGAGGTCAAAGATCAAAGGGTCATACATGTATATTAAAAATAGCTTGTAATCACGATATTCTGAGAACCTGCTAATGGATTTCAATCAAACTTGAATTTTAAAAATTGCTTCCGTTTTGGTTTGTAAAATCGCTCTATGGCGGAGGCATCATTTTCGACTCCACGCAGTCGAAGATCCATCTAGTTTTAAAATTAGATGAAAAGTAATCACTCATTTTTCAAAACAGTTATTATCTTGTCTTGTGTTTGCTAGTTGTTCTTTCTTGTGATGACTCACCATGCAGTGCGGAAAGCTACTGCGAGGATAAACATTATGGCTTTGTCTGTGGATGTTTTCCAGGATTTACAGGGACCAATTGCTCAGTAGGTAAGGATCGACACATCGATGGTATTACTGTAAGCCCTATCTCAGCGAACATATTTAAAAAATATGGTTCTGCAACACAATCGAAATGGCTACCCATCAGGTCCCGGCTTCACTACAAAATACTTGTTCTCACCTTCAAATGCATCACTGGTCTTGCTCCTCCCTAACTATCTGAACTCATAACCAACATCCCAACCACCCTGGTACTCCCTCCGCTTCTCTCAAGGCATCATGCTGAACCATCCGTCTCCCCAGATGCTGCCCACACCTTCGGTGGTGACCGATTATTCACAACCATGCCCCCAAACTGTGGAATGAGCTACCTAGAGTTAGCCAATTCTCAAACTCACCTATTTTGTCAAACATATAATTGTAAAAGCGTATTTGAATATGTATATGGAAAATGTGCCGGTAATTGAAGATTGCGGAATATATGATATTTGTTTAGATATAAAGAAAAATGTTTTAAGATATTAAAAGTAGTTGGTATCATAGAGTGTAGTTAGTAAGTCAAAAAACTTTTGACAAATGGTATTAGGATTCAAAGCCCTGCCAGGGAACTTATGTCCTTTGGCAAGACATTAATCCACATTTGACAGTCTCCACCCAGGTGAATTAAGTGAATGGGTTTCATACTGCTGAGGAAGAAATTCCTTTAATAATGCTTAAGTGCCATATCAGGGTTGCTCCCGTAATGATGGGAATCAGTGTTTTTCATCCTCGGGTTGGGGGTTGCGTTATAAATCCAACTACCATCTTTATTTATCAGATTGTGAATGAGATAAACATAGTGCTTGATTGACTGTTATATTTTGCTTTTATTTCCATGCCAGGAAACAATGTGCATCACATAGATCTGGAGATGAACAGTCCAATGGTTTTAGACCCGCTGCAGTACCTTAGCTACTCGTTTCCGTATCCTCAGATGTCTTGGTACATCCAGGGCATGGAGAACCATGCTATTGGGGTGGCTTTCCAGGAGGAGTCGGATATCCTGCATCGTCTGAATCTCAACACGGAGCGCAATCTGTTTGGTTTCATTAGTGAATCAAGTGGCCCTCTCTTTGTTTTTGTCCAGCATTCTTCTATATGGCTGATGTGTTCTGAGCATGATTGCACCACCCACGGTGCCACAGTTCTAGAGATAAGCATACAGCCCTCTCAAGGTACGCGAAAGTGGATCGATCAGCAAAGAATAATTGGCTCTGAATGTGTAGGGTTTAATGCCTGTATTCTACATTTTGTATATTCACGATATCAGCTTCGTACATCACTACTGACTTTGTTCTGTAGAGAGAAATTAGCAAATAAAATAAGCAAAATAAAACACCGAATTCTCTTCGATCTGCATCAGCTCTTTTCTTTCTCATTCCTAATTCATGAAAACTGGCTGGGTTCAAATCCATTCAATCCATTGTCCCACGCCTAGGGAACAAACTCCCTGCATTTCTGAGCAATAGTACTTTACTTGACTTCTTAAGAAAACGTCTAAAAAACATACCTCTACAATTCTTACAAGACTAAGGTACAGCACCTTGTATCCTCTAGAAAGGGCACTTTATAAATCCAGTTATTATTATTATTATAATTTTACTCGATACTTGGTTTGGTCTGATCTAAACTATACAGTCATCAAATAAGACCTATACTAAATTTGAGATGTGATGCGTAACGCATCAGACAACATACCTTCGACTTGCCCTGAGTGTTATTTTGTTTTGTGGCAGTTTTACCATATCATGGTGTCATGGTCTAGTGGATACTTCACCAGACTGTGGGGATCACATGTCATTTGGCAAGATATTACGCGGGTAATCAATATTTGCCACTCTTCACCCAGGATGCGAGCATGAATATGGTTGGTTTGGCATAATTATGTGCGCTTGTAAAGTGGCGCCTGGCCAGATTACTCCCAAGGGAGTGGTGCACAAGGGAGTGGAGCTTGGGGTTCTCTCATGTGCGGTTTAGAAATTAAATCCAATGATCGGGGTTAATGATAATCACAATGTAAAAGCGCTAAGAAATGTAGTGTCAAGCGATCAACAAATGTGACTATTATCATTATAAATAAACTATAGGTCGGAGAATGACCTTTGTGTATTCTTTCTTTACAGCATTCTCTCCAGATCCGTGCGAGAAAGCAGAGTGTCCATCAATTGATTGTCAATCACTTGATAAACCTGTTGGCTATGTGTGTAATTGTTTGCCAGGTTTCCGCGGTGTAAATTGTAAAGACGGTGAGAAAAGAAAAGTATACAAAGCGTCATCTTTTTAAAGTGGAAGTCCATCCTGATATTAATTTGACTTTTAATAGAAGCAGAAAATTGGAGTTGGAGCAAATTCTGACCAGAAATAGAAAAGTTATGAATTTTTTCAAGTTGCAAACGAATAAACGCAAACTGGCAGCCCTTTGACGTACCTTCTGAGCTTCTCTTCTATTTAATATGCCTCAGTCACACCTTTGCGTATTTTGGCTTGCGTATAGCTGCGTATTTATGGCAAGCCGTTTTTAACATTTATTCCTATTTCTTGATATCAAGAAATTAATTCTTGATATCAAGAATTAACATTGCTTTACAACAGAAAATCATTTCTTGATTTCAATAATTCATTTCTTGATATCAAGAAATAGGAATAAATGTTAAAACGGCTTAAGCTTTATCGATTAAAGTTTTTATTAGAACCAACTGATTAGCAGGATGGACTTCCCCTAATTCTTGAAAGGCAAATAAGCCTTGAAATCCTTAAATTGGCAACAAACTGTGAGGTTCAGAATCACTGTTTTTCAAACAAAATTTGGCAATTTTGAGTTTTCAATGTAGCTCATAACCCAGCAGATTGCTTTCAGAGACATGTCTATGAGAACAATGTAGCAATAAAAGAAAAGTATAATTGTTGCCAATTTGAAGAAAAATGTGATCAATTGAGCCCTTACAAAAGTTCCTGTTAATTGTTGGACCTTACTTTCATTTCATGGCCATCAAATTATTCAAATACTTGTCCGTTTCATTCATCGATTAGGAATCAAACTAACCTCTATACAAACATATTATTCTTGTCCAGACGGAGGCAAGTTACCCTAGGGTAAAGGTGGTGTTAAGAGCTAGTCGGGGGAAATATGGCGAGGTATATGGCGGCCCAAGCATGCCACTATCCGTACAACTATACAACTATACGACTGTACGTCTATCTAGCCGGCCAATCAGAATGCTGGAAACTGTACATCTATACAACTATACCAGTAGCGGATTCAGGGGCACAAGGAAGTGTAAACGCCATGTTATGCACACTGCAAAATTGCGTACCCCTCGCCCCTTTCCCGCAAACAACCTTCTTATAATATCATTCCCCTTTCTTTCTTTTCCCTTCCCCCTTATTCCCCTTTCCCCCCTTTTCTTTTCCCCATCTTTTCCCCCTTTCTTCCTTTCCCCTTCCTTTTTTCTCCTGTTCCCTTTTCTCTCCTCCCTCTTTTCTTCTTCTTTCTCTCTTCCCTCTTTTCTTCTTCTTTCTCTCTTCCCTTTTCTTTCTTTTTCCCCTCCTTTTTCTCCATCTTTTCTCCATCTTTCTTTCCCCTTCCCCCTTCCCCCTCTTTTTACCGCGGGGGCACGTGCCCCCTGTGCCCCCTGAATCCGCAACTGGTATAGTTGTATAGATGTACAGTTTCCTGCGTTCTGGTTGGCCGGCTGGATAGACGTATAGTCGAATAGTTATAGTTGTATAGTTGTACGGATAGTGGCATGCTTGGCCCGCTATACTTACCCCGACTGGCTCTTAACACCACCTTTACCCTAGGGTAACTTTTCTCTGTCTGGACAGGATTAATGTATGTCACTGTGACTGTGAAACAGATGCGGAATGAAAAGGATAGGCAAAGAAAATATGCAAAATTTGAAAAAGACTTTTCCAGCAAATTCATGAATGATGCAGTGAATTACGAATATTACAGTCGTTGAAATATTTCATGAATAGAATGGCTATACCTGTACAGGTGTCTATATATTTGTCTGCCAACATAATCTCATAATGGCTGTATCTGAAGCACGATTTGATCGCTGAATAAAGATATCTGTAGAAGAATGCATCACAAATGAGATTAGTGTGATATTTTGGGGGTCAACATTGTTTATGTATATAATCAACCTATCCAGCACATAACCTATATATTATTAGTTTATTTATTGCAACCAAAAGGTTGGATTTCAAACACAAATAACATCAGGAAGTGATACATAGCAGTGGTAGAAATCATTTACACGGTGTACTTTACATGAAGGGTTTGTGGTGGCTACAATCAAATTATTACAGAATATCAAACAGATTTTATGCTAGAACTAGATGTCAGCTTATTTGTATAATATTGTATAAAACATTAAAACTAGGCAAGGTACGTATAAATTATACCAATATCTGATGAAATTATCATTAAAAGGAAATGATAATAGATCAAAGAATAAAGAAAATACATGTCAGAAATATTTCATAGATTTATAGTGAAAAGTTGAAGTTGATTTGGAATGGTGGTACTACATGACTTTGGTATATGTAATTTCTTATAGTTTTTTGGTGGTGACTTCTTGAATCTTAAAAAGTATATGTTTTAACTATGTATAGAATACCTAGGTATTCACTTTTTCCAACTCTCTCCTTCAGATTCTGGAGTACAGAACATCTTCTTAAACAGCAGCGAGCTAGTAGCGATTCCTTTCCCTGTTCCAACCACGGCTACCAGCGTTGGAACCATCATTTCGATACAGACCGAGCCTGGCTGCGGCATAGGTATCATAGATACAGCTATGGCAATACAATTTAGGGCCATCACAGTATTCTTCCGTAACGATTTTGCGGATGATGTGCTTCTGAAAACTCATTTATACGAAGGTAGATCTGACAAATACCTCTTCTTCGATCGCCCTGCATTGTTGATGGGGACGTATGACGATTTTGAACCAGGGGAAATTTTTAATGTAACCATGACATCACAATGCAATGAAGGTAAGTTTATTTACAGGTGTGTCCAAAAGATGATGTGATAGGTCAATGTAATTTTTTATGACCTCTTTTAAAGTGTGGTAGATTGCCCAGTGGGCTGCGAAACCAGATTTTTCTGTCTGGTTTTCTCCGGTAAATCTTTTTAATTTCGTACTAACACCTAACACAGAGAAAAGTTACCAATTAAATGTTATTTAATAATTCATTTTAATTTACAATAAAATTATTGTACGATTAATGTTAATATAGCTTTGTGCTATGGGGGCCTTGACCCCTTTTCTAGCTTATCCTTAATGTTACATTGCAATAATACATGTAAAAGTATTTATGGATTTGAAAGATACAAAAGTGTGTTTATATCAATACAATTACCTATTCGCAAGGTTAGTATGCCTTTGGATTGATTCTTGACGAATAAAGTCTTCATAACTGGCTCTTCATGTTCATTTAGTTCGTTGAAAATATGACATAGTGTATTGATAATGATTGCACGTAAGACATCAATTAAACTGTGCAAGCTTCTCGGCAGAAAACTGTTTACCCTCGGTTCATATTTAAAGAAAATATATTGCTCTGTGGCCTTCCAAGTGAGGGATTACTTCATTTGCTTCTTCTGTAGAAGTACAGGCCATAGTGCTGTCGGTGTATCTTTGTAATTTATAGTTGTGCAATTGTATGTCGCAATCCTAGCGTAACTGGATTTTATGCACGTCAGTCTTAAATCTGGCTACTGAGGTACATCCATTGCGTTTGAAGGGAGTACATTCCATAGTGTGATGGCATCGGGAATGAAGGTTTTCTGATAAATGCAAGTACGAGCATATGGGAGGTGTATCTCCTGTTGATGGCCGAGAAGGGAAGTCCAGACCCGATTGAAATGTTGTGCAGCTGGTGCATCGACCAAGCAGTTGAGGATACTGTTCACTATTAGCAACTTAAACTAAGCTCGCCTTTCTTCAAGGGTGGGCCAGTGCAGACAATGAAGCATGTTGGTGACACTACTTGTGTGACGGTGGTCTCCCATGGTGAACCTGGTGTATGACCCTTGTAGCATCTCCGGCTTTCGAGTATTATCCTTAGTGAAGGGGTCCCACACTTCGCATCCATATTCAGAACAGGTCTGAGGAGAGTCTTGTAGCATATATGTTTCACAGGCAGGAGCTCGCGTTGCGTTGCAAGAAGGCACTAGTGGATTTTGCCTTCTTGGCAACCAGGCTAATATCGTGATTCTTGTTCATGCTCAATTGCTGGATATGTACACCAAGATACTTGGCAGAGCTGACCATTTCTTGTGAATGACTATGGATGTATTCAGTATGTCTTGTTGATTGGGCTCCTCTTGTTTTTAATTGAGATGGTCGGACATTTCTGGGGATTAAATGTCATGCAGCCAGTCTGATTCCAACTGATGCACGGAGTTAAGATCCTCTTGGATTTTTGTGTGCATTATCTTGAGAGCGAATCTTGCGGTTGAGGAGACAGTCATCTGCAAAGAGTCTGGTTGTTGATTGGGAAGATACACTATCAGGTAGGTCGTTGATGTAAAGTAGAAAGAGGAGCGGGCCAAGGACACTACCTTGCAGGACCCCTGATGAGACTGGGACAGTGTCCAAGGTACATCCATTGAAAACTTTCTGTGTTCTCTTGAGAGGAACAAAGCAACTCTACAGGTTGAAACTTGAAAGTATGCATCGATCTATTACCCTTGTTTTTATGCATGTCAGGAACTTTATCCTTGGCATTTTTTAGGAAGTCCCTTACAGTTGGCATTACCAAGGAAGTTAAACACTGGGACACTCAGTGGGTAGAACCCTGATATTGTGCCAATCAAGGGCAGTCAGGATTATGAATCCACAGGATAGGTTCTGCAATGGTTACTATGGATTTAATAAATGAAAATTTATTATATAAACTGAATGCATATGCTTAAATTATGACATGGTGTATATAATAATTCAGTGACAAACTGAAGGCATTATAATGTTTACCGGTAGTCTATATGCACAAAATGTGACGTAGTATATGAAGTTAAATCTTTGTGATATCCTAAAAGTCTTTTTTAAAAACATTTATGTCTTATATAATTGTCATTCAAAATGCAGGAAAGATGGAAATCTGTAGCCCAGATGCCTGTGCACATGGCAGTCTGTGTACTAACATGCAGGGTGGTGGTTATGCCTGTCAGTGTCAAGTCGGCTTTGCTGGAATCAGATGCAATGATGGTAAATCATTAGCATATATATTGATTTGTAAAAAGCGTTTGGAGCCGACCAGAAATATACCCTTCTATCCAGCTCAAAGCCATTTAATATTACGTGAATAGTGAATGGCTGTAAGTGAGATACCTTGGTATATCAAACGAGCTGAATAGCACAGCCGGCATCACAAGTGTTATAATGTCAAAGCAAGTGCAATATAACCTTGTGTCCTACGAGTGACGAGCCCGTCAATATCATTTCCATTATTTGCATGAAACCTTTTACCTTAATTTTCAGTGTATATCCTTATGTTTTTGTATTGAGTTGTGCATTTTAAACACAGAGGGATAAAACATATTTTGTCATATTTTTGCAACGGTTGTGCGCATTCATCTGTTCTCGTAGCCTCTGCATGGTTATAAATGCGTCTTAACCTTTTCATGTGTTTTGTGCACCATGAGATATTGAAACGATATTGCACATTGTCATTCGGAAGCAGTCAGGCTTCGTAAGATAGATGCCCACATCGTCAACTCTGGTGTGGATGGATCATATGATGATCCCATGTGCATGCGTCCTTCGTATAATATATATGCGCCATACAAGAATGACATAGTATGATTATTATCTCTCCTTATCAGTTTTGGCACGAGCAGGTTTTTAATGTACTTTCAAGTAGAGTTAACACATTTATGGCTCATAACATGTGACGTTTTAATCCCTGCTTCTTTATACGATATTGATTGTGGAATTGTGTTGATATGAAGTACTTTTTCTTGTCAGAACAAAATGTACGTCATTTAGAGGGAATGCCTCCTTCCCCGTGGCTATCCTGATCCGTACGGACCGGTTGGTAGATAGATTTCAAGCCTATGAAGTAGAAGTCACTCCAGGATGTGGTATCGGAATCAATTTTAGAAACTTAAAAATCGGTTCTGAAAGCAGATTAACCATTAAAGGTAAGAGAGCGTGAACCACTTTTTTAGGTTCTAAATCTTTGGTTGAACGAAACATGCTGCGGCAAAAATTGCTCTCTGGTTAATGTCCTACACCAGGATTCGACACTAATAAGATCTGAAGTGCTTGTGTTATGAAATGATGAGACTCACAGATTGGATACTTTGAACCAAATTTCGCCATTTTTGCTCCCATAGTTAAAAAAGAAAGAAAAATCATGCTAAAATGTACTTAAATCCTATTGATATACCAAGCAAATTAATGCGTGTTTTGGGTTGTTTTGTTTGATACTGCCTATGTCATGTAGCAAACATTTTCTGCAGTTTTTGCCATTTTTATGATTTGTGCCAAATGAACATTTTCCATAGAATTGTATGAATACAGTATTGATGCTGTGTGGCCAAAAAAAAATCCACGTACCGGTGTATGTTTTATTTTCTCCGTCCAGACAACCTCAAAGTGCCAGGCATTTATCAATCATACATGGATACAGTGGTGAACATGTATGTGCATTATCTGAAACATACACTCTGGTTGCTATTTCACTTTCTTGAAAGTAGTCAAGACGAAAGTGTTAGTACACAATTCGTTCTACAGGTATATGAGTCCTGTGTGACGGGTGAGTGCTCACACCTACGCGTATTTTCTTCTCTATCTTTCTCACATACACACAAACACACACCAACACCTCCCTCATACTCACACACACATGCACACACACCACCTCACACTCAACACACGCACATGCCCCACCCACCCCCACACACACGCACACTCTTTTCTCTCTTGTCTGTCTTGTCTTCTCTCACACACTTTCTGTTTATATTCTCTCGTTTCTCTCTCTCTCTCTTGCACGTGCACACACGAACGCACACGCACACACACCCACACACTCTTTTCTCACTCTTCCGTCTTGTCTTCTCTCACATACTTTCTGTTACTTTTCTCTCTTCTCTCTCTCTCTCTCATTACATTGCACGCGCACACACGCGCACACACACCCACACACTCTTTTCTTACTCTTTGGTCTTGTCTTCTCTCACATACTTTCTGTTTCTATTCTCTATTCTCTCTCTCTTGGACACGCACATACACACACACACACCCACACACTCTTCTGTCTTGTCTTCTCTTACATACTTTCTGTTTCTATTCTCTCTTCTCTCGCTCTCTCTCTCTCCAAAACACACACTTTGCCCCTCTCACACAATCACCCTCTTTCTCTTTTCAAGTGTCAACCTCTTTTTTTTCTAGTTCAATATAATGTTATTAACTCTATTCATACGTATACTATGACAATGAGAAACCAATTTTGAGATGACAATAATTTTATGTTATTTATATACACAATGTACAAAGTTAATACAGAAAAATATTACGTGTATTATGTGAAACAATCTTTTTCTCCCTAATGCCAAGGACTTCCAGTCATTTCCAAGTTATTACCAATTAAAACAGAGGTTCTTGAGCATATAGCACCATTTATGACATTTTAGGATCACTGGCCCTTTTGAAGTTATACGAAAAAAATGAGAATGTAGCAGAAGTGTCGGAAAGAAACATGCTCAAATAGTTCATGAACGCAACTTAGTGGGCCATTTAGTCTGAGCACTTGTATGTTAAGCATTATGCAAGATAGTGGAAAATCTTTGCCCTGTACTAACATGCCAGTCAGTTAGTCATTTGCACACGAATAATTTACCCTTTCGTGACAACAAATCCACCTTTGTGGTTTTGCTCAATAACTTTTGATTCACAGCCCTAAAAAATATACCAGGGGGGTGTTTCACAAAGACTAAGATCGACTTTAAGTTGGACCAAGTTTTAAAATCCTTCATTTGGCAACACGTTGAGAAGTTAAAATTATCGCCCGTGTTTATTGTTTTCAGAGACATTGCGTGTAATATTATCATTGTAGTTATAAAAGAAAAGTTTTATTGAAGAACAATATGTGATCAATTTAGCGCTAAAATAAATCCTGTCCTGAAAGGGTTAACTGCTCACTGTGTTTGAGACGTTTCCGTTTCTTTTTAAATTTGTAGCAAACTGTAGCCTTGGTCTGTGTGCAGCAAACAGCGTATGTGAAGATTTCTACGGTGGGTATCTGTGTGATTGTCAACCGGGGTATGGAGGTGTAGGCTGTGCCGAAGGTGAGAATCAGTTGTTACAACAATTGCATGCATGAATCGGTGGAAAGGGCACTTACATGTAAAGCGTAGAGGGGACACACTGTTCCAAAATGTTCTGACAAAAAAAGAAGAAGATCGACATGGATTTTTAACTTAAAACTTCATATTTGCTACAGTGTGTAGGCATAATAACAGACCAAAAATGTGCCTGTGTGTAGGGATTGGGGGGGGAGATCTGGTATTATGCCCCTAATTAATATCCCAATGGGGGTGGGGACATGGCCCCAATCTCCCCCCTCCCGCCAACCCCAGCATTTCCACCCATACAAGCATGTTTTGGCAGAGGAGACCAATAAGCCCGTGAAATACACATATAAATCACACACACACACGCACAGCCACACCACAATAAAATAAACAACAACTGAACTAGTTGGAGGCTAGAGAGCATGGGGGGATTATTTGATAATAATGCACACTTTTCTTCTGTTAGGGTTAGTACCCGTGACATTGTACTCCAAACATACAGATGAAAGTAGTTTGGGTGATTAGCTTTAGTGGCAATATTATACAGTTCAATCTCTTTTACATTGTTAATTCCCAGTATATACAGGTATGTCCTTTTGTCCGTTTTTCCTCAAATGCAATACTGTCTGACACTTGTATTTTTTATTTCCATGCATGGTTTTTAATAAGATACCAGTATGAAATATATATGGCTCCTAAATCCAAGTCTTAATTTGGTTTAAATTCATCTAATGTTGCTACTATATGGTTTGGTGATGATATCCTATATTTTGATCCTCTTTTGGTCAATTCCGTGCAATTTGTCTTGTACGCCCTGTGTCTTTTTCCCCATTTATTTCATCCCCCAAATAAGAATTGTTTCGATGTGACCATTTGATATAGTTAGTGATCAGTTAGTGGTCTTATAAAGAGACATTCTTTTTTGGATGAAATGAATAGATAATTGTTGTATGTTGTACAGGACACATTTCAAAGAGTTGCCCTCGGTCGTTATGTCCGTTTCCAGTATATTTAATACACTCTCTCTTATTAGATGTAATATCTGACACTTGTTTATTTCTTTTCTATGCATGATGGTTTGTGACAGATGTCGGTGTGAGAAAATGGATCCTGAATCCAAGCCAGTCGTTACTTCTTTTCTTGACTACAACTACACTTATAAAGTGGACGTGCCCGACCGAGGTTGTGGAATCGAGGTCTTTCTTTCCATAATTAGCTTGGTCATTGAAAAGGAGTACATGTTGCTCATCATTCAATCCTCTGCCGCTAATTCCACGTTTCTGACAGCCTCTAACGGCATGTCCAGCGAATACGGGTACTTCAACCTGCCGACCATTTGGTTTCAGCTTTACCATTGGGATATTAAATTGTGGACTGAATTGAGCATGTTCGCCCAATGTGACTTATATCTTCAAGGTATGTCAATTCAATGCAATTCAATTCAAATAAAAAAATGGTTTATTAAAGAACATGGTTTGCAACAATTAGCTGAATTGCACATGTATGTACAAGATAAAAAATAAAGTTAAAATTCAAATTACATGGCAATATATATATACAATTGATAAAAATGTTGTCTAATTACAATCATCATATCATTATACAGATAAAGTACCTTGTTACAAATCTGGAACAGTTAATATACAACAATTATAAATAAAATTGAATAATTGAAAAACAATTATAAGACCTTCTTAAAATAAAATTTTAAGACTGGTTACTGTGATTCAGAGTTTAAAAGATAAAATATATGCATTCAGATATGTTGTAAAAGAGTAAAAGGAAAAGACATATGGCCAGTTACAAGCTTTCCATGGTGTATATGAGATAAAATTGATTCTTTAAAAATCGAAATATCAACAAAAACAACAATACATAAATTGACTTCTTAAAGCCCCTCTAAAGTGTTGGGAGCCCCAAAATTTGATGGCAAAATTTAACTTACCGGTAAATTGTATCATAATGTGTAAGGGGATATCATTAGGACACATTTCTGCAAGGATTTTCAGAACAAATGTGTTTGAAGTCGAATATTGATGAAAGTATACAAAATTTATGTTTTCGGCGTACAACAGAAAACCCAAATTATGTATTCTTTTATCAATATCTGTCTTCAAACACATTTTTTTTTTGGGGAGAATCTTTGCAGAGGTGTGTCTTAAATGACATCCTCTTTCACATGATACTATTTAAGTGAAATTTTGCCATCAAATTTTTGGCGAATTTGGGGCTCCCAACACTTTAGAGGGGCATTAAGAAGCACAACAGAGACCTGTATTAATATAGTAATATAAAGAAATAGGGTCGATATGTTACATTACATTCTTCAAGAAAACGTTCGACCTCTGGTAAAGTGGGAAACAAATTTGTGACCTTTATCCTTCTTTCATCTTATGTCGAAGAATATTGAAGTAGCAATTTAACATGTAAAGGATTGTGCTTGTGAAATGCCTTCATAATTGAAATAAGACAAGGAATAGTTTTAACTTTGGACCAAATTTTGATGCTACATGTGTGGGCAGTAACATGTACCTCTATATGTGCGCAGTGCTTTTCATTGTTTGATTTCAGAAAGATCGAGTCATTTTTTAAATGATTTAAAAGCTCATAACACATTTTTCCTTCTTATTTACTATTTAATCGACCATTCCTCAAAAAGTTTTGGCAGTTTCTTTCACTATGTAATCCTAACACCGATATTCAACTTTATATCCAACTCCCTGCTTATATTTATAATGACAGAACTTTTCTCTTTAGGTATATTTTTGAAACCAGAGAACTATTCCCTTTAGATCAAGGCACATACCAGTCCACTTGCCTCCATATACCCATTTCTCTGTGCAGTGCATGTGTTTAAGTCTATCAAGACTGAGGAATTTACTTTTCGTGATCATTCCAAAACTCACAGTACATACATCTATTCTTGTTTATTACATAATCAACCCCTCCAAATAGGCTGTTTTTTGTAATGTAACCAAATTTAATGCATACGTCTTTGTGAAGTGCCTCGATACAAATTATTTCATTTACCTCTTACAAATAATTGTATTTCAATAGTGTTTGTTGCTAGGTAGGACAAACATTATGGCTTGCCCTACCTAACAACGCATAATTTGCAGTTTGCATTCTAACTATTGAAATACAATAAGGCCTAAAAAAAAGGAAGATGTTGTATTGCCCTTGCGACCGACCCAAAAATCTTGAAATCTACGGTCGGCTTTAACAAAAAGTTTTTTTTACAGTTTTTAGAGCAAAAAATGTTTAATGAATAAAAAATAGAAATATCAGCCAAAAGAGGGAGCAAAAAAACAAAAAAGAAGTATTAAAAAAAAAAAGATTTCCGACCGACCGACCAATGTTTTGGCACCTAAAGGGCAATACAACATCTTTTTTTAGGCCTTATTCATAACAGGGGAATGAATTACTTTGTATAGAGGCACTTCGCAAAGACGTATGCATTAATTATGGTTAAATGGCCTATTCCTTGAAGCCAGTTTCTTTCACAATGTAATCGCGTGACCAGTACTCTACTTTATTTCAGCCGGCTGACAATTGTTCAATGTAAATGTCCGATTTTATCATCTTTTGTAATGTAGATACATATCCTGCTTTACCACATGTCTTTCAGGAATGAATTGTGCATCGAACCCTTGCAGCGTGTATAGCGATTGCTCAGATCACGGCGCTGGTTACAGATGTGTTTGCCATCCAGGATACGAAGGAGTGAATTGTAGTCAGAGTGAGTACCTTTGTTTTTATTGTATGGGGCTTAACTTAGTAATGACCTGCCCGTGAGGGAGTGGGGGGGGGTGGTGGGGTCCCCCACTACTAAGGTGTACAGAGATGTGCCAACAAATAAGTCCCTGAACATGGCGTATGGGTTTTTATGTGTAGGAAAATCCTTAGAAATGACCCTATAAATCCTCTTTCAGAAATAACACATGACCCACGTTCTCGCTAAAGTGCATATGCCAGGTACAACATAATTGAAATCATTTCACTTTTGTATCCAATCCTCTTCCCTTTTTTTGCCAAAATGACCCATAATATCACGAATGGGTTTGAATTGCTTCAGCCACACACCCCTGCCCAAAACCAAACTTAAGTATCCCCCGCCCCCATTGCCATCTAGATCAGGATTAAACCCATAAACCCATCATGTATTGGTGGTATAATTAGCCTACGGGAAGGATATATTTAAGCAGTTAACATGCTGATGAGTAAAAATTAATCTCCAATGGATAAATACCAAAGGATGGCTTGGCTTATTTTGCATTTTACAAAATGATCCTGTGCACAATATAGGTTTTTCCAGGATTGGTTAATATGATAATTAATAATTTTCATCATTAACATGAAGTCTACAGTAATTGTTCAATGATACTTATTTCTAGTCTCTTCATACCCTCGGAGTGAGGAAACTATGTGTCCACAACTGAACAAATGACCAGGGAACAATCCTTGTTTTAGGGTGCATTTTTCAATCCCAATCATCTTGATTCACCCTTGATTCTCTACCGATAGGTACATCTGAAAAACACATTGTTCAATACAGTGGATTGAGTGGAACCCATGTACCACTCATTTGGACCAAGAGAATCAGCTTTCTATGAGGAAATCTTCTTATTCAGTGTTAAAAATAATAATAATAATAATTTGGATTTATATAGCACTTAATACTAAATGCCGTCTCTAAGCGCTTTACAGATACAGTATTATTACCCCGGTCATCGGATTCATTCACGCACAATGTGCACCATCTCCACTACCTGGGGAGTATTCCTACCATATGGTCACCTTGAGGGCATATGGCAATTACTAACACAAATGCTTTCGTCATCCTACCAGGTCCCCATTTCTCTCCTGGGTATGGAGTGGCAAATGCCTTGCCAAAATACTAAGAATCGGAACTGAAATATTGCCTTGTTTTGGTGATGGTTTGATATGGTTATTCTTTGTAAGCTAGGCTCCACTGTACTTTAACTCTTTACTTACTTTGATCAACTAATGGAACACAACAGTGGACTACCACAGTTGTTACATATACAATGTGTCTCATATACATTGTGGTAGCGTAAGGTCTATCCGTAATGAATAAAGGGGTGAGGCTTGTTCATTTATGCTGCTGTAAACCATCATGGCTTTTGGGGACTTAATGCAAGTTGGGATTAGCTGTTCACAGCAGTCACAGTTCTTACGCGTACTCAATTCTCTGCAAGTTGGGATTAGCTGTGTACAGCAGTCACAGTTATTACGCGTACTCACTTCTCTATGTGTTACATACAATAATGTGATATACTGTACGCTTAAAATACCCTGCCGTAAACCGTCATGGTCGACAGCAGCATATATATGAACAAGCCTGTCATTGTGTCATTCAAGTAATTTGCTGTCATGGCCTTTTTTTCAATCTCATTCTTCATATTGCAGTCGCAGAAGAGGCAAGAGGAATTGTTGAATATATCCAGGCCAATAATACGAACATGACCATCACAATCTGTAGAGAGAATCAGATGTGTTCATACATGGGGTGTGGTCAGCCAAATATCTATCAGAATGGTGATATATCCAGTTGTAGCTGTGATGATGCCTGTGAGCGCTTTGCAGATTGTTGCTGGGACTATCAATCAGCATGCCAGACCGGAGGGGGTGGTGGTGTTGGATTTGGTTTAGGAGGATTTGACTTTGGTTCCTTTGACCCTCCTGCTTCCTTTGACCCTCCTGGTTCCTTTGACTCTTTCGGTCCTGGGGAGGAAAAAATTGACATGCCTGCTTCAGTACGTCCCGAAATGTTTTCATGTTTTCCAACCGGGACTCAGAATTTTCTGTTTGTTTCGCGATGCCCACCAGAGTGGAACGGTACAGATTCCCAGGCCAGATGCGAGGACACTACTGATTTCAGTGACCCACTCATCTTTGTTCCGGTGTCTTTTGGAACCCAGGTGACATTCAGAAATGTGTATTGTGCTATCTGTCATGGTGTTCAACCTGCCAACCTCACATCTTGGCCAGTTGATTTTCATTGCAGTGATGATGCGATCCTGCTATCAGATGTTGATGAAATGCTGGACAGAATCAGAAGAGGAATGTGCAATCATACAATTGATGATTCCAATGTAATTGACTCTACCCCTGCGTATCGACTGTGCGCTGTTGACGTGATAAGCAAGTGTCCAGAAGACTTTGCAGATGATAGTATTGCTGAAGCTTGTGCGGGGTTCAGAGCACCTGTGCAACCTTCTGAAACACAATCAGTTTTCTTTAATGGATACTGTCTCGAATGTAATCTTCCAGATCTTAGCTATTCAGAGTTCATACCTTGTAAAAGGGAATCTCATATAACAGATACGCCACCTGCAGGTTTCCCACTCACAGTCCTGGTAGACTTCAAAGGAAATAATGGTATTCAGTTCAAAGTCAATCGAGACATTGTAAAGCAGAAAACTGTGGAATGTCAAGAAGGAGCTGTCTTTGACAGTCTGGCTGGCATCTGTCGTTCTCTTTCATGTACGACTGGCCTGTCTCTTCAAGATGGTGAGTGTACCTGGAATGTCAGGTGTGATGGAAATCGTGTTGGCATTGAATTGAGTGGTTTCAGCATCACCAACAGAGAATGCGTTTCCTTTCAGGAAGCACAAGGTATGATAAAGTGCCTTGCAGATATCCTTGAACTGTCCTTAGATGATGTTTTTCTAGTCCGTGCCAACCCTGATGTCGATCAGTGCATCGCACCAGATGTTAATGAG
Source organism: Mesocentrotus franciscanus (assembly GCA_037976565.1). NCBI lineage: Eukaryota > Metazoa > Echinodermata > Echinoidea > Camarodonta > Strongylocentrotidae > Mesocentrotus > Mesocentrotus franciscanus. Next base: position 15,517,548 of record CP137668.1, read on the forward strand.
ACAATTAAATTTGAAGTCGATGTCAAGATGTCGTATTCCAAGATGAGCAAGATGGTTACCAGTTCCTCAAGAAGTCATCTATGTGGAGCATCTGTTTTGCAGTTCGAGGTATTGTGCAGTGATGAGGATAGGCCTTGCCAATATGGATGGATCAATGTGGACTATGGAAAAGATGTCTCTATGGTCAGTATTGATCAGACAACATATCTGACATTTAGGGGATTTCATGCAACACAAGGATACAAATCTGTAGAAGTGAGAAGAACAGCAGAGCTTCAAATGTCACAAGAGAACGGTACAGTTTCTCTAAAAGAGATGGTCCAGTTTTGTTCTGACCCTACAAGAAATGCCACTGATCCCAGATTAGGGGATCTTCCTTGTCCAACAATCACCATGAATGCTTCTGAGTTCCGTCAGGTCCACATTGGGGATGATACAATCCTGGTCCACTTGGAGTCCAGTAGGAATTTCAATGATTCTGAATTCAGGATAGGTGACAAAGGCAACGTTCTAGTGTGTTCCTTTTTATCACAGAGGAGCGGGATCATAAACGTGACTACGTCTGATGAGTTTCTGCAGTACTCAGACACACAGAGCATTCTCAGCACCGTTTGCGTGACTCTCTCCCTCATTTCCCTAACAGTAACACTCTCCACATTCATCATGTTTCCATCTCTTCGCAAATTGACCAACAACAAACTCTTGATGATGCTTTGCGTTTTCCTGTTCTTGGCTCAGCTCCTGACAGTCGTCGGTTCATATGCATCCCCTATTCCCAAGCTCTGTAAAGTCGTCTCTGCGACCACCCATTTCTGCTGGATAGCTGTATTTGCCATTACCAACTCGCTTGCGTTTGATTTACACCACACGTTCGGAATCAACCGGAGTTTCACGTTTGCGCAGACGAGCTTCAAGTCACTCATCAGATACTTGGTGTATGTCCCAGGCGTGTCTCTGTGCGTGGTCATTCCTTGTGTCTGCATTGATACTATCACTGAGTCGCAGGTTCTGGATTACACCTATGGTGGTCTTTGCTGGGTTGGTGATGATTTTATGAGGTTCATGGCCTTTGGTGTCCCAATGGCTGTACTGCTTGCAATCAATGTCATTCTCTTCTCCTACACTGCTCTTGGCATCTGGAAGGGACATCAGAACGCTAAGAAGGTCGGGAGGAAGAACCTGCGGTCGAGTGTCCAGGAGAGATTCGACCTTCTGAAGATTTATATCAAGGTACAACGTGTGTTGTGATTCTATCTTAATTGTGCAATCAAAGGTGGTTGCTTACGCACATTTCACTATAGAACCTATGATATAATAGTGCTTGACAGACATATTTAATCTGAACATCAGCTATGCTCAGAATCAGTAAGCACTTTGCAAGTAAAGGAATATCAATTCTAAAAAAATGAGCTAAAATTAGTATGAGGGAGGCAATTTTCATTTTATGTGATGGAAGCAGGCTGTTACTGCCATTGACAATAAAAATCTCTTACAGCCTCCTTGTGGATAGCTAATGATATACAGTTATCAAGAAAAATCTTAAGGAAAGGAAATGAACATTTGTATTGAACTTACAAACCTTGATACCGCAAAATGTCAGTTTTGAATGAATAACAATTCACAGTTTTATGTCACCAAGCATTCTTTTTTTAAAACTAGATTTTAAGCTCATAAAGAAAGACTGACCTATCCGACTTGTTAAACTTCCAGGTGTCGACGCTGATGGGGTTTACATGGACCACGTCTTTCATTATCCCTTTCTCTGGGATTAGCGCCATCTGGTATCTCTTCATTGTGCTCAATGGATTACAAGGTAAGCTAGCGGTTCTACGACACATGCTCTGGCGGGCAATTCGTCATGCGGCAGGCAGTAGGGCGCCTTGGTGCATTCAGCATTACAATACCTGTGACTTGTGAAAATTATATGATTATTTGATACGAAAGTCCTCAAATTTGGTATTTATACCATCCATTATCACTTCTTTATTAGTCTAAAAAGAGAAATTTGTTTTGTTTAAAAAGTGGTAAAGCATGGAGAGGACAATCACAACCTTAGAAGCACTTTACCAGATATTTCCTGTATGTCATTCGTGTATGCAAATGCCCTTCTGCCAGCCACACCAAGACTTGCTCAGTGATCAATTCCTATCTTCCATCATAGCTGGCCCCCGTGTTATCAGCAGTTGTGATTGATAACAATCGGGATGAGTTTGTAAGTTTGTGATTGATTGGATGACTTGCTACCCATCCAGGGCCCTGTTTCATAAAACTTGTCAATAACAAGTGCCACAGATCTATGACAAAGCTGCTTATAGCCAATCAAGTGTAAGGATTTCAGAAGCTTATAACAATTATTGTATCTTGTTATTGATATCACGTTTCATGAAACACGGCTCAGATCAGTCAAAACTCTTTACAAGACAGGGCTTTGGACTGGTTCTAGGACAATCTAGGACACTATAGGACAATCAAGGACAATCTAAGACACTGGTTCTAGGACATTCTAGGACAATTACCCCGAGGACAGTTACCCCCCGCAAAATTCCCCCAAAGACAACCACCACCCTTGGACAATCACCTCCCCTTGGACATTTACCCCCCCGATTTTTTTTAAAAACTGACTTACTATAAACTCTTTACAAGACAGGGCTTTGGACTGGTTCTAGGACAATCTAGGACACTATAGGACAATCAAGGACAATCTAAGACACTGGTTCTAGGACATTCTAGGACAATTACCCCGAGGACAGTTACCCCCCGCAAAATTCCCCCAAAGACAACCACCACCCTTGGACAATCACCTCCCCTTGGACATTTACCCCCCGATTTTTTTTTTAAACTGACTTACTATCAGGGCTGACTTCCCTTTTAATGAACAGGAGGGTAATTGTCCGGAGTATAGATGAGTATTGATGAAGTATAGACCAGAGAAAATGTTGGATTACCAACCCAGCTTTTCGGCCAATGAACCTTAATGCGTCTAGATTACTCCAAAACAACAATGATTAATATAGTGGAACCTTATTACAACTGTATTTTAAAGATATCGCCATGAGACAATTATGACATGTAATTCTTGCTGGTCCCAGCATGTCCCTGGTCCCTGATGTAACAAGATTATTTCACTGTCCGTGGAGTTTTCTTTAACACTTTGATTGCTGTCCTTGCCTCTGTGCACGGTCGCTCGTTTGCCACACATGCATTTTTCACAAAACAGTACGCACCAATTGACAAAAGAATGGCAATGTGCAACACAATGGCTTTACAAAATTACCCATTCCAGATCTTGATTAGCTACACGACAATTACCCTTTTAACACACGTATAGACTAATATTGCACTAGAAACGGTCGAATAATCTTGAAGACTTTGGTAGATCTATCCCATGGCTGATAGAATGTGGCACAGGTAGATTAGTTTTGTGGCATATAAAGTGTTAAAGGTAAAGAACAGTTTTGGAAACGCCCCTCTCTCAAAAAAATGAAATGGAAGCTGTCATTACCAATCATGTGAACGAATATGTTTTGACTAATACGTGATGATACAAATTTTGGCGGGAAAGTCGGGAAACCGCCTGCTAATTGATATATTTGGTAAATTATTATATCTATTGGGACCAAATAGATATCGCGCACGTGGTCGCGTAGTCCCATATACATCTTTCTGTGTACAGTGCTTGTAACTTTACCAAGACTGGGCCAAATTTCTTATCATTTTGATGATTCCAGAACCTTGCTGTACACACCAATACTTATATGCTAGATAATCAACCTTTTCTGATCGATTCCACAACGTTTCTTTCACAATGCAATCGCATGACCAGAACTGGTCTTTCTCTTTAACGAGACCTGGATCTCTGTGAGATCAAGACCACAGTCTTCCAACAGTCTACAAAGTATCGAAACATTTAAGAGTCATCTTGTGGACAAATTATAGCAAATGCAGTCAGAGTAATGTCCCACACTGAAGAGAGCAGAAAAAACCATTGCATGTAGACGGGTGACCTTTACAGAGAGGTGGCCACTATGACTGTACAATTATTAAAATCTAATAGCGCAAAATAATGAGAAGGATTAATTGTGCTGTTTCTTTATGAATGCTTAAATACAAGAACGACCTTTGAGGCACCTCATGCATCCATGAACAGGTTCATTACATGTTCCAATGACAAACACTATTCAAGTGGGACATAACAAATATGGTCTTGATAAAGAGATGGTCTCTCTACAAGCATCTTTCACTGTATTACTGATTTTTGTGCATTAAATCAATGAATTACAATGTGATCCTACTTTACTATCAATGTTCTTTTTTGAGCAGGTGTGTATATCTTTCTTGCTTTCACTGCCAACCGGCGGGTGTGGAATCTCTGTAAGGCTCTAGTCTGCGTTGCCGACGAGCCATCTTCGATGACCATGAGATCCAAGAAGGTCACGGAAAGCACCATCGGAACTGGGGTCAACAGTCAGTCCATCGACCAAAACAGAGGGGATGATTTTGATGACCCGAGGGATGATATGATGGTCGATTAACGACAGAAGGAAGTGAAGGAAGAGAGTAATTAAATTAATTTCCCTCAATGATTAACAATATCAAGAAATGATCTCTGGGTGGTATTTAGAAAACTATGTTATCTTTATGTTAGTGAAAGTATGTTAATTGTAATAGCAAATTGAAAATGGGACGAATCATTAGTTACTGTCAGCGCAAATCTGGCTGCGCACAAGTATAGTTAAAAGAGACATCTACGCAGTAATAAATGTTTATTCTGTGCAGTATCACTTTGATATGACAATTTGACTTCAAAGGTAACATACATTTAAGAATATGGCCCTAAAGCTGTGCAACGTCGTGACTGGATCTTCATTTTTAGCACGCAGAATGATCGTATACATTTATTTTGAAAGATGTTTTTCAGAAATTTGTTTCACGGAAGAATGACGAGACCATAGAGCTATACAATGAGATTATAGCTCTATGGATGAGACCTACTTGGTTTTCGTCTTTCCTTTCGAAATCTCACAAGATATGCTTTCTTTTTAATTATGATTTAAGTATAAATGACGACTGAATCTTGTACAATGTATTATATATGCACTAGATTATTTTAATGAGCAGTAAATGTTTGAAAGTTATATTCAAAATGGCTTCATCCTCTTAAACCAGTAGTTTGATTAATTAATTTAATGATAAGTACACCTCAAGCCAAGATTTGAATTGTTATCCGAAGTTTTCATTGAATTGTTTCCATCCAAATAGAACACATTTATGAACAATGAAAGCAAGTCCTGGACACCAGTTGATCCGAATCTGAACAAGGGGGTTTTGACATTGCTCAGTCATTGTTGATCACTTACGGGTGAGAAAATCAAATTAAAGAAAACATTAACACTAATCATACAATCATATCACGATTCAGCAAGTTCACCCATTTGTAAAGTGATTTTTTGAGCAAACCTTATTTTGTATTTCAATTTAATGTTTTCTTTTTGGTTGGAGGTCAGTTTTAAGACACCGTAGGTTTTGGAGTCAGTTTGAAATCACCGTAGGTTTTAGCTTTAAAGACACCATATTACGTTCGTTTAGACAAGGGCAGGGCAAGTGCTATGTGAAACTGAGTGGGGGAGTGTGGTCAATTTGGTGAGTTACTTTTTCTATACTATTTTTCGATAATATCCTAAAAGATAGATGAATACAAAATTAAAATTAAAAACAAATAAAATTAAAAATAAGAGGTATAATCACGTGATGTAAAGTAATTTGGCGACAATAGTCACAACTGACTAATTGCCATTGAATCAAAACAGAAGAAGAAGAAAGCACTTAGTTACACAAACCATAGAACTGTAAAATACGTATTTTACAGTTCTTTGACCCAAACAAACGCCCCTAGCCTATGCCTGAGTTACCTAGGCCCGCCGAATAGCCAGCGTAAGGTAATTCGCTGAGTGGTAAGATGGCATCGTTAAGACAAGGGCAGGGTAAGCGCTATGTGAAACTGAGTGGGGGAGCGTGGTCAATTTGGTGAGTGGCACAAAACTGTTTCGATGTTATTCTTAGATACTATTTAAAAAGATAGATAGATACAAGAAAAGAAATTAAATACCGGATATACTAACGAGAGATACAATCATGTGACGTAAAGTATTTTGGCAACAATAGTCACAACTGACTAATTTCCATTGAACCAAAACAAGAAGAGAAGAAGACAGAAAAAGATGATAGATCAAAAACGTTTTCGGGAGACAAATGCTATAACTTGTGGGGCAAGATTGTTGCCTAGGAAGTGAGTTTTATTTCACTGACATTGAACATTAAGTAATTTCATTAATGTGTCGTAGATACAAGAAAAGAAATTAAATACCGGATATACTAACGAGAGATATAATCATGTGACGTAAAGTATTTTGGCAACAATAGTCACAACTGACTAATTTCCATTGAACCAAAACAAGAAGAAGAGAAGAAGACAGAAAAAGATGATAGAGCAAAAACGTTTTCGGGAGACAAATGCTATAATATGGATGGATCAATGTGGACTATGGAAAAGATGTCTCTATGGTCAGTATGTGCTATAACTTGTGGGGCAAGATTGTTGCCTAGGAAGTGTGTTTTATTTCACTGACATTGAACTTTAAGTAATTTCATTAATGTGTCGTAGAAGTATGAAAAATACATAACTGTTAGAGCCAGAGGCGGCGGAGCGACTTCCAAAGTGGGGGGGGGGGGCACCAACAAAAAAGGGCACTTTCTGGCAAAAAAAGGGCACCTACAAAGGGAAATCTCAAAGCGAAAATATACAATTTTTTAGAAATTGGTATATACCCCTATAATTGTGATTACATTATCAGGGATGATTTCAATATTTGTTTCTCTTTATACATCATATAAGATATTGTTTAAACATTATAACTTGCAGTTGGGTGTGATGGTCTGAAAATTAATTTGCGAGCGAGGAAAAAATTAAGATTTGTGAGGTCGCAGTGCGATTAATTACATCTTATAAAGAGGAAAAACCCAATCATGATGGGCTTATAAGTACATTCTCATAACAGAAGACTGAAAAGACCTTTGATAAGTAACATAATTATAACATCTATAAATGTGAGCGAGCGTAACGAGCGAGCATTGGGGATATCGCTCTTAGTCGCTAGAAATTAGGGACACGTTTAATGATGAGAGGAAAAGGGGACACTTATCGAAAGGGATGACACTTATGGAAAAGAAAAGGAGCACGTGTCTAAGTACAACGTGTAATTATCAGAGGTGAAAATGGGGCACTTCTTACACCTAAAAAAGGGGCACTCACCAGGGATGAAAAAAGGCACTTATGAGAATGAAAAATGGGCATTTGTCGACGGAAAAGAGGCACCCATCAGATTTTGATAGGGGCATTTATAAGAAGTGAAAAGGGGCATTTATGAAAAAGGGATAGGTTTCTTATTAGAAAAGAAAACGGGCACGTATCATTAAAAGGGTAATTTCAGAGGTGAAAAGGGGCACTTATCGCATCTGAAAAGGTCACTTTATGAGAATGAAAAAGGGGCACTAATAATAAAAGGAAATGTGCATTTGTTGAAAGCTAGAAAAGGGGCACCGTTCAGATTTTGATAGGGGCATTTATCGGAGGTGAAAGGGGGATTTTATGAAAAGGGGAAAGTGGCTCTTATTAAAAAGAAAAAAGAGGCACATGTTAAAATAAACAGGGCACTTATCAGAGATGAAAAGGGGTAATTATGAAAAGGGGAAGGGGCACGTGTCAAAATAAAAGGGGCAGTTATTAGAGATGAAAAGAGCACTTATCAGGAGGAAAAGGGGCACATGTCAAAGTAAAACGAGTATCTCTCAAAATTTAATAGGGTCACTTATCAAAGATGAAAAGGGGCACTTATGAGAATGAAGAGGCACTATTTGCATAGGTGAAACGGGGCATTTATAAGAAGAGGAAGGGGCTCTTTTTTAAATGGGGGCACTTATCATAAGGAAAAGGGGCACTTATAAGAAGGAATAAGAGCATTTATTAGGAAGAAAAAAAGGGGCACGTGTCAAAATAAAAGGGGCAGTTATTAGAGATGAAAAGAGCATTTATCGGGAGGAAAAGGTGCACTTTTCAAAGTAAAACGAGTATCTCTCAAAATTTAATAGGGTCACTTATCAAAGATGAAAAGGGGCACTTATGAGAATGAAGAGGCACTATTTGCATAGGTGAAACGGGGCATTTATGAGAAGGGGAAGGGGCTCTTTTTTAAATGGGGGCACTTATCATAAGGAAAAGGGGCACATGTGAAAATATAAGGTACGCTTATCCGAGTTAAAAAGGGGTAGTTATTAAAAGGGGAAGGGGCACTTCTAACAAAGGAAAAGGGGCACTTGTCAAAGTAAAAGGGACACCTCTCAGATTTGAATAAGGCAATTATCAGAGGTGAAGGGGGCGCTTATCAAAAGTGAAAAGGGTTGCCTTTGGTACCTGAAAAGGGGCATTTACTAGAGATTAAAAAGGGCACTTATGAGAATGGAAAATTGACACTTATTGCAAAGGAAAATGGGAACTTGTCGAAGGAAAAGGGGTACGTGTCAAAATAAAAGGGGCACTTCTTACAAAGTTAAAGGTGTACTTTTCCAATGTAAAAAGGGGCACTTTTGGGGTACTTGAAAAAGTTTGGGGCGGGCACTATGCCCCCTGTCCCCCCCCCCGGAGCGTCGCCTCTGGTCAGAGCTCAAGCATATACATGTATATATATATATATATTTATATATAGCTAATATTGAAATTGACATTTTCATTTAGGACATGTGCAGGAGTCTGACTGTACTGCTTACGTGTATATGTATTTAGTTAGCCCGTAGGCGACGTTATACAATTTGTTTACGTTGCGCATTATTTGAAAGGTACATTTGGAAAGTTCCAGAAATATTATTAAATATCTATTTTGAGTTATAATTCATTGAAAGAAAAACCAGTTTTATGCATTTAGAACAATTCAGAGTTTGGTAGACATAAAATATGCTCGCATATCGATCCTTTGAAGAAATATTATGGATCATTGATGAATTGTAGTGTATCAAATTGTTTCATCAAAAAGTACGATGGACAAGCCTTGAAAATGGTTACTTGTTAGAACCCAAGAGGGCAAGTGAAATTTAGAGTTTGAAGATTTGGTCATAGAAATGAAGGAAATGAATATATTTGACATTTCTTTGGTAGTTCAAAATTTAGTGAAGGAATAAACATTAAATTATTGGCAGAGGCACTTTGGTTGTTTTGAATTTCATAATCTGAAATTACATTGGTTTACTTGGGCCTCGAGCCATTAAGCAAATTGAGATTTCAAGCATTGTTTTGAATATACATGTATTTTGCATATAATATATCATTCAAATTAGATTTGACTTCTTTGGAGATAGATAGACGAGAGTAGCTAAAAGAAGAACAAAATTATGAGACAACATTATTACATAAGACATAAACTGAATTTATTATCTTATTGGCATGATAGAATGCTTAGATACAAACAAAATTACATTGTATAAGATAGATAATGTATTTGAATTCAGTTGAAACACATGCTTCTGAAAGGGAATGGAGTTGTTGTCTTAAATGGATAATTTATAGTGTGAGAAAAGGAAAGGAAAACTCTGATACATGTATTAGAGAGTTACATTTATTTATTGATAGCATAACACGTACATATACTATCAGTCATTTGATTCAATGTATCTTTGCTGCAGATTTGAATAAAATAAACTTATCCTGTTTCAAGTGGCAATCTGGTACGGAGTGAACATAGTTCCCGTATTGATCCAGTAAAATCTGTAACATCAGTTACCCTAATGAAATAATGTGGGCGGTGTCCTTTACGCTTTATTGACAGAACCCAAACAATTTTATTGTTCAAGTTTGACCGCATTTATCGTTATTGTTCCAAAATATGTTATATATTTTATTTTTATTGACGGGGTTTGAGTAACATTTACCAACGGAGACTTCAGATGGCAGACTATATCCAAATGTAAGCGGTTAAGCGAAATTTTCAGGAATATATTATAACGTTCAGAATTTTGAAGTAGGTAAAACACTTGCAAATATATATCACTTCATGATTAAACAAATGTTGGTTATAAATGTCTTAGCTGCTGTTCTGCTGACAAAAAATATATCAATATGAGTATGTATGTAAATCTATTGCACATTTCATATTAATTGTTATCAATAACAAAATGCAAAAACTGTTATAAGCTATTGAAATCGTTGCATTTGATTGGCTGTTGGCAAATTGATTATAGACACGTGACACTTGTTATTGATGTTTTATGAAACGGGGCCCTGGGGATGTTTCATGAAAACCACCGACTAATATTATTTTCACCGACAATTTTATTGTCACCGACTATTTTCTAGGCCTCTGATTGGTCAAATTTAGTCAGCGCTGACAGTTGTCAGTGGACAAATGTTGATGAAACGCCCCCCTGATCTCAAAAAAAGGATTAAATCAGGAGCTTAGCTAGAGCAGGGGTAAGAATAGAGAGGCTTGAGCACATTGCGTGGTGGATATGACGACTATAAAAATATGTAATATTAGTATTAATATTGCTTTTGTACCTTTTGACATTCGGTCTTTGTTTACTATTGAAAAATAAATAAATTGCAGTACAGTGTATAGACTTTGAACAATTGCATATTATGGTAAAAAACACTAAAATCATTTCAAAAAAATACACATGTACATGTATGTATTTGTGGAAGTTGTCACGTGAATGAATAAAAAATGCACAGAAAAAACAAAAGGGATCATTATGACCAATTATTTTAGATGTGGTACGGTACTGAAGAATACAATATATGTTATGTATGGCATCATGAATGAAGATAGGTCGATTCAACTCCGAGAGTGAAAATTGTTTGTAGGAATTATTATTATAGAATTAAGATTCTGTTTTGTGTCATATATATTGACCAGTCTGCCTGTCATAATGCTGTGCGTCCTTTAGTTCTATCCCGTATTGATTGTTGTAATGGGCTTCTCTCTACCATTCCCTCGACTAAATTGGATCGTGTGCAACGGCCACAATAGGGCAGCCGGATTGATATTTCCGGTTTCTAGGGACCATTCGTCTCAGCCACTCTTGAGCTCATTACACTGGCTTCCTTTGAAACAAAGAATGATTTTTAAATTGCTCCTGTTTGTCTACAAAATACTCAATAATCAAGCTCCCGGTTATTTAGATGCCTGTTTGAATTTATATACACCTACCAGGGCATTGAGGTCAGCCAGTGATCATCTCCGTCTCACATATTCAGTTACTCCCACATTAGCCGGGGACAGGACATTTACTGTATCTGCTTCAAAATACTGGAATGATCTACCACTTAGAATTAGACAGTCTTCATCATATATTACTTTCAGAAAGGCCTTGAAAACACATCTTTTTTGCAGTTTGTAGTTGTAAGATTTTTTTTGTTGTTACATGTATTTATGTGATTGTCGTTTACTGTAAGCGCTTCGGGCCTTATGGGAAAAGCGCGGTACAAGTATAAGTATTAATAATAATAATAATAATAATAATACAAATAATAACAATAATAATAATAATAATAATAATAATAATAATAATAATAATAATAATAATAATACCTGTACTGTCAAACCTCTCTATTATGGCCATCCAAGAAAGACGGAGAAGTGACCATTGTAGACAGTTGGCATATACAGATGTTTAAGCGATGCTGCTGCTGATGATGATGAATACAATTTGTTCTGCAGGAAGACATTGTAAGTGACCACTGCAGACAAATGGCCACCTGCTAAGACAGGTTGAACTGCATCTACACTTCAATTTCCTAAATTTCCATGGGCATTTTGTTGTATGCTATTATTATTTATTTAACCATTCATGAAAGGCACAGATACAAAACAATGGCAAGAGAAAAATGTATAATAAAAATATTAAAGAATAAAAGAAGTGGGAGCAGCAAGTGAGTCAGGGTGCACAACAGTGAAATGCAACACTGTTGCCTGGAGGCATGTGCCCCTCACTTGCTACTCCCAGTACATTTGCATCATAAAATCTCTACATTGAATATTGCTCTTATTAAAGTGAGTAATTACATCAAACAATTAACCCCCAAAATTGGAAGGTTAAATATGTTGCGAGTATTAAAAAGAAATGCATGTAAATAGTCTAAATGTAAACATTACATTGAGGAACCAAATAACATTACAAGCAAATACTGATTTAAGAAAAAGAGTGTGAACGGGACTATTAGAATTCCTTTAAAGCAAATCAAGTTTCAATTCAGCCTCCAATTCCACTTTTTTACATCCTTTCCAAACAAACACGTGTTGGATTCATGTATGACCATTGACGGGTTTTTATCAAATGACCCTTCCATTTGCCTTTTGCGTCCTCTCATACATCTTTCAATCTCTTCATCATCACTCTCATTGAAAACTTGTGTTGATCTTTTTATTCTTTTACCTCTTTGAAGTTTGATACCCTACTTTAAAATCAGGAACTTTTTCAAATATTTGTGAAAAATTACATCTGTGCATGCAAAGGTTTCTGGCAAATGTTCTTGTTTATGTCCCTCCATTCCGTGATATGTTCATCCATTTCAATCCTTTTATCCATCTTCCAATATATCTCTATTCTTCCATCACTCTCCTTTTGTCCTCATCAGTTCATTCTTTGATAGAGTCACTCTTAGTTTTCTAGTTGTATAATTAACTATTCCAACTTCATTCCTTCCAAACAGATAGAGGAGAGTAAGAGAGGAATATATTTGAACCTAAATAAAATAGTCACTGTCAACAAATCTTTTACAAAAGAGCAGTTTTTTATTACAAATACTGTTTGATAACATAGTACACATTCATGGAATGATGAGCAAATACCCACATGTCCACTGGGTATCAATTCTGAAAGGCATGCTTATTTCTCCATCTTCTCCCTTTTGATCTTAAATTGTAATTCTATTCTAAATTATACTGTCACAATTCACATGGATGGAATACAAAACAATGAAAACAATACTTCAGAAAATAGAAAAGGTTATATTATGGCCTTAAGAACAAAATGCAAGATTGTAGAATGTTATTACTGGAGTAATTGGCTACAACCAATATTAAAAATACGATACATTGATATAAACAATTGTATTACCTAGTAACTTGCCTGATTTTCAAGAATTGTTTCAATACCCCACCGCAGAGGGCAACTGCCAACAACTATCCTGATGGATCACATTAATAACATATCATTATTTTAGAACCAGAAGGGTATTAACTCTGCAAAATTATGAGTTAATGCCCTTTTGGGCCCTGTTTCCTAAAAAAATTGTTATTAATAACAAATGCTATTCTATGAAAAATTTGCTCTCAGCCAATCAAATGCCACAATTTTCAGTAGCTCATTACAGTTATTGTAATTTGTTATTGATAACGAGTTTTATGAAACGGCTCTGGCTCCAAACAAGACGATTCAACTGTTTGGAGCCAGAAAGGCATTGTTCTGTGAGTTAATGCCCTTCTGGCTCTGGACAGATTATATGCACCAGTGACAGCTGCTCTGCAGTCGCTTTCTGACACTAATCAAATTCTGAACTTTGACCCTGGACCCAACACTATACCTAGCCCTAATAATCCTACAACTAAGTAACTATTCTAAATCTAATTGCAATACAAGGTTTCTTGTATATTTCTGAATAACTAAAGCCAGGAGCAAATTTTGATCGTTTCTTCAAGCTGAGCTGCAAATCATGCACATGTCATATTGAAATTCTGATGATCCTTCAAAACTATTTTTTTTAAGTTGCAAAATGCACCTTTATCATCTACTTTTATAATTACTGAAGTTAGTCAGAAAGCTTGCCAGAAATGGCGTAGCAAAAACTCATGTAAGTACAAAGTTTATTCCAATCACGCAGCTACTAGTATGCATAACAGCAATATCGTAGAAATATAGTAGAAATATCTTAACTAGTCTTTCGTGATAGAAGGTTTGTGAACTAAAGTTGTAACGTAATTGTACAACACTTTTCTAGCGACTCTTCTCAGGTACCGGGTAGGTATTCTTACATTAACGATACCAACGAATGTATCATTTGGGATGTAGTCTCCTCCGGCAAAGGTATGAGCAATACATGGATGACGTCCCTCTACGATAGCAATGTATGGCTGGAAAGAAAAATGTAAACATAAATATAAATATTCAAGGTGGATTTAAACTGCAATGCACATGTATGTTAGCAACTATTGATTTCAATTTACACATCGAAATACAAAATAATATTGTCTTCAGGAAGAGTACCTGTAACTGCTTTAGCATTCTGATATTAACAAAACGGATCAAATTTATGTTGACATTTTCACATTTAGTGTCCACTACATGTGTATCCCTATTATGCAACTAATTGAGGTAGACTTTGTATCTGGTATGTATTGGAAAGGTAGAGTTCATTATAAAAGAAGGGGTATTTTACTTTCTTATTCTAAGAGGAAAGGACAATGTCTAGTCTACACATGTTGCCACTCATACTATACGTAGGCAAATAGTGCAGCAAGACTTTGTATCTGCTATGTACAGGATTGGGAGACTACATTGTAAGACGAGGGGTGATTTACCTACTCATCCTCAGAGTGAAGGAAAATATCTGATCTACACATGCATTTCAATATGAGATAAAAAGATGTTTAAATAAAAATAAACTTCAGATGTGTGGGCAAACCCCTATTTAAGCAAATACTGCAGGTAGATCGACTTATGAATCTGCTATACATACTCTATGTAATGGAAGGAGAGACTTCATTAAAAAATATCCGCGGGAAGGACTATGTCTGGTCTACACAGGTTGCCCTCTCCAGTCTGGCTTGGTTTGGTGCCTCAATTTTTTCCCCCCAAAGTAAAACGACCCCCTGCGAAAAGAGGTGCAATTCCTACGACGAAAAGTGCCCCTTCCGCTTTATTATCCCGCAATACAATGGGTGTCCCTCTTGTAGTGAAATTGCCCCTTCTCAAGGGCTGCGGAACCTGGGAAAGGTTAAAGCCCCCACCTTTTAGTAGACACGTACATTACATGTACAATCAAATCGCAATTAAATAATATGCTTGTTCGCCTACCCAGTCCCCCCCCCCACTTCCCCCGATTTTCAAAAACGCTTCGCGTCTCCTCTACTTTTTTTTTTTTTTTGGGGGGGGAGGGGGTGGCTTAATTTAAAACAGTTCATGACAACAACATAAGCCCCCTTTGTGCGCATTAAGCATTCCATCACTCAAATGTCTCCCCTATTGTATACCTATGATAGTCAAATACTGCTTTTCTAGTTATTATTTGACGCTTGCTCTCTCGAGACAACATTGTTTCTGTTATATGAATACATATACATTACATAGACACGTACATTACATGTACAATCAAATCGCAATTAAATAATATGCTTGTTCGCCTACCCAGTCCCCCCACTTCCCCGATTTTCAAAACGCTTCGCGTCTCCTCTACTTTTTTTTTTGGGGGGGGTGGCTTAATTTAAAACAGTTCATGACAACAACATAAGCCCCCTTTGTGCGCATTAATTATTCCATCACTCAAATGTCTCCCCTATTGTATACCTATGATAGTCAAATACTGCTTTTCTAGTTATTATTTGACGCTTGCTCTCTCGAGACAACATTGTTTCTGTTATATGAATACAATGCCCCTCAGTCGATTATTATGAATGCCTCTCCTGAGGTAAAGGTTGCCCCATCCTTTATTGTTATGTAAATGTCATTAGATTACATGCCAGAAACATATGCATTATCTTCAATAAGGCTAAATAGGTAGGTCTACAATAGTGTAATTTATTCCATCATAAATGTATATTGAAAATGTGAAATAGATAATAATAAATCTTAATAAGAGATTCCAGCTTTGCCCCTAGTATCCAAGCAAAATAAATGGAATGAATGTCGCTTTTGTTTTATGCGCTTTTTAAAAATTTGTTCATGTTGCGTTAAAAGTTTGTAAATAAATCATGTGAATAAAAAAACATGAATTAAATTGCTTTATTATTTGAAATTAAATGTGAAATTTATGAGCCTCATATTATATTGCATACTTCAGAATAGTGATGACAATGATATAATGAAAACGACAATAATGACAATGAAGTTCTGATATTTGAACTAGCGATAATCTTTTTACTTCAATCTTTTGCATACCATTCGTCACCATGAAAAATTAATATTTATGTTTTTGTTGAAATTTGTTCAAGATGTGTTTTGTAAATGAAGAAAACAAACTTTAGCTAACTTACATGGTCAATAAAATAGGAACATTATGAACCAGAATGAACATTAAAGCGCTAATCTCAAAAGGCGCATAATTAGGAAAATGGAGAGCAATCGGAATAAGCCAAAATGATTAGAATTCCAATAACTCAAATTACTCAAATCATCAGACAATCATTCCGCTACAATTTTTTTCCAGATCAGTAATCAATAGAAATGACGAGAAATATAGCAATTGTGTTAAGAAATGACATACTTTTATTGGCAAAGCAAATTATCTTACAAAGCTTTGACTGGCAGGCGGAAAGAGAATAATACACAATAATAATAAATAATAGACAACTTAATTACCACTCTCTATGGGATAAGCGAAATAGGGTGAGAGAAAGATAAATAGATAGAGGGGGAGAAAGCACGAAAGAAAAGGTGAATGAAGATAAATATAAGAAGAAAAAGAAAAAGAATAAAAAGAAGAGAGAGAGAGAGAAAGAGCGAGAGAGAGAGAGAGAGAATGATAGAAAGTGACTTAGAAACAGTACAATAACCCCCCCCCCAAATACACATTAAGCCTAAATTACATCTTCTTTGTAAATTGTAACTCTCTCTTTCCCTTTCTCTTTCTTTCTCTCTCTCTCCCTCTATCCTTTTCTCTTTCTTTCTCTCTCTCTCTCCCTTCCTTCTCTCTCCCCTCTCTCGTTTTTATGATTTTTCTTTTTATATCAACCTCTCTTTTTGACAAGTTTTGTTTATTACCACCTTTTAAAAGTATAAGATAAATTTCCCATTACCCCGAAAAAGGGGGAATAAAGATAGAAACCAAACACCCAAACAAAAACACACATAAACACACAAAATAAGAACGAACAAAAAAAAAATACAGCAAAAAATATAGGCTTTCAAATGCTAGCTCAGCCATGAAATTAAATTTCACATTATTATTATTATTGGGGAAGTGATGCTCAATCAAAATTATATTGAAACATCAAAGCAAAGCTGACTAACGGCAATAAGGAAAAACAGAAAAAAGACGGATTCTTTTTTGTTCATCCCACTGCATTTTCCAGATGGGCTGTCAGCAGACTGACAAAGAAGAAAAACCGACTGTTGATGGGTGGACAAAATTACCGTCCTTGTCATCCTTATAATGATAATGAACGAAAACAATGGCGGTTCAAATTATGTTCACAAAAAGTTGATTATAACGGCTGAATTCATTTCAAACAGCTTTTCCTAATAAAAACAAAAAGTGAGTAAGACAAAATAATGACCCCCCCCCCAAGAAAAAAAACAAAAAAACAAAAAAACAACAACAACATAAGAATAAAGTGCTGATGATTGTTATTTTTTTTTTTAACCGTCAAAGTCTCTCAGGAGGATTCTTTTAGGCTTTATACAGGCTTTAAATTTGTGAGCTGGTCGTTTTCACAATTATGTAGACATTAAGAGTTTACCGATAATTTTTAATTTCACTCGGTTCACAGAGAGAGAGATAGAGAGAAGAGTGAGTGGGAATAGGACAGGGAAAAACGAAAGCGCATGCGTTGTTGCAGGTGTTATCACGTGACGCTTTATGAAGAAGTTGATGATCAAGACAGCTTCCTTATTTAAGACACTCTCTCCTCCGAAAAGCATCATCTCAAAATCATCTCATTCTATCATGTCTGTTATGATTTCACGGCCCGCTCATACTGTGTAACAGTCTAACAGGTTGTCTGCTTGCTGCCTTCAGAGAGGAGATTTATTTTAATTAGGTAAGTGATTTTTGATATAACTTTTTAATTTTTTAATTTTTGTATAAATGATGTTATAGAAATCGGGGCGTCGATGGTGGGGAAGGGGCAATGGATAGCATGTTGGAGGACGTGATATTCTCATTCAAAAAGGTTGGGTCATCCCAGTAGATTGACAAGCCCGGAGTAGCGAGCAATGAAAATTCTTGAAGAACAGTAATGAAGACATGGCTATAGGATATCGTTTAATTATTTAATTGTTTAATATCTTCTTTAGATGTAAACGTCCCCACAAGTACATGCCATGAGGTGATGATGACATCGATCAAGACTTTAGGGCCACGAGACCGACATTGTCTGTCACTCTGGCTGCCGGTCTCGCAGGCTGTAGCCTAAAATTTTAATTTGGGAAAACGTAATATCATTTCTAGAGCATTGAGTTCGGCAAAATCGGGAAATTAAAGGAAAAAAAACTGATTTTGCTCGATGGCATTTTCTTACTTTAGTATCTGTCAGTAACGACCCCCTTTTGTTTCTTGCTCGTTGGAAACTTCATGATCTGCCGACTGCTAGTAAAGGCCTGATGGTATCACTTACTAGGATGTTCTGGGATTTGAAGAAAACAAATATTATTATTATTATTATTATTACTTATACCGCGCTTTTCCCATAAGGCCCAAAGCGCTTACATTGAATGAATATGAAAATTACATAAATACATATAATAAGAAAAACTTATAACTACAAACTGCAAAAAATATGTGTTTTTAAGGCCTTTCTGAAGGTAATAACTGATGGAGACTGTCTAATTCTAAGTGGTAAATCATTCCAGTATTTTGAAGCAGAAACAGTAAAAGTCCTATCCCCGGCTAATATGTCTTTCGGAAGAAGAAAACATTTTCCCGAAATAATAAAGAGTAATGATTTCATGGTGTTGAAAACATATAAATCAGGATGTAATATTGTTTGAGAGAAAATTTGTATTTTCTTTTCGATATAGGCCTCTAAAGCCAAAAAAAAGGGTTGTATTTAGAGCCCATTTTGTTTAACGCAAGCAGGGGTAATGTATTGTGGAAAACGTCATACATTACAAAAACAATGGAAATCAAAAAAATCTTATTCTACAGTTGTTGGCTAAAATGATGCATGATAATGAAGTGTCATAACTTACGATGTTTGTTTATAATTTGAATCTCTCTCTCTCTCTTTTTCCACTTCTCTCCAACACACATTCTCCCTCCTCCCGATCACTCGTAGCTGAAGATGCCCCCTATGAAGATTTACATGCTGGTTGCCTGCGTCTCTTTTGCGCTGAACAATGAGGTAGTGGCAGAGTGTGAATATATGAACGAAGGTAAATGATATTTATTCATCAGTACGTAATTGCTTTCAGGATTTATTAGATTTACTTAAATCCATTTTTATTTCACTTCATTCCAGTGATATGTGATTGAATTGAAAGTAAAACACTCATTTGGAAGAGACATAATGATATTAATAATAATAATAATAATAAATAATAATAATGATAACAATAATGGTTATAATAATAATAAAATTTGTTTTTATTATACTTATAATAATAATGATATTCTGGGTTTATACATCGCCGATGTCTATACATAACCTCAGTACAATAAAGCGTTTCCTGTTTTAAGACATTTTTAAAAGGAATTCCACTGTTTAACTATAGATTTTCTTTGTCTATTATGTTACTCGGTATATTTGCTCACAGATAATTAAACAAAACGTGTATGATTAAATGGTAGTACTGCAGTCCTTGTAAAGACAGATTCTATATTGTCATATTATTATACCGAACTGATAGGTCTAATACACTGTGTGCAATTTATAAAATATATTATATAACACCTTAGTGGATCCTTGTCATTTGATTGGAGGATTGTTGGTCACATAATATTCAATAAATATACTATTGCACGGGCGTGCATTTTTGGTTATATTCACCGTAGTACTATTCAACTGGCGTGCATTTTTTAATATTTCACCAGTTTAATAAAATAGGTTACAAACTTGTCCGAAGGTACACCAACAAGTTTTTAAAAATTGGTAAAAGTAAAATTTGGATCATAATATTGTAATAATAAATTTAATAATATCTCCTAAATTGAGGAGACTTTGTCACATTCACAAAATAGATGAAACATAGTTTCTTCCTCCCTGTCACACACACAAAAAAAAACACAATTTGGTTGAACCTTTCTTTTAATTTTACATAAAAATCCATTTATGGCTTTATGAAAATGTTTAAAATAAAACGCACGTAACCTAGTAAAGTAGTATCTATTGTAGACCTAAAATTAACCTTGGTACGTTTTCCCAAAAAATAAGTGTGAGGACTGTTATTTTGACATTCCAATATTCGTATCGTATATCAGGAAGATGTTGAACATTTAATATTTTGTAAGCATGACCGGGTACTTTTTTGGTAGCAATTAAATTAATAATCAAAATATCTTGAACATCTAAATTATCTAACTATGTATCATTTTACCATTGCCCTGGAACATGTTTCATTAAAAAGTTATATTTTCTCCTATCTGATTGAGGCATACCAAAATCCAAAATTAATTCTTCAAATAGTTTATGCCCAGGAAAAGGCGGGTTCAATAAATCAGAAATTACAGAGACATTCTTATTATACCAAGTTTCATAATAAAAATACTTTTTAGATTTTGATCGAATTAATCTATTAAACCACAATGATTGACAAGCCCCTAGCTCAGAAAATTTACAATTAAATGATTCTACAGTAGCATATTCCCTGTAATTATATCACGTGCGTAAAGAATCTGCTATTTGACAATTACCCGAAGAATAAACTGTTTTTTCGAAAGCAATTAGTGAAGGGGAAGTTTTCAAATCGTTATGCAGAGTATTCCAAAATTAGGGCCTTTAAAAATAAACGTGTTCTGTGCAGAACATGTTCTCAAAAGAGGTAAGTGAAACTCATCGGATTGAAGAGTGTGGTATCTATGAACAGCATAGTTTTTAAGAAACATATCATTAAACACAGAAGGCAGTATACCACTATTGTAATTGAACATAAATTGACCGAGCTGGAGTAAGTACAAATCCTTAATTTTTAAGATATTATTTAAAACAAACAGAGGATCAGAATGGGAGCGTATGGGGGCGTTACAGATAATACGAATAACTCTCTTTTGCAGCAATAGAACTCTTTCCAACAATGTATGTCGTGTATTTCCCCAAACTAGGAGACCATAATTCAAATATGGTAAGATCAATGAAGAATACAGCATAAATAATGATGATTGTGGTAAGTACAATTTTAGTCTATTAATAACACCAATATTGCGCGAAATGATTTTACAAATATTATCAATGTATGGTTTCCAAGAAAGTTTATCATCGACTGTTATACCCAAGAATTTGGTAAGAGGGACATGTTTCAAGGGGTATTGTCAAAAATAATGTCAGAGGGTAATAAATCCAAGGAGTTACTAAATAGCATGTAGTTTGTTTTCTGGAGATTAAGTGACAATTTATTTGCTCGTATCCATTGCAATATATTTAATAACTCGGCATTGATTTTATCAACCAGGACGTTTGGATTTTGTGTGAAAAAAATAAATTAGTATCATCTGCAAATAAAATAAACGACAGGGAGTTAAATGATTTACAAAAATCATTTCTATAAAAAATAAAGAGAAGCGGGCCTAGCAGACTACCTTTTGGGACACCACAACTAATATTTCAGATAATAATTCAGATGCATGCTCGTTTAAGTGTACATATTGCTGTCTGTTAGAGAGGTAACTCCTGAACCACTCCAAGGCCTCACCACGTACACCATAGTTCGTGATAGTTTCGTGATTGATCGTGTCAAAGGCCTTGACTCGTAATCGAGAAGGCCTTACTCCAAATTTAATTTATTATTAATATAAGGAGCAAAGCATGATTTCCTTGAAAGATTAACGTTCTATTAGATCTACTTAGATGTTATATAAAACAAATAATGTATGTTTTTCATTCGTTCAATAGTGCGAATATTTTAATTCGTTGAAAGATTAACGTTAGTTCTATTCAACTCATGAAAATATTCGCACTAATGAACTCGTAACCATTCATTATTTGTATATTGTATAATATATGCCGACGGTAGAAATGTATAATATTTATTTCCACGAGAATTTCCAAAGCTGTTGCATAGGTAATTTTCCTTACATTAATTTGTTAACAATTATTTCAACTCATAAATGTATCTCAAAGCATTCTTTTGGATCCAGCTGAGGCGTGTGGCTTGATTGTTCAAAACTCGCCTGCCCCAGACAAAGGAAATCATTAACGATGGTTGAGATTTTGTCAATCTGTCGGTCAATTTATTGAATTTAGCGTCTCCGTAGTTTCTTGATTGATCGAATTTATTTCATTTCATATCACAAAATAAAGAACATAGTTGACAAAGTACAAAATTATGAAATGAAACCTACTGGAAAGCATAGCTTGTTTTTGTAGGTTCCCAAAAATAAATATAATATGAACATTATTTTCATAAATCACTTTAAAGTGTCTAAATAATCACAGTAAAATAGATATAATACAATAACATATTTTCATAAACCCTTTTTTAGTGTCCACGCAATCGAAATATACAAAAGAACAGAATTACAAAACGGGACACAAAAGACAGGAAACTGACATAATACGATGAGACAGGACATGACAAAACAAATAATAACAGGACAAAATAAACAAGACATAACAAGACAAAACAAGACAAAACAAAGCTGCACACTACATAACATTAGAAGACGAAAGAGAGAGAGAGAGAGTGTGTGTGTGTGTGTGAAATGTGAGAGGTATACCCATATCCTAGTTTAATCCGTAAGAGACAGGTATTTTTGTATTAAATTCTTTTTGAACCCTCTACTAAAACTATAATATGTGGGTTTTTCTCTAACTGTATCTGAAAGACAGTTCCAAAGTTTTGAGCCTGAAAATACAAAGGATTTATTTGAGAGCAAAGTTCTTGTTTTCGGTAGATGAAAAAGCCCGGCAGACCGAGTAGGATAATGATGAATATTGACATTCTTTGTAAACATTGAGTAAAAAACATTTGGCAGTTCATTTCTATTTAAATTATACATAAATATTCCCAGTTTATAACTGTATAGATCTGTTATCTTTAGAATACTATGTGTGTGTGAAAGAGTGCATCTGTGTGCGCTCGAAAATCAGAACGACATATAACACGCAGCGCTTTTTTCTGTAGTAATAAAATTCTATTTAAATGAATCAGCAATTAAATTAAATCAGCACAATTGCCCCACGTTATAATTCCGTAGTTTAAGTGTGGGAGAATCAACGTTGAATACAGGTTTAATAATATACGAGTTGGAAAGTAAAACTTGACCTTGTTTATAATGCCAATATTTCTTGAAATAACTTTACAAAAATTATCTACGTGTTCCTTCCAAGAAAGCTTTTCATCTATAGTTATTCCCAGAAATTTAGTATTTAAAACTCTTTGAGTAATAGTACAATCAAAAACAACATTGCCTGGAAGTTCATTTATTATGTTACTGAAGAGCATGTAGTTCGTCTTTTGCAGATTGAGGGATAATTTATTGGCTATGATCCATTCTGAAACACGTTTTAATTCCTGGTTGATGGTGGCAAGCAAAAAATGTGGGTCCTTATGGGAAAAGAAGAGATTTGAGTCTTCTGCAAAAAGAATAAATGATAAAACCTCCGAAGACTTACAGAAATCGTTGATATAAATAAGAAAAAGAAGCGGGCCCAAAATAGAACCTTGTGGGACACCACAATTTACATCTTTCGTATGAGACAGGGCATTGGCAATAGAAACACACTGCTGCCTATTATGAAGGTAGTTCTGAACCACTCCAAGGCTATTCCTCTGATTCCATAATAACTGAGTTTGTACAAAAGTATATCATGATTAATTGTATCGAAAGCCTTGGAGAAGTCCAGGAACACCCTAACAGTATGTTCATAATTATCAATCCCACTAGCAATCTTATTAATCATGGTCAACAACGCCTGAGTAGTGCTGTGTTTTGCACGAAACCCAAACTGCAACTGGTATAATAATTCATGTGTTTCCAGGAACTTATATGTACGTTTAAAAATTATTTTTCCAACACTTTGATAAACAAGTTAGAAGCGATATTGGTCGGTAATTACCTAAAACCATATTGTCTCCTTTTTTAAAATGGGAATAACTCGAGCTAATTTCATTGCTTAGGGAACAACTCCAGTAGAGATAGATAAATTGCAAATATAAGTCAGAGGTTTTACAATTTCATTCAAATTCTTTTTTAGCAATATGTTACTAAAATTATCATGCCCTGAACTTTGTTTATTCTTCAATTCACGTATTATGCCTGCAACTTCCGTTTCGTCTGTAGGTGTCATATAAATTGAATTTGGGTTAGGATCATTGAGAAAATCTGTAAAATGTTTAGAAGCGACGGGAATGATACTGGCAAGATTTGGGCCTATACCGACAAAATATTCATTAAACGCATTTGCTAGATTTTGTGGATTTTCAATTATTTCTCCATCTACGTTTATTTTTGAAACGGTACACTTTTTTGCGTTACCTTGTAAAACATTTTTAATAACTTTCCAGGTATTCTTTACATCTTTTTTATATAAGTCAAACTGCTTACAAAAATACACTTGTTTAGATTTTCTTAGTATACCTGTAAGTAGGTTTTTGTAATCGGTATACTTTTTGTTTTTCTTTTCACATGGTTTTTCAATTGCTTTTATATAAAGATTATTCTTTCTGTTTATGGAGCGCAAAATACCCGGAGTGATCCAAGGGCACATTGGAATTGTTTTGTAGTTGGACCGTTTCGTTTGTTTTACAGGGAAACAACTATTCATTTTAGATGACACACGATTCATAAAAACATCAAATGCATCATTGACATTATCTGTACTGTACATTCCGGACCAGTCCACATTTCCTAACTCTTCTTTGAAAAGATTCACATTATCTTCAGAAAAATCACGTTGGGTATTGGTAGTGACTGTGTTCAATATGGGGTTGTTATTAAATTTAAAGTGTGAGAATATGGGAAAATGGTCTGACAAATCAGAAAGAATTATACCAGAAGAAAGAGTACACCGAGCATTCGTAAATACGTTATCAATAAGAGTAGCCGAATTAGCAGATATTCTAGTTGGCTTGGGTATTAATGGAAGAAAACCCGCAGTAAGAAGTACATCCATAAACGTTTGTACAAATGAATCATAATCATATTTAAAGAGATTAGCATTGAAATCACCGAGTAAAAACATGTTTTATTTACCAAGTAGGGGTGTGCTAATAACTCATGAAAAGTCTTTAAAAAATCATCATCCAACTAAAATGTTTTTATCATTAGGAATAATTATTTCAACAAAGAGGGTTTCCATGAAATCGTTCATGTAATTCGGTTCAGGCCTCAACTTGTACTCATATCGTTGCGATATATACAGGCCTACACCTCCACCTGCTTTTCCTGTTCTGTTATTTGTAATCAAGTTATATCCAGGTAAAGAATAAAAGGGTAAATGGGTACTATTAGTAAACCAGGTTTCTGATAATCCTATAACAGAACAATTAAGTTTTGAATTCATTAAAAGGGAGCGCAAAGAATCGAAATTTTTGTTGGCGCTGCGAATGTTGCAATGCAACATTAGAAAATCATTCATGCTGTTATGTAGATATTTTAATGCAATCTGCTTTTCTGTATAATACAAGGAAGGCGCACGCTGATATGTATTATCATTTGGATCAGAAACAGTTTCAAGATTTTTACTTTGCGAGTTCATGGATTGTACAACGGAGTCATGAAAAGAGTTATTCAAGCTTTCATTAAAATTCTTATCAAGAATAGACTTAACAGTGTCATATAATTCATCATTATCCAAGTTATGAAAAGGGACGTCTTCATTTGTACCCATTGTTAAAGAATTATAGAGATCCCCAGTAAAGTAAAGGTAGAAGATGAAACATGTATCATAGAGTAGAGCACTGAGAGGAAGGGAGATGTAAAGGAGTGTGCAGACCAACTAAAAGACATCACAACAAATAACAAGAGAGACGAAAACACATAAACGATCACACACAAAAGCAAACGAGGAGTAGATATATAGAAAAACAGTAATCGCTGGAAGAGCATACTGACTGTACGGCAATTGACAGCAACCCGTAAATTAAATTAAATCAGGCACTTGACAGCAACCCGTAAATTAAATTAAATCAGGCACTTGACAGCAACCCGCTAAAGAACTCAAGCAAAACTTTTGGGTATGTTATGTGGAACCTTTAAAGAGAAGAAAATACAAGTTTATGCGTCATTGATTGCGTTACCCATCCCCCTTAAACCCCCTGTCAAACACTTGTAAACATAACAAGACTAAGTGCCGTATTCTTACTTACAAAGTATGTTAAAAACAAATTAGACTGGCTTGGCAACATAATGTAGGCCGAAGAAAAGGAATTTGAAATTTGAATTTGTAAAAAATAATTTTAAAATAGTTTAGTGGTTAATGCATTGGCGTTCAGTGACCCGGGTTCGATTCCCGGCGGAGACATTCAAGTTTTCAACCTCTCCAAAAATGTCCAAAAAGGGAGGACAGCAATGGGGCATTCTATCATAACCTTCATATAAATGATATAATTTTGAACACAAAATAAAACAAAACATATACTTAAAAATTGAGTTTAAGGAGCACTTCTCCATTTTGTATTTTTTGACATTTAAGTTTCTATATAGTTTCTTCTGCAGGAATATATTTTCCGTCAATGCCAGAACCTAAAAAAAAAGAAGCAGTAATCATATTTGTTAGTTACGTTATAGCGGCACAGGGGGCACGTGTCCGCCATCGAATGACGAAGACAAAAAGGAAGAAAAAAACGACAGAACATGAAAGACAGAATGGAAAAGGGACGAGAAAAAAGACAAGACGCCCCATGCACCCTTACCCCTAATCAAGGGCTTTGTAAATTAGCACATTATTTTCAAAACGAGACCGGTGCGCCCCCCCCTCCCCTCGTGATACCCGTACCCTTTCAATGGATGGATCTAATAATGAAACCATAAGAAACACAATTATATTAACTATAAATGCGAGCGAGCGAGCTTTGGGGGAAATTGCTCTTAGTCGCTTAAAATCAGGAGCACATTTCATGGTGAAAGGAAAAGGGGACACTTATCAAAAGAGATAAAGACTCTTATTAGAAAAGAAAAGGAGGACGTGTAAAAATAAGAAGGGTATTTATTGGAGGTGAAAATGGGGAACTTCTTGCACCTGAAAAGGGGTATTCAGCAGATATGAAAAAGGCTGAGAATGGAAAATCGGCATTTGTCGACGGAAATGGGGCACCTTTCAGATTTTTAAAGGGGCATTTATCAGAAGTGAAACGGTGCATTTGTGAAAAGGGGGAGAGGCACTCAAAACAAATGGGGGCACTTATCACAAGAAAATGGACACTTCCTACAAAGGAAAAGGGGAACTTGTCAAAGTAAAAGGGGCACCTCTCAGATTTGAATCTGGGCAATTATCAGAGGTGAAGGGGCACGTATCAGAAGTGAAAATGGGACTTCTCGAACCTGGAAAGGGGCACTTATCAGAGATGAAATAGGGCACTTATGAGAATCAATAATTTACACAAATCGCAAAAAAGGGCACTTGTCGAAGGAAAAGGGGCAAGTGTCAAAATCAAAAGGGCAATTATCAGAGGTGAAACAGGGCACTTAATAAAAAGAGGAAGGGGCACTTCTTACAGAAAAAGAGGGACAACTTGTCAAACTAAAGGGGGCACTTTTCCTATGTAAAAAGAGGCACTTTGCGGTACTTGAAAAAGTGGGGGGCACTGTGCGTAATTTTTTACCCACAAGAGTTCCGGACCCCAGTATGAACTCATTTGCAAACAGCCAATCAGAGCTCATCTTGAACTATGAAATGGATATGCACGCACACAATGCTAACAGACAAAGCGCTGTCTGTCTGTCTGTAAAGAGCTTCGCACCGTTTCGCATCTAGCCTCTTGTCGGTGGCCCTGGCGCTGCTGGAGTCCATAGTCGACATCGAGGCGAAAATTCTGGCGAGCGAAGCGACCCAGAAGGCCGAGGCGCTAATAGACAAAACGTCAGCAGATTTTAAAATAAAGCTTCAACTGAAATTTTCATTCACTCTATCGTATCCTCACTTCTGGACAACTGTAATAGTCTCCTCATTGGTATTTGTGATAAGATATAAACAAGTTGCAAAGGATTCAAAACTCTGCCACACGTCTGCTTTGTAAATTAGTCACATGCAATGTTTTAGAAATTGCATTCTAAATAGAAATCTACAATGGTCAACGTACGTCCCTTGGAAACATATTACTAAGGGTGCGATCAAGCGAATTTTTGAAGCTAGAATCACAAACATGAATCACAAATCAAAACGCCATTAAAAAAACACGGTTACTGCGGGAGAGCGTTCAAGCGACTTTTCATCAACGCTGATTCTCGCTCATTTCAAGCCCGGCCACTGCCCATCACACTGTGCAGTTTGACCCAGGAAGTATAGATCAACTTCGCCGCGTGCTTTCTGTCTGTGTTTACGGTCGACTGTCGGTCAAACCGGAAGCAGGCCAGGATAATGACGTCATAGAATCATGATGGATCTCCGTTCGTTCAAGCAAACGTTTATTTTTACGACCAACGAAAAATCGCTTGAACGCAACCGTGTTTTAAACTAAACGTCTTTGAAAACCGTGATTCTAGGGTGAAAAAGTGTCGATTAAACGCACTCTAAGTATATTTGCCACTCTCCACCCAGGCATGCCCAGGTGTAATTGCTAACCGACTGTGTGCGGGCCTGCGGGGGCAAGTGTGTGTGTATGTGTTCGCTTGGGCAACACATCAAATGAACTGATTGAATCTTTGTGCAGCACAAAACGTACGACCATTCGGTACATGGGTCTGAAAATTAGACTATTACTTAGGTGATTGCTGTCACTTGTGTCGATTCGACAACTAATGGTCGTTATTTTCCCACAAAAAGCCATTTTCAAACCTTTTCATTTTGAGGGAAGTTTTTAATAAGTATTGTCTTTCAAATGCCGTTGGAATTTAACATTTTCGTTTTTTTTAAACCTGCAAATGAGACATAGTACCTTTAAGTTATATACTCGTCGTTTGTGTTAAAGCCTATATAGTAGAGCAAAGTCTCAAGCCTGTCAAGGAGAAATTCATAAAATCCAGAATTTTTGCCAAAATTAATTTCAGACCTGGATTTGGGGTTTGATTTGAGGTTTCGCGTGAATGTTTCGACCACCGAACCGGACACAATTCAATCGCCTTGCTTCCCGGCACCGTTCATCATTTGGCGACGGCGGCAGCCAGCTATCTGGCGTATCACGAGTATCCACGATGGATGCGGGCTGGGTTTCACACTTTTGTATCCATTCCTGCCGTACTCGAGCTCAGATCTAAAACTGAAACTGTGGTGGGGCCAAGAGTATACTGGAGATCCTGATCCAGTCGTCTTGTCAGGTATCGTTCTGTTACAGGCGAGAGTCTTCAGACTCATTTCACTTTCAGATATTTTCTTAGATCATTTTTTTAAAATACTAGCTTATATATTTTCGAAAATAATAAAGAGATGGATACTTGATACTTGATGGAGTAATCCCTTTAGCAGCTAACTCAGCCAAGTCTCACGAAGCAATACTGGCATGGGATGGTAGGATACACTGAATTTAAAAAAAAAACACCCGCAGTCATATTTTATGCCGCTCAAAAATTATGTAATTTGCAGCTGTTGTTTATATTAATTTATTATAAGTACTATAACATCTGGAGAATTCAGATTCAAATCTGGAGATCTCGCCTAGCCTGTAACACCTGCCAATGTTTTATTCAATCATGATGTACGATCATGCAGATGATACAAATAGATTGCCATCTTCTCTTGAATCGTGTTAAATGTCAATTGCTTCACACACGTGAAGTCATTACAGTATGATTATAATAAGTTATACCCTTTTTTATGTTGAACTCTTAAGTCTATTATTTCATTCACAATCATATTGTATTATAATTTGATTATTATTGAAATTACTATAATATTGATATCACATTTTACTGATAGCAATAAAACTGAAAAATCTTTGTTTTTATCAATGGGTTAAGTGTATCTCTATCAGTGGTGTACTATGGGACTCGTGTGGAGGGGAGGGGGGTGGAGAGCACGTACAAGACAAAAATCTCTTTGATTTATGCAAAATGGTATTGCTGAGTGTTGAATTCAAATCTAAATTTGTATCTTTTTTTTGTTCTATAGAACTCAGCCCGAATACGTCGATACTTCTGGAAGCTCAGGTCATACTCTATGTAGCTTTAGACACACCTGTTGCATGGTTGGCTTGGTATTGCTCAAGGTGTTTCGACATCGAACCATCTGACATCTTGTACGAACATCCCAAGGGTGCTGATTCTTCATTTCAAATGCAGGTGATGTCTGTGTGTGAGAAAAATGGTGAGTATATATGGCAAGTTCCTCATGTTGCCTCCCTCCCCACCCCAACTCACCCCCACTCCTCCTATAATCCACCCCCAAAAATGCCGTCAGTAAAGCTACCAATCCCAATTAAAGGTTACAAGGTATTGCATGTGCATGTATTTAACACTCAAGGGTTGAATTGAAAAGGAAAAAAAATATGTAAAATCCATCTTCATTTGATTATAACTCCTCCTCCAGCTAGTGAAATTGTCCTCTTAAAGATAAACTTGAGTTCTGGTAAATATAGAAAATAGATTCTCTCAGAATCCAACGAAACTTACACTGAATGTTCAAGAATGTACAAATAAGTGTCATGTGCCAAACAATGTTGGCAGAAAATGTATAGTGGCTGAGTAATGAGCAAAGAAAGATAAGAAAGTCCGGGTAAGTAGGCCCGACACCATGTGCTAAACACAGGTCGCTATGTACAAATGGGAGTTGGTGTTTTTTATCGAAGATGATGCCCAGTAAGTTTTTGTGCGTTTGTTTTGATTTAACTGGTTCAAACAGCCCATCTACTGCAGGATAAACAATTCAGAATAAATCATGCAATTTTCTGTCAAAATATAATTCCCATACCAGAGCCCAAGATTAGCTTTAAGGTATAAATGTAGGCATTCCTTTAAAATGCAAAATCTCTATACAAGCAAGATAAACAATCAGCTTGGCAGGACAGGCAGAATTGGTGATGAAATCGGATTGTATATTTGCACTTGTACAATTTTACACATGGAGAATTTTTTTGTTCATATTTAGAATAATCACTGCCAAAGTAAAGGAGGTACTTTATGAATACCTTTTGTTTGAAAAGAATACTTTCAGCTGTGTAACATAAGCCGTGTTCACACGATGGCAATTTTGGTCGGCGTAAAGGTCGTATTTAGAGCTAGTCGGAGTAAATATGGTAAGGTCGGCGTAAAGGTCGGCGTAGTGACCGTCTGAACGATAGTCGTGTTAGCTACGCCGACCTTTACGCCGACTGATTTTATACTCCTGGGCCGGTATTCAATTCAATACTAAGAATAAGTAAGAAATACCTGAGACAAAATCTAAGTAAAATACTAACTGAAAAGCATTGTGACATATATCACACGGTCAATCAAAAGTAATGCGCAATGACAATGACAATGACAATTTATTCTCATGTCACCCACACTGGGGTATTGGAGAAGCTTACAATCAGTTTGAATTCGTCAATTTAACACTGTAAAATATACAATACAAATCGAATTAATGTTAATCAATACAACATAACACTATCGACAATAGTGAGAAAAATTATGATGATAATGATAATAATAATAATAATAATAACAATATTGATAATAATTAAAAAACAAAAACGATATTATTAATTACAACGATAATTAATGACAAAAATCAATGGAAACAATTGAAAAAGAAAGTTACTGGCACCAGTAAATAGATATTTGAATTAATGAATTACTGAAAATATTCTTGATATCAATTAATAATTTGATATAAGACAAAAAAGAGAAACATAAAGTTGATATTGAACTCATAACATGGTTTGTTCACATACTTAAATAAATTAATGAAAACGAAGCGCGTACCTTCTCTGCTGATGCTAAATACCCCGCATTGTGACGTCATTGTGATGACGTCATTTTGCTCCGCGGGTGGTTTTGAACTCGCCTTTTTTTGTTTCCGTGTAAACACGATCACAGTTGCGCGCTTTATAGGGTTCAACCCTGCTTGAGGATTCAACCCCCGAGCCGAGTCACTGTGTAAACACGGTAAATATGCCTGCCAATCAAGGCCTCCAAATAATTGGCTTAAGTCTGGTAGGGAGCTGTCTTAAATTTAGGGTGAAAGACTTAGCCAAAAGTTTGAATTGAATACCAAAATTGGCTAAGTATTTTATCTAAGACAAATACTAAGTAAAAAGCTTAAATTTTGTACTTAAGTATTGAAGTGAATACCGGCCCTGGACTTTTCCAGGAGAAACTTCCCAAGGGCGCTTTGTTGGTATGGTGCTCCTTGATCTGCAAAAAGCTTTTGATACAGTTAATAATTGCGTCTTATTGAAGAAGTTACAACTAATGGGTTTTAATAAGGCATGTTTAGAGTGGTTCAGATCCTACTTTTCTAATCGACACCAAGTAGTGGCCATTCATGACATTCGTTCCAAACTAATACCTATAACATGCGGTGTTCCTCAGGGAAGCATTTTAGGCTCAATTCTATTTTCAAGTTATATCAATGATATGTGTATTTGTATAAAAGACTTTAAACTATTATTGTACGCAGATGACAGCGTACTACTCTATTTAAATCCTAACCCTAAATATATTGAGGAAAAGCTCAGTGAACAGCTGTCTACGTGTGTCGATTGGATGACTGATAATAAGCTTTCTTTACACTTGGGAAAAACAGAAAGCATTTTGTTTTGTTCTAAAAGTAGTTCTAAAAAGTCAATTGAATTCAAAGTGACACACAATAATCAAGTAATCAAGAGAAAAGAATCTGTGAAGTATTTAGGCATTGAGTTGGCTAGCGCAATTTCATTTTCATCTTCAGTAGAATCAGTTGTAAAAAAAAACAATTCTCGGCTGAAATTTTTGTACAGATATTAAAGTTGTATGGACTTAAAAGCAAGACGTATACTCTGTTTTGCTCTTATTCAATGTTTATTTGACTATGCTAACCCTGCATGGTATAGTAATATAAACAAGTCAGATCAAAAGAAGTTGGAGATTATACAGAACAAAATGGTGAGATTCATCATCTGTTCTGGTCCAAGAACTCATGTTGGCTACAGCGAACTTTCTAAAACTGGTTTTCTTGAAGTCAACCAAAGATCAAAACAACTCGTATTGCATCACGTGCATAAAATATATCACACTAGGTCGAATCATTATATTCGATCCAACTTCGATCTTGTTACTGACTTACATGATTATAATACAAGAAATAGCCGATTCAACTTTAACTTACCAGAAAGAGTAGGTAGTATTGGAAATTCGTTTTATTACAATGCCATAAAACATTGGAATTCCCTTTCCAATGGTAAAAAGGAAATAGAAAACTATGCTCATTTTAAGAGGAAATTAAAGGAATACCTAATACTTCAGAGTCAGAGAAGAGAAACGAATGACATGTTATATGATTGAAATATGTATTCTTATGCCGGTTCATACTTTTACATTTTGTATATACTTATGTTTTTGTACGTTATAGAAATTCTACAAATTCATCATTATTTTCCTCTTCTTCCTCCTCCACCTCCTCTTTTTCTTCTTCTCCTTTTTCTTTTTCTTCTTGTACTTATTATCATTTCTATCATCAGTTTAATGTTGTTATTGTTATTATCTTTAATATTTTTTTCTTCTTTTTCTTATCTGACTGTAAATATTACTATTTTAACTTATTAATGTTGTACAACAGTACATGTCTGTTGGGGACCCCACTGAAAATAAGCTCTCGAGCTTTCGTGGGTTATCCTGTTCAAGCTGACTTTATAATTTTGATCTGTTATTCTTGTATATTGTTGTATGTTGAAAGCTTGTCGAATAAAAATCAATCAATCAAACGCGCTAAAACGACTACATAGAGGGTAGCGTAAGTGGGTCGGTGGAAGGTCGTGTTAACTTATTCGTGGCAAGTTGGTACGAGTAAGAGCGTATGGACAACTAATGGTGTAAGTCAAATATTAATATTATTGCTGCAGGGCTAATCTTACGCCGACTAGGACAGCCCCGTCTGAACATGGCTATTGAATGTATTACCGGTGCATTAATGAATAATGATTACATAACTTTCATGAAAACGTATCTAGCAGTCGTATTGATGGGTTTTACCGTTTTGTGCAAATTACCTTTTTCTGCCCATGCGCAGATTGTATCTCCGAAGTGGCTTATTCCTCCAGTCTCTTTTGAACTCAAAACATTCTGATTATTTAAATCCCCCAGTTTCCTGTGATGATCATGATCTATGTGGGCCAGGAAGTACTTGTGTGCAGCTAGGTCAGGGATATCTCTGTCAGTGTGCTCCAGGTTATGGCGGCATCAACTGCACTGATGGTATGACCAAGTGTAAATTTTTTTTCTTTTAGCGTTCCCATTTTTGTGTACACTTCTATTCCTCATTTTCTGTAGAGGCAAGCTCTATAACTTCCATTCCTTTCTCTTCAATCTCTCCTTCTTCTTCCCATCTCTTCCCTTTCCTTTTTACCCCTTTCTCTCCCATTCCTATCTCTTTCTATCACATTTCTATCTCTTTCTCACATCCTACTAACTCTTTCTCTCCCATTTCTTTCTCTTTCTCTCCTCTACGATGCACGCTGCAAAGTACGCATGCAGTGCGGATCGACTTTGGACTCGCGCCTCGCAGCCATGTCTCTGAAAAGTTTGCTGCAATGCACGCTGCATAGCGCGCATGCAGTGCGGACTTTGGACTCGCTGCAGACAAATTCTCGGAAATATGCATTTCCAAATTCGAATACGTAGCATGCTTTTAATGTAAAAAAGGGAAAAGATAATAGGGCTGAATCGACGATGTTGCCTATAGTTTAGCTCACCGCAAACAGACACAGACTGACCATAGACTAGTGTGTGTAACCATGGACCTACTACGTAGTAGGTCCATGGTGTAACTCTGTATTTAGTTGATGATATGCGCTATTCATTGTTATAGAGGCAAGTGACAGATCCTGCTAGCTGATAGCGGGACACCGGTTCCCGATCGGTGCAAGGCCGTCGGGACCCGGTTTATAAAATTCCCGACATGACTCAGGCCTGCGTCGTGACCTTTGAAATTGTGGACTCGACTCTAGGCCACACTAGTGTATAGTCTTATATTAGAAAATCGCTGTCCTTGATATGATATGCTTTTGAAGTGTACCAACCACCTGAAAAAAATAATTTGTTAGCAGCTAGAATGTAAAAAATCAATCTAAAATTTTGTTTCTATAGAATAACGGTTGAAGAGTATGAAGTAAATATTGAAAATGCGGTTTTGTATGATAACTTACAAAGGCGCGTACGAAACCCAAGCACGACTTCTAGGAAACTAGGTAAGCGTGTACGCATGCGTCGACTAGTCTACTCAACAAATCATTGTACTGTTTACTGGGAGTGTATTTAAATTGCAACATCTGTTTGAAGCAATATTTGAAGCTCATATTTTGAGTACAGTATAAAAAGTAATAATAACGATGTCTTCAATAGCCACAGTTTCCGCTCGTGGCACTTGCTTCAAAATATAAGATACATTATCAGATAAACTCTGTAAAACACTTAAACAATTGGCAGTGTTCAGTCAATAATCATTTGACATGCTCATCAGAATAGCTAGTTTTTCAAATGGAAAATACGTGTCTTGAGCGCTTTTTTCCCAAGGATTTAATGGCAAGACATCAAGAGCAGAACATGTTTTGGTGATTGGTGCACTGCACATATATTTTCAGATTCCAGGATTCACCAAGTCTTTCTTGTTGAAAAGCAAGCAGTAATCATCGATTCACCTGGATATTCCATCAAACTAAAAAACGAGAGGCAAAACGTCTGGAGAGTTAGTGGAAAGCCTGGCTGTGGTATCGGAATAACAGTTCTAGGTATATATGCAAACTGGTCAATATTATAGTCATATCGACTGCTACGAGAGGACTGGCTGTTTTTATACGCTCAAGGGATAGTTGAATAGTTGAAGGGTGATGGCAGGATTCAACTTTCCCGCGAGCCAGTATAGAAACAGCTAGTCCTCGAGTATTAAAGCAGTCGATATGACTTTTATATGCCGAATTAAAACAAAAATCTACCAAGAATTCTTACCTTAGCCTTTTATTGAGTAAAAATTGGTTAAAACATCACAGAAAATCTGAAACACTGTTAATCTTCGCTGGAAAAATGACTGAAAGTTTCAAACATTTGGGAATCGCAGACAAAAAGCACTGTATGGCGTCCGCGCTCGCATAAAGACAATTTCAACACGTAAACCAATGGGAATCGCAGTACTCATGCCCCGCCTACCAGTCAATAGTCTTTTGAAAAGCACCCTGGGGCACTTTTCAAAAGACTATTGACTGGTAGGCGGGGCATGGCTAAAATCACGACTCCAATATCGACCAATCAGATGGCTAGATTTCTAAAGTGAGGTATATAAAAGGGAATATATTGTGTTGGGGGTAGGAGAGAGAGAGAGAGAAAGATAGTAAGAGAGGAAGAGAGAGGAGAGGGAGGGGATGGGGATGTAAGGATGTAATTCATTGAATGCTTTCAGCACCTTGGGGCAACTTGGCCAGAGACAGGGTAATATTTATACCTTGTAAGCACCTCAAGCATTCCCTGGGATTATATAAATGAATGTGCGTGCACCAATGGCAGATCCAGATTCTGCCGCCGAGGAGGGCACACGTCTGAAAATTATGTTACGAAAAAGGGGTCATCGCAATTTTGGTGCCCTGTTTTGGCTACAAATTTCTCTGACATGCAAGGAAAAGAAGTTCATGAGCCCATAACTCCTGTTCCTCCATCTTTTGTTTTTATGTGGGGGGGGGGGGCATGTGTCCCCAATGCAACCTCCACCCCCCCCCCTCCCCCCGCCCAACCTTCCGGATTTGCCACTGTAGATGTAGCTCTTCTTTATAAAACAGATTTTGATTTGGAAACGGATGGTCATCTGAAGCTGCGGTCTGGCCCATCGGAACATTCTCTCATGGCGTCATTTACAGGCAACTCACCCCCTTATGCATACGTTGATCAGTCAACGGTATGGCTGGAGTTCTGGACCGATTTCGAGGTGGAATATGATGATCTACGTGGCTTCTCTCTCGAACTGAACATACGGTGCTTTAACATGATTTTGGGTATGTACGAAAACAATTGAGCACAACACCGTTAGCCCACAGCAGTTCTATGTAAAAGGGTTATATTTTTTTCTTCCTCATATTGGCACCATTTTTAAAATATATTTTCCGTTCTTTCATAGTAACAAAAACATCAACAACAAGAAATTGCCAATTTGTACATGAAATAGGTGATCATATATTTCACTCCAATATAAAGACTTAAATGATTATTTCCAATGGAAAATATTTCAACGGTGGATTCACCGTGCATTTCACAGCTCCATCTAGTGACTTCAGTGTTTAGTCGATTTCAGGTGATGCATTAAGGAAAAAAGTTGACAAAAATATCAGCTGTGGCATTCTTATATACACTAGGACATAACTGCTCATCATATGAATAACTTCCATGAAAACTCTTTGTGAATTGTGAATTGTGGCTATAATGATAATGATAATGATTATAATAATAGTAGTCGCTATTAATTTCTATATCCGCCAGGTACTGATGCTAAATTATTTTAATTCAGTAAAAATTACATTATGCAAATCATTACAATAATAACATTTCTGATCCAAAATACAGACACAAAGTAAACAATACCTTAACCCAAAGTAGAATTACACCACAATACTATAAAGGAATGGTACGTGATGTATGCATCAGTCAAGATTCGAGGGCACTGTTTTACAAAAAAACATGGGTTTTTAAGAGCAGCTTTGAAATCGTTGAGGGCTTGCAACTTGTTGTTTTCTTTCAGACATTTGCTATGTGAACAATCCTTGCGGTCCGAGAAGTGAATGTTTTGATTTTGTCGGAGGGTATTACTGCTCATGTGACACATGGTATGCAGGAGTAAACTGCTTGGAAGGTAATTAAAAAAACAAAAACTCTTTGCGTGTTTTGGTGGACTAATGTAAAAAACAACAACGGACTACCACAGTCAATGTATATGGGCTTTAAATGTTTATCCTAGTCTCAGAAGAAAGACTTACCTTTGGTGCATTTACAATATTAAGTTAATCCTTTTATGTTTTTCTCAATAGACATGTTTACGAATTGTACAAAAGTGTACAAAATTGTGTTAAGTTTTTGAACATTAGTTCATCTCGATAACTAGCAAGCTTGTCAGAGGCTTGTCTGAAATAGCAACAAGTAATGTGTGTGCAGAGTGTGTATAGAGATGCTGTTGCGTGTGCATAGCTGTCGAATCCAATATTTGTAACCGAGGTTTGAGGAGAGAAAAACGCATTAATTGAATTACATTAGTATTAAACGGGTCTATTGCTCAAAATCTGAAGTGTCACGCCTAAAGACAGAAAAGTTGTTGAAATGTTGTTTTTGTTGTTGTGATTGTTTTTATTATTCAACTTCTATTTTCCATCTTGTAGAGGTTGATTTTATTATCTAACTTAAGTTGAAAGGCGGAGTTGATCTTTTAGCAAACTGACAATTTTTCTTTTTATGTACGCGCCCAAGAACGAAGACCCGTGGTTGTTGTGGTACCGGATTCAGTAGGTGAGCTGGCAGTAATATCTCTGGGTCCAGGCTTTTCCCCTGCCACGGACTTCCTTTGGCGGATTGATGCCGGCTTGGGATGTACCATTGGTGCATATTTCCTGGAAATGAGAATCATGGAATGGCATGATGTCCTAACTGTCATCCTGGATACGCCGTCTCTACGCCACAACGTTTACAGATTCGATTCGAGTGACCTGGCATACTTCTTTGTGGAATCATCTCAAATGTGGTTGGAGTTTAAAAGCGCTCGGAGTGTGGGTTTTCCTAGTACGGAGGACAACCAGTTCATGCTGCATGTTCAGTGTCAGCGTGACATGGGTGAGTACAACTTGCCAAGAATGTTTCACTTCAAATAGAAGATAGGCAAGTCCAAGGTATGTGGTTATTTGGTGTAACATATGTTACCAACTACAGGAGAGTTCTGAACATAAATTGCCACCAAATGTTTCATTTTCTTTTAATATTTTGTTCGATAAAGCCTCTATTATATTATTTTATTATTATTATTTTATTTGGCAAATCAAGTCACAAAAATATAACAATATAACAAACATGAATTGAGATAAAATCAATAGAAAGCATATATAAATATTGCAATAGCAGGTGCATCCGGTCGAGCTGCCCGGGTATGGAAAAAGTTAACAAAATAACTGTGATCCGCAGACCTTCCTCCCCACACCCAACCAGGTGCACCTGATAATGATTGAAATAAAGCTTTAAAAAGAAAAGAAAGATGAGGAGAAGATAATGGAGACAAAAAAGGGAGAAAAAACAAACAAAAGAAAACAAAAATCAATAAACATTGCATTAAACAAATTAAAAAGTTGTGATTTCATGACAGGTATAGTAACATATTGTTACTGTTAATCATTAACACCATCATCACATAAAAAATAACAATAATAATATTATTATCATTATTATTATTAATATTATTATTACTACTGTCATTACTATGATCACTATCACTATTATCATTTATATCATTGACATATATAATATTTATATTAAAACATCAACAAAAAATCATTTGCAGTGGGAACACAATTTCAACAACAACCAGTCTCAAAGCTATTGCACGATCATAATATGTAGGCCTACAGATGAAGGTAAGCCCTATATCATGTATATGAAAATATTACAATTCAGATCGTACTAGTAATACAATTTTGGAATGGTTTGGAATGGTTAAAAAATGGACTGTGTATGATTTCAAGTACATGTAAATATTGTTTCATATTATATAATGAGAATTGGAACAGAAATTATACGGTATACATCGCAGGCGATTATTATGTGAAGTCAATGATTAATATTGAAAGTAATTGAAATTTCTAAAAAGTAGAGACTAGGACAAGATACAAATATTACCAAAAATCAATGCTTATGAAGTCGCTCAATAACAATATGCAGTTAATTACAATACGATATATGACTGTCAACTTCATCGAAGCAGGACCATATCTGAATATACAACAAGAATTATTGATATTCTATAAATGATTATAAACAGCAATAATTAAATAAACACCAATAAGAAAGCATAAACATCATTAAAAGATCACACTGTTACAAATATATATAAGCATATTCGTCATTATTATCATTATCAACATCATCATCATCACTATCATTATTACTATCATCATTAGTATTACTATTACAATCATTATAATTGCTACAATTATATCATATAACTGTTACAATCATTATTATTACTATTAAGAAATATAATTTCTATAAATACAACATAAATAAAGACGGAATCATATATACAGACTTACAAGCCAGAGTTCAACAACTTCAAGTGGGAGCACATAGTGCCAATTCGAGTCAATAATACATCGTAACGAATATGACGAGGAAGTGTGTCCCACAATCTGGGAAATGAGTTAATGGCTGACGAACGCAGTTTTTCAGTTCGAGCGAACAAATGTTTGAACTTCAGGTCAGTACTATACCTTGGGTTTACATTTATGGCGCTGTTTACACTATCGCAGGATATACTCATAAACAAACATTTGATAATGAATGTGATCAAGTGTACTTCCGACGAGGGCTACTAACTAAATACAATGATCGGTAACGTATGGCACAAAATAGTGCATATCGTTTGCTTCTAAACTGAAGAAAAAAGATAGCCCTGAAGCTCTTTGAAAGGGCACAGGTACATTGCTGAATATGTGATATGGACATGGTCAGGTTCCCTCTGTTAGGAAATGCTTGAGTTCAATTTTTTTTTGAGATTAGCAAAACAATACATTTTGGAATTGTTAGAACAGGGAGTGTTATATCGTCTGTTGAGAGCCATGCCAGAAGGGTGCAAACGTAGACTTAATGCCCTTTCGGCTTTCAACAGCCGATATGCACATAACACTGGCACAGTGGCCATTTTGGACTTTCAAAAAACAGGATTTTACAGTTAATAATTACTATAATTGTTGTTAGGTTGTTTTTTCCCCTTGCTTGCTGTTCTGTTTCCAATTTATCGCGATTTTTTACAACATTTCTTTATCGTCCACAAGGTGTAATCTGTGCCTTAGGATGGGAACCTAAATCACTGTAGCCCTTTATAATATTCCCTCTCCTGGTGTAACTGATTGGGATCTGCACATATACACTATGCTAGGGCTTCTCCCAACTCGTGTCAAAGAGTGCAGGGGGTTCTTAATTTAAGCAGTTTTCTGATTTCTCACATAATAATAACTAACACTTAGTACACTCTTCATAGTACAACTATATGACAGCATCTACGATATATAAATAAAACATAATATTGTAAAAAATAATATAAGTAAACTTAAAATAAGTACAAATGAAATGAAATGAAATGAAGGGGTGTTTAACTATTTAGGGAAGAGATATGTGTTCCAGAATTTCTTAAAGCCCAAGTCCACTCCAAAAATAACTTACTTTTAATAGAACCAGAAAAATCAGACAAACCAATCAAAAAAAGTTTGAGCAAAATCGGATAACTAATAAGAAAGTTATGAATTTTAATGACATGAAAAACTTTGAAAATCACTACACAAATTGGCAACTCACTCATGAGTCTGTGACGTATGGTCCTCACTATCCACTAATTATTTTCTTTATATCGATAATATAAATTTCCTATTTTCCCCCTAAGAATCTTATTTTTTCACACCAGCATCCAAGTTAGATTGTTAGTAATATGTTTTTGTGTGGATGCACAAAAAAAGAGTAATTTTGTCCAGTTAAATCATGAAAAAATTGAATTTTGATAAATGTTTTATATAAAAATCAATAATTATGATATACAATATTCAGAAAATAGTATCAATTCTTCAAAATTCATAAAAGTTTTTGGGAAATGTCATGCACGCAATATGATACAAATCATATAACCTGGGCAAAGGCATGGGAAATCAAGTTTTGGGGGATAAAAAGGGAAATTAATGGGATTAAACTATATAAAACAATTGATAAGTTGTGAGGACATGACGTCACAAACTGATAAACATCTTGTGTTGTGATTTTCATTGTTCCAGAGTTTTACATACTTTTTCAAAATTCATAACTTTCTTATTAGTTATCCGATTTTCCTCAAACTTTTTTTGATTGGTTTGTCTGATTTTTCTGCTTTTATGGAAAGTAAGTTATTTTTGGAGTGGACTTTTACTTTAAATTGCAATGTGGAATTAGCCGATTTGTTGTTTCTCTCCTCTTCTATCTCTTTCTACTTCTCTCCTGTTTCTACTTTTACTTCTCCCTTATTAAATGCTTACTCTCGACAGCTTTCCCTTACTACCATTACTTTTTTTTTCTCCTATCCTCTCCTTTTAACTGCTTCTCTCTATCTCTAACCGTCTGCTACATTTTCAGGGGTGTTTCACAAAGACTAAGATCAACTTACAAGTTGTAAGTTAGACTTGAAGTATGGCAGGCCATTCATGCCACTGGTTGCTCTCACCATTGGTCTCTCAAGAGACGTCACAAATCTACAGAATTTACATTTTTTGATAGTTCATTGTTGAAGAAAAAAGTTACTTCAATTGTGAACTTAATTTATATTTAAGACTTGGACTTATACTACCGTAGGCGATTTATGTCCTTAAAAAGTCTTGAACCAGAGGAAAAATTAAAGGAAAAAAAACTTATAAATTATGATCTTTAATTCTTTTTCCTTCAATAATGAATTATCAACAAATGTCAATTATGTAGATTTGTGACCAAGATTTGTATGTCCCTTGAGAGACCAATGCAAGTAAATGGTGAGAGCAAACATTGGCATGAACAGCCTGCCATAGTTCAAGTCCAACTTAAGTCGATCTTTGTCTTTGTGAAACACTCCCCTGGTTTACCTATCCATGTATTCAGTGGACTGTGTTGTCTTCAACTGTGGTGTGTTTGCGATTTATTTTTTATTTTTTCACGCACGTGAATTATTATATTATTATTTTTGTATATCTATGTATTATTGATATTTATGGAGTGTATTCTTGTTTGTGATTCTTTGTAAATATTATGATTATTTGATAATTTGTAATTTGACAGAAATAGCCAGAGTATGATTTTTATGCCAATTGACCGATAAATTTGAATTGAATTGGATAGTATACTAATTTGTATATTCATTCTAACAGAGGTGACAAGATGTGAAAATACAGCACCTTGTCAAAGCGGAAGTACTTGTTCTAACAAGCCATACGGGTATGTGTGCACATGCCCTCCTGGGTATACAGGTGTCAATTGTCTAGACGGTAAGTTGGGTCTGAACTAAGATTAATTGGCTTAATACTTTGAATCATCGGTTCATCGCGTCTAATTGGGTGGTCGCGTTACACGAGTTTTTGTGAAACGAAAGCGGGAGATGACGCGACCTTTCGTAGATTTGCCGTAGGGTTTTCACAAAGTTTCAGGTAAATTGGACCAGACCATTTGTAGATAAGAGGGGTTTATTTCACAAACATTACCCCCGACATATCGTGAATAAAGGGGCATGTTTTTCACAAACGTCGGGTAACGTGACCATGCACCTGACTTGACGCGATGACCCGATGATTCGAAGCAAGCTGATTAATTTGGCTAAGTTTACAATTGGGCACGGTATGTCTCATACAATCATTACCAAGTATTACGTATTGACCTCATGGCATTGTGAACGTGAATAAATTGACATA
Source organism: Mesocentrotus franciscanus (assembly GCA_037976565.1). NCBI lineage: Eukaryota > Metazoa > Echinodermata > Echinoidea > Camarodonta > Strongylocentrotidae > Mesocentrotus > Mesocentrotus franciscanus. The sequence goes on from CP137668.1 coordinate 15,561,573, forward strand.
AAACTCTGATTTTATTTTATTTTCTTGCATGGTCAACACAAGAGCAGGACTTTCAGCTTGATACAGTCATCAGATGTAATGAAATATTAGATGCGATTGGAGATGTACAGTATGGGAGAAAATAGGTCGGACTTATCCATTGTATCCATTGTCTTGTAATTAACTGCTGCTCCCAAACTGTGTAATCAACTGCCTCATATTCTTCACAACCAACAATCACTCAATATCTTCAAAAAGCATCTCAAATCCCACTTATTCTTTTGATAGTATTATTGCAAATCATATTTGAACATGTATATGGAAATTGTGCTACAGATATGTAAATATATGAATAAATATTATTAATATTGGGTGGTATTCCGATAGCGCGTACTGGCTTAACTTAGTCCACACTTTTATGGAGTGCCTGTTGCCAACTCATTTACCCTGTACAGATTATTTTAATCCTGCAATGAAATAGGAAGAAAAAGATAATATGATTATGAACTGAATTTCAATAAAGTCCTTGGTAGATTATCTTTGTCATGAATATTGAAGGAGGAAGATGAAACCTAGCATTCCATAGAAGTGTGAACTAAAATTCTTGTTTAGTCTGGACTAAGTCCCGGCTTAACTTATGAGAATACCACCAATTATTATTAATATTATTATTATTATTATTATTGTTATTATTATTATTATTATTATTTTTTTATAGGCCTATATATTTTTTTAATGATAATTATTATGATCTGTACATTTCTACATATAACTTCTGTCTTTCAAACACTGTCTGTTATAATAGTCTGGTCAATTAATGGAAAAAACGACCCCTCTCCCCCAAAATTGCAACAAAAGGATTTTCAACGGTTTCTGGTAGTGTTTGACATCTGGAACAACACCTTCAAGAAAATCAGACATTAAAATAGCCATAAATCTTGATTTATCCTTCTTAGAGATATGATTCTTTACCCAGGTTTTGGGGGTCGCATAATCCTATCCCACCACTTACAATGAGTTATATCAATTTCTGTTGGCCATCTTAATTGGATTATATAATGGTGGTCATCTTTGGTCTTGTTTTGAGTATAAGGCTACTCTAAACCTTTGTGATCTTTCTAATCTTGCTAATTACATCTTTACTGTATATAGTAACTCACTTCCAGTCATTTTTAGGAGACTGTTGGCAATTTTGGATGCCAGGTTGGATTTTAAGGTTTCCTGGTGGCCATAATCCATTGAAAGTAGTATGAATGGATCCTTCAACCTCCAAACCTTTTTCCAGGGATCCGATTTTCTTACATTTTTAGTATGTTGTTCCTGATGTCAAACACTACAAGAAACCATTGAAAAACTTTTTGTTCCAATTTTTTGGGGTCAAACCCTGTATTGACCCGACTATTCAAAGCAGCAGTTGTGATAGATTGTACAGTTATTAACATGAATTGCTATTACAGGTTACAGTATTTATCAAGCTTTTCCATCATCTTGTGTCAGATCCCAATTTTTGAAACATATAGAACTTTTAAGCTAGAGAATCGATTCTTCTTTCCGTTCATTTCAGACACATATGTGACACATGTTTACTTGTCTGAAGAAGAGGACTGGCAATTACAGTATTTTGAGCCAGAAAGTTGGGATACGGTTAGAAATATTTGGCGTATCCATGGCACACTGGATTGTGCCATCGGTGTCTCTACTAATCATCATGGCACAGGAACCGTTTCTCAACTTCGGTTCTTTGGGGGTTCTAACATCGATACAACGTTTGCTGTCTTCAGTGGTGACCTGGACACAATGTACATGTTTGTTTCCATGTCAGATTTTGTGATTCAAGTTACCTATGAGGCACTCCCGGAAGCCTCTTCTCATTTTGAGATCCAAGTGGAGACCCGGTGTGACGAAGGTAATTATGATAAAACTGAATTCTTGTAATTTTAACTTGCCTTTATTACTTACTTATTTATATGTATGTTTGTATTTTTGTTTGTTTATCTATTTGTCCATTCATTCACTCATTCATTCATATATTCATTCAATTATTTAATTAGGTAGTTCAGAAGGATATTGAAATAAGGTAAACTTTTCACCAATAATGATGACCTGTTCGGAAACAATTTTCAATAACAATTACAAATGTTAAGACAAACCAGCAACCAAACAGAAAAGAGAAGAACATGGATATATATATGTATACAAATTTATTTGTATTGAAATGATTAGATTTTGGGGTCATAAGGTCAAAGGTCATGGGGCTCATTATATATGCTAAAAATAGCTTGTAATCGCATTATCATTAGATCTGATGGACGGATTATCATCAAACTCAAAACATGTATGTATCTTGCAGAGCCAATGAACTGATCATATTTTGGGGTCATGAGGTCAAAGGTCATGGCGCTCATTATGTTTGCAGGAATTGCTTGTGATCGCATTATCATTAGAACCGATAGACAGATTACCATAAAAATCAAGACATGTATCTTGCAGAGCCACTGAACTTATTAGATTTTAGGGTCATGGAGCTCATTATGTATGAAAAAATAGCTTGTGAACGCATTATCATTAGAACCGACGGATGGATTACTATCAAACTCAGGACATGTATATATGCTGCAGAGCAAATGAACTGATTAGATTTTAGGGTCATGAGGTCAAAGACCAAAGGGCCATACATGTATATGAAAAATAGCTTGTAATCACGATATTCTGAGAACCTGTTAATGGATTACCATCAAACTTGAATTTTAAAAATTGCTTCTGTTTTGGTTTGTAAAATCGCTCTATGGCGGAGGCATCATTTTCGACTGCACGCAGTCGAAGATCCATTTAGTTTTAAAATTAGATGAAAATTAATCACTGATTTTTCAAAACAATTATTATCTTGTCTTGTGTTTGCTAGTTGTTCTTTCATGTGATGACTCACCATGCAGTGCAGATATCTACTGCGAGGATCAACATTATGGCTTTGTCTGTGGATGTTTTCCAGGATATACAGGGACCAATTGCTCAGTAGGTAAGGATCGACACATCAAGCGCGTAGCCAGGATTTTATTTTAGGGGGCGGTAGTGAGCACGCGAAGCGTGCGAATCACTTACAGAGCGCGCTCCCTAGGGGGTGGGTGCAGGGAGGGGAGTTTCCCACGAAGCGCGGAAGCTTTGACGTTTCATTAAATTATTAGAGAAAGAAGACGATTCGTTGTACCGTTCTCGACTCTTGATCCTTGTCTGAATTCAGTCCCCCCCCCCTCCCGCGTGAAGCGCGGTAGCTTTGATGTTTCATTAAATTAGAGAAAGAAGACGATTCATTGTACCGTTCTCAGCTCTTAATCCTTGTCTGAATTCAGTTTCCCCCCTCCCGCGCAAAGCGCGGTAGCTTTTACGTTTCATTAAATTTTATTTTAGGGGGGCGGTAGTGAGCACGCGAAGCGTGCGAGTCCTTTACATAGGGCGCTCCCTGGGGGGTGGGTGCAGGGAGGGGGGAGTTTCCCACGAAGCGCGGAAGCTTTGACGTTTCATTAAATTATTAGAGAAGATGACGATTCGTTGTACCGTTCTAGACTCTTAATCCTTGTCTGAATTCAGTTCCCCCCTCCCGTGTGAAGCGCGGTAGCTTTGACGTTTCATTAAATTATTAGAGAAAGAAGACGATTCGTTGTACCGTTCTCGACTCTTAATCCTTGTCTGAATTCAGTTCCCCCTCCCGCGTGAAGCGCGGTAGCTTTTACGTTTCATTAAATTATTAGAGAAGCTGACGATTTGTTATACCGTGCTCCTTTTTCTTCCTACGTCCTCTTCCTTTTTCTCTTCTCTTTTTTTTGGTTTTTTTGGCCGGCGTTTTTTTTTGGCGGGGGGGCGACCGCCTCCCACCGCCCCCCTGGCTACGCACCTGCGACACATCGATGGCATTACTGTAAGCCCTATCTCAGCGAACATGTTGAAAAAATACGGTTCTGCTACACAATCGAAATGGCTACCCATCAGGTCCCGGCTTCACTACAATATACTTCTTCTCCCCTTCAAATGCATCACTGTCCTTGCTCCTAGCTCCCTAACTATCTAAACTCATATTAAACCAACATCCCACCCAGCTCGGTACTCCCTTCACTCCTCTCAAGGCATCATGCTGAACCACCCGTCTCCCGAGATGCTGCCCACACCTTCGGTGACAGAGAATTCACAACCGAGCCACCAAACTGTGGAATAAACTACCTAGAGTTAGCCAATTCTCAAACTCACCTATTTTGTCAAACATATTGTAAAGCGTATTTGAATGTGTATATGGAAAATGTGCTGGTAATTGAAGATTGAAGAATATATAATAGTTGTTTAGATTTTTAAAACAAGTTTTAAAATATTAGAAGTAGTTGATATCATAAAGTGTAGTTAGTAAGTCAAAGAACTTTTGACAAATGGTACAGGATTCAAAGCCCTGCTACGGAACTTATGTCCTTTGGCAATACATTTATCCACATTTGACAGTCTCCACCCAGGTGAATTAAGTGAATGGGTTTCATACTGCTTAGGAAGAAATTCCTTTAATGCTTGAGTGCCTTATCAGGGTTGCTCCTGTAAAGATGGGAATTCAGTGTTTTGCTGGGGTGTTATAAATCCAACTACCATCTTTATTTATCAGATTGTGAATGAGATAAACATATATAGATGGTGCTTGATTGACTGTTATATGTTGCTTTTATTTCCATGCCAGGAAACAATGTGCATCACATAGATCTGGAAAAGAACAGTCCAATGGTTTTGGACCCGCTACAGTACCTTAGCTACTCGTTTCCGTATCCTCAGACGTCTTGGTACATCCAGGGCGTAGAGGACCATGCTATTGGGCTGGCTTTCCAGAAGGAGTTGGGTGTCGTGCGTCGTCTGAATCTCAACACCGAGCGCAACCCGTTTGGTTTCATTAGTGAATCAAGTGGCCCTCTCTTTGTTTTTGTCCAGCATTCTTCTATATGGCTGATGTGTTCTGGGTATTGCACCACCTACGGTGCCACAGTTCTAGAGATAAGCATACAGCCCTCTCAAGGTACGTGAAAGTGGATCGATCGACCAGCAAAGAATAATTAGCTATGAATGTGTAGGGTTTAATGCCTGTATTCTACATTTTATATATTCAAAATATCAGCTTCGTACATCCTACTGACTTTGTTCTGTAGAGAGAAATTGCAAATCTAAACTTTAAACACCCAGCCGGACGCCTTGAGGACCCCGGCCGGGCCCCGGGAGCCATGGGGTGCACCTGTTCATCGGACGTAGCCCGTAAGATTACCGGCTGGCACTTGGCCGGCACCGAGCCGGCACCCTTACGGGCGCCTTAGATTTTCACTCGACCAATTTTCACCAGGCACCTCCCAGGCGCCGCAGAATATGTGACCACACATGCCGTAGAAATGAAAATCGGAAGGGTCCCGTACGGTCTCTAAAATCCACGGCAAGCCGCCGGGTAGGGAAAATCGTACGGGGCCCGGTGTATATGACTATGTGACCTTGGCATAAGTGTGCATGGATATGATGGATACTTGTTAAAATTTGTAAATATTTGTCAACCACTTCCTCTATACATCCAAATTTTCTTCGATCTGCATCGAATCCATGACACATGCTCCGCCGACGATTGCTCCGCCGACATTTACTCCGCAAAACGCGACAATTGCTCCGCGACATTTGCTCCGCGACATTTGCTCCGCCGACAATTGCTCCGCCGACATTTGCTCCGCCGACAATTGCTCCGCCGACATTTGCTCCGCCGACATTTGCTCCGCCGACATTTGCTCCGCCGACAATTGCTCCTCCGACAATTGCTCCGCGACATTTGCTCCGCCGACAATTACTCCGCATGAAGTGATAAATGCTCCGGTGACAAATGCTCCTCGAACGACAGTTGCTCCGACGACAATTGCTCCGCCGACATTTGCTCCCCCGACAATTGCTCCTCCGACATTTGCTCCGCCGACAATTGCTCCTCCGACAATTGCTCCGCATGAAGCGACAATTGCTCCGCCGACATTTGCTCCGCCGACAATTGCCCCTCCGACAATTGCTCCGCATGAAGTGACAATTGCTCCGCCGACATTTGCTCCGCCGATAATTGCTCCTCCGACATTTGCTCCGCCGATAATTGCTCCTCCGACATTTGCTCCGCCGACAATTGCTCCTACGACATTTGCCCTGCCAACAATTGCTCCTTCGATATTTGCTCCGCATGAAGCGACACTTGCTCCGGTGACATTTGCTCCGACGACATTTGCACCGCCCAAAAAGTGCCCCGTAAAAATACAAGTGCTACTAGTACTACGACAAATGCTTCGCCGACAATATTTTTCTTCATGTGTTATTTTCTTTGTTTTGTTTTAGATTGTTTCGTTTTCTGAATGCATTTCATGAAATAATGTAGATGAAATGAAATGAATGAATGTTGATGATGTGGGAGAAAAAGGAGTTACCTAAAATTCATGTCTAATATGCTGAAATAACTTTTCATCTATCACTGTACGTCCCAGATAATGTACACTAAGCAATCATTACATGTCAGGGAAGTTTTAAAAAGAAAAAAGAAAGAAAGTAGAGCAGCGAGCCACATTTTCCAATACGCGCATACCTCCTCGTTAATTTCAAACAGCTCATCAATATGTAAGACCTGAAATGACCTCAATGCAAGCAAGCACATGCAGCATAGGTATACCATCTGCGAGTAAAGCATTCATCATGGAAGTTTTAGAAAATAACAGGGGAGGCATCAAAATCAGCTTTGAATGACATTTGTACGTAAAAAAGAGAACATAAACAAGATTTAGGGATTATCGAATCGATAATCGATAAACTAAGGCATTTGACGAGCAACCCCTTTCAGGGAACCTTTAAAAAAGTTATAACATTCTTCCTAACTGAGAAGGGGGAATGGGAAAACACACACAAAAATACTTTTCCCAGAACTTACGGCTATCTTTAACCAGATTTTGGATATGCATAATTATGCAAGTACAAAGTAGACTAAAAACAAGAGGATTGAGCACCATGCAATTATTAACATATCAAAGAATCTATGCTGATATTGCAAAATATGTATAAAAGGATTGGAAACCATTCTCTTACTCCTGCTAACCGAACAATAGCCAAAACACTCTCAAATGGTGATGCAACAGGGAGCATTATAACATAAAAACAATCCTACATATCAATTGTTGGATGGTAAATATCCTGAATAACAATAACAATCTAGAAATCAATTACAGCTCAAACAGGAAACGTATGATACATGTGTCAAACTGCTCTGAAATAGAAATATTGCAAAATAAGCTTTTAAAATAAATAGGCACCGTTAAACGGGGTGGATGAGAAAACAAATTGAAAAGATGTTTTGGGTAATTTTTTTTACAAAGTAAGAATGCAGAGGGAAGGGCTCAAGGGCAAGGTGGGCAGGGATATAATTAACCAAAAGATGGTGGATTACACTAAAGCGGGTAAGGAGCACAAAACTCCACGGGAGGGGTACAGTCCACGGGGCAGGGTGTATTATCCCGCAAAGAGGGTCAGAAGGTGACAAGTGGATGGGGATAATGATTAGGTATTCAGAGTAACCTCACTATTCATAGCGACCATAATTCATAAGGACCATCATTCGTAAGGGCCGCTATAATAGTCAGGTGGCTTAGCGTCATAATTTATCGATTATCGTTACTTGCCGGATAAAGCACCATTTTGGTACAGGGCTTCCATAGGACTTTAAAATACTAAACGATATTAGGCTAGAAGCCCCGTCAAAAATTCAGCCCGGCAAGAATATCATATAGGGTGTGGGCAGGGGCGTCGCTTCGTAGCCCCTAAATAATTGTAAGGTAATATAACATTAATTTGTTGTTGTACAAACGCCATGGGCCCCAATCACACATATATGAATATGTATGCCGGGGGCTCCTACCCTACCTTCATTCAGCAGGTCCTAATGAAGCCCTGTACCAAAAATGGCGTTTGTACAACAACAAATAAATGTTATATTACCTTCTAAATTATTTGGGGGCTACGAAGCGACACCCCCGCCCCACACCCTTATATGATATTATTGCCGGGGGCTCCTACCCTAATATCGTTCAGTAGGTCCTAAGGAAGCCCTGTACCAAAAATGGCATTTGTACAACAACATATACATGTTATATTACCTTCTAAATTATTTGGGGGCTACGAGGCCACGCCCCCGCCCCATGCCCTTATATGATAATTGTGTCGGGTGCTCCTACCCTAATATCGTTCAGTAGGTCCTAAGGAAGCCCTGTACCAAAAATAGCATTTGTACAACAACAAATCAATGTTATAAAATTATTTGGGGGCTCCAAAAGACGCCCCCGCCCCCACTCCCTTAAATCGATTTTTTTTTTTAGGGGATCCCCCGGAAAATTTGAAAAAATGTATAGCAAATACTGACTGAAGACTGCAACACACTTTTAGGCTCTGGAGGGCCCAAGAGTGCAGCGTTTAGACAAAGAAAATGCAAAAATCTTCTCACTGGAGCTACGCTCCTCGCATAATATCCTTCAAAATGTACAAGTAGATATTGTAAAAAAAGTGAAGTGTGAAAAAAGTATATTGCTTGTTTTTATACTATAGTTTTGTTAATACAACAAAACTTCAAAAACTGTGAGGGGTATAGGCCTAGTCACTTTCGTCACCTTCACCCCTTTCGTTCACTATGCTCCCTCGCGCTGGCGTACTGATGGGGGGCTTGGGGCAGTTGCCCCCCAAATAAAATTCATATATGTGGTTTATTTCTAATTCGATACCAGTGATTTACAAATGTTGCTGAAATGGCATGATTTTTTCCTGAGCTTCCGGGGCTCCGCCCTGGACCCCACCAAGGGCCCTAAAGCGTGCTCCTGGATGCTCACCTGACCGTTATTAAATGCCTAAAACCCTGAGCTTCTGGGGGTCCGCCCCCGGACCCCACTCCAGTTAGTGACCTGCATGCCAGTGACACAAATAAGGTATCAAAATATGCTCATCTGACCGTAATTAAATGCCTAAAACCCCTGAGCTTCCGGGAGCTCCGCCCCTGGACCCCACCAGTGGCCCTAAGCCGGGCCCCTGGTTGCTCATATGACCTTAATTAAATGCCTAAAACCCCTGAGCTTCATGGGGCTCTGTCCCTTGTCCCCGCCGGGCTTTGCCCCTGGACCCCACGTCAATTTACGCTCCACTTGCTTTGCTCTACCTGATCGTAAATACTTTAGCCCCCCACTTTGAAAATCGTTCATCGGGGCCTTCATGTAACATGTAAGAATGGTGGTGATGCGGATTTTTTTTTCTGCCCCCAACGTTTTTGGTCATTACGCCACTGCTCCCTCGTCCCTGGCATTTCGTCCCCCTCGGTCATGAAAAGAAATCGCCGCCCCCTGCCTAGCCTAATATCGTTTAGTAGGTCCTAAGGGAGCCCTGTACCAAATATGGTGCTTTTATCCGGCAAGTAACGATAATTTCGCTAAGCCACCTGACTATATTCATAACATGAGATGAGGGTCGCTATTCATAATTCAAATAAGGGACGCTTCCCACAATAGGACAATAGATTAGGTATAATATTATGAATACCAACACTCTTTTCTTGCATTATGATTAGTGATTGTTATGATTAACGACCCCGATTTTGTATTATGAATAGCGACCCTCCCTCATACTATGAATAGCGGTCCTTAGAAATAGTCCTTATGAATAACGATGAGACCCCAGGTAGTCATGGTGTTCTGATTATCCAAATGAATCACGGCAACAAGGGCTATTTTTGCTCTAAATTGAATTCAATATATGCTATTGCTATGTGGGGCAAAGTAAATGATTGAGTAGCCTTGCAATAGAATTGTACAAGGATGGAGAGATTGGTGCTTATCATGTTAGATACTTTTATTATGAACAGCTAATAATGTACGAGTCTATTAAGCATTCAAATGTTTTCTTATATCCCTGTTTTCTTGCAAAAGTCCCGACATAAAAAAATATATATTTAAAAGGAAATTATATAAAATACAAGATTTCAGCAAGATCTTTCAAACGGTCATTTTACTACCTTTTATGGTAACTGTTCAAGATATTAGAAGGACCTATGGTGAAAGAACAAAGGCAAATGTATAAAATAAAAACCTTGATTTACTCCAAAATAGCTAAAGTGGATTTAGGTCCTTTTGCAAAAAACTCATATTCTTGGGGTATAACATAACTACATCAAGGGATTATACAGCATCACACTACTAAGTACAATTATATTGATATTGCAAATGGCTATATGGAGGTATTAAGCCGGAGAACATTACTGAACGGCATCTCCAGAACAGACATTTTCAGGCACCTTAAGAAAGCTTACATAATATCCGGCACACCTCGGCAAACAATATTTCATATATTCTCTTACAAATATAATTCAAAGAGAATATAGGCATGTTCCGAGTAGGAATATCCAGTGAACATGCACGGGATGTAAACTCACTTAAGATGCTAAAATCAGAATCCTTGTTTACCGAGCCCTTCCCCGACTGTTTACTGCCAAATTGTGAACAACGTAGATGTTTGCAATGCAAAATAAGCATTAATTTTGTAATCAAGTAGCTCTGAAGCCACAGCAGAGCATATAAAAACAACAACAACAACAGTAGAAAAGTAACATTAGCATACACTCCACTTTCATCCACAAGAAATTCCAGTATAGATGAATAGTGATTTTCTGCAGGTCACATTTATCGGTTGGGTACAAACTATAGTGCCTGCTCATCACGATGCCAGGCTTTATTTATCCTAATGGATGGCCCAATAGCTCTGAGGAACGAATCTAATTTCACAATGCTTTGAAACTATTTATTTCGAAATGTAATTTGAGGACCAGAACTCCAATAAAAATTTGATTGGAATTGAGATAAGAAGAAGATAAACCGAGTAGAAAATGATGTTAGGATCATGGAAATTAGGCCTATTATAATACAGTTTGTAAAATAATTAGGTTGAAACAATATGAAGATAATTGTGATAACAGTTCTTTAAGAAAAGGATGGTAACATTTGATAATATATAACATATCTGCATCATGGAGATTGTTTGGTTGAATATGTGATGTAAGTTTTTGTAATTGTTATTTGAAAATGTAAGAATAAAGAAAATGAATAACACTGTTATTTTATTATCTTTATGGTTTTAGTTCTTAACCTTTCTGCTTATTCCCATTTTCACAAATCATTTTGTTGCAGTTTGATGTTAATTCTTCATGATCAGCCAATTGCTCTTCTTCCGATGGCTCCGTGTGTCACTTAAAGTCAGTGAAAACAAAGTACTCGAATGAGATGGGGTGCTTTACACACTAATATATATAGTAAAGCTACATACAATTAACTGAAGGAAAGAAACCTATAGAAAACGGACTGGATATTATTTAAAATACTATTCTAAACAAGAATGTACTACATGTACATTAGGTTACAATTTCATGAGAGAAATAGAACTCGAGAGGGGGAGAAGGGAAGAAGTGAAGAAAATGAAAGAAGACTAATAGCATGAGAGGAAAGAAAAGAGCTAGAAAGACAAGAAAATGGTTTAAAAGGGAAAAGGAGGAGCAAGAAAGAGAAAGAGAGTGAGAGAGTTTGTTTTGAGCTTTGGATCAGCTAATGTGCAATACATGAAACAGATTTTGAGCGGAGTAATTATCTTTCGGTGAAGAACTTGCATAAGGAGTTTTTTTTTAAATCAAACATTATGGGGAAGAGCAATAAACGGCTGAGCATTTGTCTTCTGTAGGGCCGTAGCGAGAGTTTGATGTTTGGGGGGCACATACATGTAATTGATCGACGTCCTGGGGAGGGATCTAAGAGGAGGGTGTCTAATCTTGGAAAAAATAAAAATTTGCCCCCTTGGCTACGGGCCTGGTCTTATGTAAGGCACTTTTTAGGCAGGACAAATGACGGCAGAGCAATTTATTGCACTAATTGCCAGAGGAGCATTCATGTCTTCCACGAGGCACTTTTGGATCAGAGAGCAATTTTTTGTCGGCGAAACATTTGTCTTTACGAGGCACTCCTGATACGTCGGCGGAGCATTTGTATTTTACGGGGCACTTTTTAGGCGGAGCAAATGTGGGCGGAGCAATTGTCGCTTCATGCGGAGCAATTGTCGGAGGAGCAATTGTCGGCGGAGCAAATGTCGGAGGAGCAATTGTCGGCGGAGCAAATGTCGGAGGAGCAATTGTCGGCGGAGCAAATGTCGGCGGAGCAATTGTCGCTTCATGCGGAGCAATTGTCGGAGGAGCAATTGTCGGCGGAGCAAATGTCGGAGGAGCAATTGTCGGCGGAGCAAATGTCGGAGGAGCAATTGTCGGCGGAGCAAATGTCGGCGAAGCAAATGTCGGCGGAGCAATTGTCGCTTCATGCGGAGCAATTGTCGGAGGAGCAATTGTCGGCGGAGCAAATGTCGGAGGAGCAATTGTCGGGGGAGCAAATGTCGGCGGAGCAATTGTCGTCGGAGCAACTGTCGTTCGAGGAGCATTTGTCACCGGAGCATTTATCACTTCATGCGGAGTAATTGTCGGCGGAGCAAATGTCGCGGAGCAATTGTCGGAGGAGCAATTGTCGGCGGAGCAAATGTCGGCGGAGCAAATGTCGGCGGAGCAAATGTCGGCGGAGCAATTGTCGGCGGAGCAAATGTCGGCGGAGCAATTGTCGGCGGAGCAAATGTCGCGGAGCAAATGTCGCGGAGCAATTGTCGCGTTTTGCGGAGTAAATGTCGGCGGAGCAATTGTCGGCGGAGCATGTGTCGGGTTACCTCTGCATCAGCTCCTTCCTTTCTCATTCCCAAATCATGAAAACAGGCTGGCTTCAAATCCTTTCAATCTATTGCCCCACGCATATGGAACAAACTCCCTGCATTTCTGAGAAATAGTACTTCACTTGACTTCTTTTAAAAAAACATCTCAAAAACATACCTCTACAATTCTTAATTTGTCCTTAGACTAAGGGACAGCGTCTTGTATCCTCTAGAAAAGGCACTTTATAAATCCAGTGATAATTATTATTATTATTTTACTTGATACTTGATTTGGTCTGATCAAAAATCAATAGTCATCAAGTGAGATCTATACTAAATTTGAGATGTAATGGGTAATGCATCAGATAATATACCTTAGACTTGCCCTGATGTCATTTTGTTTTGTGGCAGTTTTACCATATCATGGTCTAGTGGATACTTCACCAGACTGTGGATCACATGGTTTGCGGTTCGAGCCCCAGCGCGGCACTAATGTCCTTTTGCAAGATATTAATCAACATTTGCCACTCTTCACCCAGGATGCGAGCATTAATATGGTTGAATTGGCATGTGTGCGCTTGTAAAATGACGCCTGGCCGAATTACTCCCAAGGGAGTGGAGCTTGTGCTCTGTCATGTGCAGTTAAGCAATTAAATCCAATGATCGGGGTTATTATGATAATCACAATGTGAAAGCGCTGTAATAGAAATGTAGTATTAAGCGTTTTTCAAATGTGACTATTAATATGATTATGAATAAACTAGAGGTCGGGGAATGACCTTTGTGTTTTCTTTCTTTACAGCATTCTCTCCAGATCCATGCGAGCAAGCAGAGTGTCCATCAAGTGATTGTCAATCACTTGATATACATGTTGGCTATGTGTGTCATTGTTTGCCGAGTTTCGGCGGTGTAAATTGTAAAAACGGTGAGAAAAGAAAAGAAAAGTATACAAAGTGTCAGGGAAAGTCTATCCTGATATTAATTTGACTTTTAATAGAAGCAGAAAATTGAGAGTAACAGATCAGTTGAAGTTGGAGCAAAATCTGACCAGAAATAGAAAAGTTATGAATTTTTCAAGTTGCAACAAAATAAATAAACGCAAACTGGCAGCCCTGTGACGTACCTTCTGAGCATCTCTTCCATTAGCTCTGCACCAAAATAGTAATCAATTTCTATTTTCTCTAAAAATATTTTTGTGTAAATTATGCATGCCCCCTGTAATCATTGCAAATGTATTTTTATGCCATCCCTTTTTGAAACCAATCTTTTCCTTCATCAGTGACTAAGAAGCCAGAATTTTTTTAATGAAATTTTATTACAGAGCAAATGGGAGAGGACCTCAAAAGATATGCTACAGACTTGCCAATTTGGGTTTGATCGATTAAAGCTTCAAAAACTTGTATCTTTCTTATTTAAATGCATTTTGCTTAACATGTACTAATATTACATGCTGCTTATAAGTATAGGCTTGCATGGTGATGTAGATATACAGTATATGCTTACGGTTGCACCATGTGAGAGAGAGGGGGAGGATTGGGAGTCCTGTACTAATATGTTTCTATAATTCGCTGCTTTTATTAGAACCAACTGATTAGCAGAATGGACTTCTCCTAATTCTTGAAAGGCAAATAAGCCCTGAAATCCTTACATTGGCAACAAACTGTGAGGTTCTGTTCAGTATCCCTGTTTTTCAAACAAAATTTGGCAATTTTTGAATTTTTAATGTAGCTCATAACGCAGCAGATTGCTTTCAGAGACATGTCTACGAGAACAATGTGGCAATAAAAGAAAAGTATAAGTGTTGCCAATTTGAAGAGGAAAATGTGATCAATTTAGCCCTTATAAAAGTTCCCGTCCTAATGGCACAAAACAAGCCCACGTGACATCGCTTCACTGTAAATATTTAAGACCTACCAATTTCCCAAGTTCATAAGGATAGGCAAAAGAAAATATGCAAAATTTGAAAAAAGACTATTAAATTCATGAATGATGCAGTGCATTAGGAATATTACAGTAATGTTGAGAAAACTACCTTACAAATTTCATAAATAGAACTGGTTATACCTGTACATGTGTCTATTTTTCTATCCACATAATCTCATAAGGGCAGTATCTGAAGCACAATTCGATCGCTGAATAAAGATATTTGTAGTATAATGCATCACAAATGAGATTAGTTACTTAGTATGATATTTTGATCATACCAATTCAGCTCCACTTTCAAAAAAATACGGTGACCATTAATTAATTAATTAATAATAACAATACACGGGCCGGCTGGTTGTGCGTATTATAACAAACACGAAAAAAGCCAACAAAAAGCCAACATCGGCATTGGCTGGAATAAAAACGTACCAGGCGCTATCTCGTTTTTTCAACGGCTGGTTCAAATTATCGAATATTTGTGGGGCGCCACAGATATAAGAAATCGTTATATTCATGGATATTTCAGCCGTCTCTGAACCGATTTTGATCAAAGATCATTTTGTCATTTAAATTGTATGTTCTTTCAAATTTGACACTCAGTTTTTCATTATCTCACAACAAAATATTTTGTGTAGCGCCCTCTGCAACAAAACTCAACTATACATTTAACCTATATATTTTAAGTTTATTTATTGCAACCAAAATGTTGGATTTCAGACACAAATAAAATCGGGACTTGATACATAACAACAGTGGTAGAAATAATTTACACGGTGGAATTTACATGAAGGGTATGTGGTGGCTACAATCAAATTAATCAAATTATTACAGAATATCTAATTCATTTTATGCTAGAACTAGATGTCAGCTTATGAGTATAATATTGCTTAAAGCATCACAACTAGGCAAGGTATGTATAACTTATAGCAATTCATGATAATAGATAAAAGAATAAAGAAAACACAGGTGAAAATGTGACATAGATTTATAGTGAAAAGTTGAAGTTGATTGGGAATGGTGGTACTAGGCCTACATGTATATGCAATCTCGTGTATTTTTTTTGGAGGTGACTTCCGGAATCGTAAAAAAATATAAGTTTTAACTGTCACAGTGTATATAATACCTAGGTATTCACTTTTTCCAACTCTCTCCTTCAGATTCTGGAGTACAGAACATCTTCGTAAACAGCAGCGAGCTGGTAGCGATTCCTCTCCCTTTTCCAACCACGGCTACCAGCGTTGAAACCATCATTTCGATACAGACCGAGCCCGGCTGCGGCATAGGTATCATAGATACAGCTATGGCATCACAATTTAGGTACCTCGGCGTATTCTTCCGTAACGATTTTGCGGATGATGTGCTTCTGAAAACTCATTTATACGAAGGTGGATCTGACAAATACCTTTTCTTCGATCGCCCTGCATTGTTGATGGGGACGTATGACAGGTTTAGACCAGGGAACAATTTTATGTAACCATGACATCACAATGCAATGAAGGTACGTTATTTACATGTGTGTCCGAAAGATGGTGTGTTAATTAGGTCAAGCTACTTTTTATGACCTCTTTTAAAGTGTGGTAGATTGCCCAGTGAGCTGCGAAACCAGATTTCTTTGTATTGTTTTCTCCAGTAATTCTGTTCAATTTCGTACTAACACCTGGGCCCCGTAACAGAGAGAAAAGTTACCAATTGATTGCTATTTAACAATTAATTTTAATTTACAATACAATTATTGTACGATTAATGTTAATATAGCTTTGTGCTCTGGCTTATCCCTAATGTTACATTGCAATAATACATGTAAATGTATTTATGGATTTGGAAGATTCAAAAGTGTGTTTATATCAATAAAATTACCTATTCGAAAGTATGCCTTTAAATTGATTCTTAATGAATAGAGTCTTCATAACTGGCTTCTCATGTTTATTTAGTTCGTTGAAAGTATGACACAGTGTATTGATAATGATTGCATCAACTGTGCATGCTTCTCTGCAGAAAACTGTTAAACCTCGGTTCATATTTTAAACAAATGCAAGGCTTTGTGGCATTCCAGGGGAGGGATTTCTTCGTTTTCTCCTTCTGTAGAAGTACAGGCCACCGTGTTGTCGGTGTGTCTTTGTACTTTTATAGTTGTGCAGTTGTATGTACAGTGCTATGGAAAATCTAATCTACAAGCGGTTAAAAAGAACAGGTGCAATCCTAGCGCAACTGTATTTTATGCAGGTCAGTCTTAAAGCTGGCTACTGAAGTACAGCGATTGCGTTTGAGGAGAGAAAATTCCACAGTGTGATGGCGTCGGAAACGAAGGTTTTCTGATAAGTGCAAGTTTAAGCATATGGGAGATGTATCTTCTGTTGATGGCCATGCACGAAGGAAGTTGAAACCTGATTGAAATATTGTGCAGCTGGTGCATAGACCAAGGAGTTGAGGATAATGTACACCATTAGCACCTCAAACTGAGCTCGCCTTTCTTCAAGGGTGGGCCACTGCAAACGATGAAGCATGTTGGTGACAGTACTTGTGTGACTGTGGTCTCACATGGTGAACCTGGTGTTCGGTCGTTGAAGCATCTCCAGCTTTCGAATATAATCAGAACAGGTATAAGGAGAGTCTAGTAGCATAGCACCGTGATGTTTCACAGCAGGAGCTCACGTTCCGTTGCAAGAAGGCACAGGTGGATTTTGCCTTCTTGGCAACCAGGCTCATCCAGTTCATATTTTGCTGGATGTGTAATAATAATATTAATACACAACATTTATTAGGCGCTTAATACTGTTGTTTCTAAGCGCACCATTGTCTGATTTAAAATTACCGACCAAAACTTATGATAAACACACAAATTATAAATCTGTTCTTTATTCAATAAATCATGCATATATAATAATAAAAATGAAAATAAAGATAAGGTCAAACATAAGGTCAAACATAAGATCAAACAAACAAGGAATAAGATGGTGTGCACCTCCTTTGACCGACTCACAAATGCACCGGTGAAGAATAATTCATGAATTAAAAGGTGCGTTTTCAGCAAGGACTTAAACTGGTCCAGGGAATGAGTCTTATGAATATGCGCGGGTAATTTATTCCAAAGGGTAGGGGCATTTACTGAAAAAGCTCGATCGCCGTATTTTGTAATAGTACGAGGTCTAGGGGTTAACTGCAAGGTTGATGATGATCGAAGAGGTCTTGAAGAACTAGAAGAACGTAAGGAAATCAAATCTGAAAGATATTTAGGGGCTTGGCCGTGGAGAATTTTGTATGTCAGAAGAAGAATTTTAAATGTTATACCATGGTGTATGGGAAGCCAATGAAGAGAACGCAATATTGGGGTTATGTGCTCAAATTTTCTCGAGAGAGTAACAAGCTTGGCAGCAGTATTCTGAATTCTTTGAAGTGGAAGTAGGTATGAGGTAGGAAGGCCAGAAAAAAATGAATTACAATAATCAAGGTGGGAGGATACAAAGGCATGGGTAAATTTTGCAGTTGTGGGTCGGTCAAGTAGTTTCCTAATTTTCCCAATTTTAAAGATTCCAAAAGATGCAGATTTACACCAATATACTTAGCAGAGCTGACCATAATCTGTGATTGACCATGGATGGATTCAGTATGTCTTGTTGAATGGGCTCCTCTTGTTAGTAATTGAGATGGTCGGACATTTCTGAGGATTAAATGTCATCAGTCAGTCTGATTCCAACTGCTGCACAGAGTTAAGATCCTCTTGGAATTTTTTTGCATTATCTTGAGAGCGAATCTTGCGGTTGAGGAGACAGTCATCTGCAAAGAGTCTGGTTGTTGATTGGGAAGAGACACTATTAGGTAGGTCGTTGATGTAAAGTAGAAAGAGGAGCGGGCCAAGGGCTCTATGCAGGACTGTACTATCGCCCAATTGCTTGCTTATTTCTACAAACCCAAAGCCGAAAAGGAAATATCATATTGAGAATTTGACTGCATTTCGATGGCCAACTTAGCTGATATGCCATGCTATTCTTTAAATGATGATGACCTTTTTGATTTATTTAACCCTTCATTAACAAATCACTCGAATGATTATTCTTCAACTGATATAGCGTATAACCATTTTGTAGCAAATAATATTAACTCATCAACAGAAATTTTAGACTTTTACCCTGACCATGACCAAATTAAAAGCCCTTCATCTGAATATGTAACCGAGTCCCAATTTAAAAACCTCGTTAAGAAATTTACTAATGACACATTTTTTCTATTGCATTTAAACATTAGAAGCTTAAGTAAACACTTTGAAGAACTTCTATTATTATTAGATAGCCCATCCAAACAGTCTTTTTCCATAATAGGACTTACGGAAACTTGGTTATCCAGTGAATCAAACCTACCATTTGCATTAGACGGTTATGATCTTGTTGTCAACAATAGAAAAGTCAGACCTGGCGGAGGTGTTGCATTTTTCGTTTCACATAAGTACGAGTATTCAATTCATAATGAAATTAATGTAATGAATGAAACACTGGAGTCTCTTTTTATCGAAATCAACGTTCCGGATACTAAAAATATAATCATGGGCATTGTGTATAGACCTCCAAGTTGTAATTCAAATGATTTCCTATATATAGTTTACCTTACAGATTTACTAATGAATCCACTTTTTGTAAACAAAGACGTTTTCATAATGGGAGACTTTAATATTGATATTTTAAAGCACAATAACAACAATATATCCCATGAATTTCTTGAAATATTTTTGACTGCCTCATTCTTGCCTTTGATATCGAAACCAACTCGCATGGCAAATCATTCCGCCACCCTTATTGATAATGTTTTTTGCAATATTCTTCCAACCCCAGACTCTTCTGTAATTTTATCCGATATTACTGATCATTTTCCTATTATGTCACACTTTACCCTTAAGCACTCATTAAATAATCTTCACAGACCATCAAGACGGAGACCTAACCATGAAAACATTGCCAGTCTTGGCGTTTCTTTAGACTCTGCTGACTGGTCGTGTGTTTACGATACTAATGACGTAAATTTATCTTTTGAAAATTTCCTTAACATATTCCATTATCAATTAGATATTCACATTCCTAAAGTTAAAGACAAAGGAACTACTTACAAAAAATCACCGAGACTTCCATGGATTTCTAAATCACTTTTACGTTCAATTAACAGAAAAACAACTTTTACTATAAATTTAAAATGAAAGGCACTGAACAAGCAAAGGCTAGATACACCAGATATAAAAATATTTTAACTAAAACAATACGATTAGCAAAGAAAAGTTACTTTACAAACCAATTAACTTTATATAAGAACGATATTCAAAACACATGGAAGATTTTAAAACAAGCAATGAACTTATCCAATAACAAATCAGATATAACTAAAATTAGGTATAATGATGATATTGTCGAAGATCCTGAAATTGTAGCCAATACTTTTAACAACTATTTTTCCTCTATAGGGTAAACTTAGCTGAAGGTATTCCTCCTTCAACCAAACATTTTTCTGAATACTTAGGCACACTAACCCCAATACTATTTTTCTCACTCCTATAGTTAAAGAAGATATCATTGATATTGTGTCTAATTTAAAAAACAAAAGAGTCCTGGCTACGATGATATTAATAATTTTATTTTAAAAGGTGTAATATCTTCAATTGTTAGTCCCTTAGTACACATTCTTAATCTATCGTTACTTAATGGACAAGTCCCAGATAACATGAAAATCGCAAAGGTCATACCCCTGTACAAAAAAGGTGATAAGTTGAATGTTAGTAATTTTCGACCAATTTCTTTATTATCCTCCTTGTCCAAAATTCTAGAAAAAGTTATTTATCGTAGAACTGTTAACTTTTTAAAAACTCATAATATTTTTTCCAACTTTCAGTTTGGATTTAGAGAAAGACATAATACAGAACATGCCTTATTGAATTTTGTTGACAAAGTAGCTCATGCTTTCAATATGCAAAACATAAATTGTGGAGTACCACAGGAAGTATTGTTGGGAGTACCACTTTGTTGGGCCCTTTATTGTTTATTATTTATATAAATGACTTTTGTAAATCATCCGATGTCCTTTCATTTATACTTTTGCAGACGATTCTAATCTTTTTTATTCCAATAAAAATCCAAATACTTTAGTCAATGTTGTAAATTCTGAACTTGAAAAAGTCACCCAATGGATAAGAGCTAATAAACTATCCCTCAACCTCCAAAAAACCAAATATATGTTATTTAGTAATTCTATAGACACACTGCCCATGGATATTGTTTTTGACGATACCCCCTTGGAAGTTGTCTCATTCATTAAGTTTCTAGGTATAACTGTTGACAACAAACTTTCGTGGAAATACCATATAGATAATACGTGTAAAATTATTTCACGGAATATTGGCATAATGGATAAGCTTAAATTTCATTTCCCGACATCAGCCCTTCTCATGCTTTATTCATCTCTAATTTTACCATATCTGAATTATGGGATACTTGCTTGGGGCAATACGCAGCAAACTCTATTAAATAGACTGATTTTATTACAACAGAAGTCTCTCCGTATTATCTACAATTCTGCATTTCTCTCACACACAGACCCGTTATTTGTTACTAGCAGACTATTAAAAACAAATGACCTGTATCTATTTCACTTAGGACAATTTATGTATAACTACAGTAGAAGCACCCTTCCACATATATTTGATTCCATGTTCCCCCTAAATCGGTCATTTCATGATTACCCAACTAGACGGTCTAACGAATTTCACCTACCTCTATTTAGAACTTTATTAGCAAAGAAATCATGTATGTATGATGGTCCTAGATTTTGGAATTGTTTAAGTGAAGATATTAAAAATAGTCCATCCCTAAATTCTTTCAAGAAAAAACTAAAAATATTTTTGCTCAAATCTTATAGTAATATACAATAATAATCCGATAATATCTGGTAATCATCTTAAATTCTCATTTAGGTCTTCATCATCTGCTCGATTAATCGAATATTTATTTGTTCTTTTGACCTTACCTTCCCAGAATCACCAATATAACTACCTCTTCTTCGGTCATGATTTGTCCTGCATGCTACTTCCTTCTCCCTTCTTCTTCCTTCTTCCTTTCCCCTCTTTTCTTCTTCTTGTATATGTTTTCCTTGTCCTTGTCGTTTTGTGGTTGTCGTTCTGTAATATTGTTTTGTGTTTTCTAGGTCCTCGTAGGCACAATTTGAAACAATTTTTATTTCCTTCTTTCTGGGGGATCCACAAATTACAAGCACTGCTTTTTAGTGGATCCCCCCATTCCTCAGAAAATTAAAGAATTTCTTGTAATAATGTTATTATGTTCATACAGTGTATTTGTACCTATCAAGATTTACTTTCTGTAATAATATATGTAATGCCTTTGTTTATCTTTCTGTTGGAAATGAAATAAATACAAATTGAAATTGAAATACCTTGCAGGACCCCTGATGAGACTGGGACAGTGTCCATTAAGGTACAATCATTGAGAACTTTTTGTGTTCTCTTGAGAGGAACAAAACAATTTTAAAGGTTGAAACTTCACTCGTTGTTCAGGTTACTGGTTCCAAACAACAGAGCCCTCGCATGAGGTTCACCGCGACATCATTCAAGCAACGGGCTGGGGCAGGGCAAATTTAATATTCTATGGCGGAAGCACCATTTTCGACTGCGCGCAGTCGAAGATCCATCCATTTTTAAAAACATTAAATGTGTTATATAACTGTCATTCAAAATGCAGGAAAGATGGCAAACTGTAGCCCAGATGCCTGTGCACATGGCAGCCTGTGCATTAACATGCAGGGTGGTGGTTATGCCTGTCGGTGTCAAGTCGGCTTTGCTGGAATCAGATGCAATGATGGTAAATCATTATAATACAGATGTTGACTGGCAGGGGGTGTAATATAACATTCCTTGGACCGCTGAAGGCAGTTAAATTTTCCCAAGTGGTTCGCTGAGGGAAAATATGGTCACGAGGGAAAATATTACTCCTTTCAGGTCCGAAGAATGTTATATACCCTCTGCCAGTCAATATCTGTTATATTAGATAGCCTTGGTTTGAAAATTTAGGGGGTGTCCATTTTTTCGAGAAAAAAATTAAGTGAGAAAAGTGAGTCTATTATTATTAAAACAAATTCGAGAAAAAAAAATTAAGGGGGTACATTTTTGTTTTCGAAAAAAAAATTGACGGAACAAACAAAATCGCAGAATTTTTTTTTGAGGGGAAAACAAAATTGGGAAATATAACAATTACGATCCTTGCAATCGATATCACGTGACGCGCTGTGGACCAATCACATCTCGGTATCTGTCTAAGCTATCTAATATATACATGTATATTTATTTATTGGGTTAAAGCGTTTTGAGCCTACCAGAAATATACCCTTGTATCCAGCTGAAAGCCATTAAATATTATTATGTGAATATTGAATGGCTGTGAGTGAGATACCTTGGTATATCGCTGATTAGCACAGCCGGCACCACAAGTGTTATAATGTCAAAGCAAGTGCAATATAACCTTGTGTCCTACGAATGACGAGCCCGTCAATATTATTTTCATTATTTGTATGAAACCTATTACCTTAATTTTCAGTAGTATATCCTTATGTTTTTGTATTAAGTTGTGCATTTGAAACACGGACGGATAAAACATATTTTGTCCTTACCCAAGCATTTTGCAAGGGTTGTGCGCATTCATCTGTTGTCGTATGCATGGTTATAAATGCGTCTTAATCTTTTTCATGTGTTTTGTGCATCATGAGATATTGAAACATTATTGCAGTCATCCGGAAGCAGTCAGGCTTCGTACGATAGATGCCCACATCGTCAACTCTGGTGTGGATGGATCACATGATGAACCCATGTGCATGCATCCTTCTTATGATGTATATGCGCCATACTTGAATGGCATATTATTATTATTATCTCTCTTTACCAGTTTTGGCATGAGCAGGTTTTAATGTAGAGTTAACACATGTATGGCTCATAACATATGACGTTTTAATGGCTGTTTCTTTATTTGATATATTGATTGTGGAATTTTGTTGAAATAAAGTACTTTTTTTTTGTCAGAACAAAATGTACGTCATATAGAGGGGAATACCTCCTTCCCTGTGGCTATCCTGATCCGTACGGACCGGTTGGTAGATAAATCTCAAGCCTATGAAGTAAAAGTCACTCCAGGATGTGGTATCGGAATCGATTTTAGAAACTTAAAAATCGGTCTTGCAAACAGATTAACCATTACAGGTAAGAATGCGTGAACCACTTTTTTAGGAATCGTTCTAAATCTTTGCTTGTACGAAACATGGTGCGGCAAAAAATGCTTTCTGGTCAATGTCCTACACCAGGATTCGACACTAACGGGCACTCGGGACACATGGGCACCTGAAGCGTAGGTCCCCGGACCCCAAGAATTTCATTTTTTTTTACATAGGGCTCATGCATAAAGAATTTAGAAATCTAAATCCGGACCCCCTATACATAAAATGTTAATGTGGCGTTTTGCCTACACTAACTGATTTCTTAACTTCATCCCTGGACCAAACACTAAACTTAACCATTAGCCTCAACTAGAACTCCATTTGCAACCCTATACTTTTGATGAAATAAAGCCTGGAGCAATTGTTTCAGGAGTATTTGTCAGAGCACCAAACCGTTAAAGGACAATCCAACCTTACTAACCAGTTCATTTGTGTGAAAGTATAAAAATGAGAGAAACAAAATGGACAAAGCTTGGAATAAATCTGGCCAATAATAAGAGAGTTATGAATATTTCAAATAAGCGATCACTATTAAAATCTGTGAATCATTGGCAAATTGGTCAGTGGATTGTGAGGTAGTCATGGACGACTCTCCTGCTTGTCAAGTACAACAAATCTTTATTTTCTGTTTTTCTCCTAAGCGCCTTCTCCCATGGGGCACTACTCAAAATATATTATGGATAGCATAATATCATAAGTCGTCTCTAAAGAAAAGACCCTCCTGTATCGTAAATTTTGAAGGAAAAAATGATATATTATTTTTATGTGTTGAAATAGATGGGAAAGTTGTTCTGCACTACGTCACAGTGACATTACTGACTCAGCCAATATGAAGTGCCCATATATATTCATTTCGTTAATACAACTTCAAAAATTCATAACTTTCTTATTTTTTGTCTGATTTCACTCAAACCTTCACTAGTCTGCTTTTCTGGTTTTTCTGCTTTCATTTAGAGTAGTCGTCTATTAAGGCTGGATTTTCCTTTCAAGTGGTTGTCCTTTCAAGTGGTTGAATTGAGTATTACTCTAGCATAAGTCATTTTGTAAAGACACATCAGAAAGTGTTTTAGTATGTTGAAAGCGATAGTATTCCTTTGTGGGGTTATTTCTTTGTGTTATTTTTGTATTTCAAATGTATGAAGAGAAACATCGACACTTTGGATTAAAAAGAAATTTCTTTGCTGTCCATGATATTTATTTATGAAAGGAATTAAATTTGCGTCAAATTCTCCCAAATGTTCAAAAGTAACTTTCCAATTAAAGTATGAGAGATATAATAACACCTATCTGCAATCTTGATCCTGGGAATACCTTATATCTGGAACAAATTATTTCAAATTGTAATTTTTGGAAGGTGATTCTGTGAGAATTCACTTATTTATTATTACCAGATTTCATAACTTCCAATTTAATACCAATGCATGTACTTTAATCTGCCTTTAAAGTGATGTTATAAATGGTCAATACCAGCGTAATGGATATGATATTGTAGGAATCATTTTTATAAGAAGATGGCCTAAACTTGTTTGAATGGGATAAGTTCCCATGCAGGGGACTTGGGAGCAACAGCACCCCTAAATTGCCCTACTGTTCCAATAAACCCTATGGTCCTGGTATCGTGGTGTTGTGGTCGAGCGGTTTAAGCACTTGACTTAAATTCAAATATCTTTTGGCAAGGCAATAATCTACATTTGCCACCCAGGAGAGAGAGGGGGACCTGGTAGGATGACAAAAGCCTTTGAGTAATTGCCGTAGCCCTCACAGAGACCATAAGGTAGGATTATTCCCAGGAAGTGAAGATGGTGCACATTGTGCGCGAATGAATCCGATGACCGGGGTAATAATTGTAAAGCGCTTATTGACGGTAGTTTGAATTAAGCGCTATATAAATCCATATTATTAGTGTTATTGCTGCTGCAAAGGGGATGGGAACTAGGTCTCTTATTGCGAGGCCCCTACTTTCATCAGCTCAAGTGAGCGTAAGGTTTGCGGACCTCTAGTTACAATTCACTACCACAAAATAAAATCTGGAGTGATTATGTTACGAAATGATGAGACTCAAAGATTGGATGCTTTGACAAGAATTTCGCCAATTTTTCCCCCATAGTTAAAAACAAAATTCATCCTATAATGTACTTAATATCCTATTGATTTATCGATAAATTAAAAAGTGTTTTGGGTTGTTTTGTTTAATACTACCTATGTTATGTAGCAAACATTTTCTGCAGTTTTTGCCATGTTTATGATTTGTGCCAAGTGAACGTTTTCCATAGAATTGTCTAAATACAGTATTGATGCTGTGTGGCCCCCAAAAAAGCCACATATATGTTTTATTTTGTCTCATTTTATTTTCTCTGTCCAGACAATCTCAACGTGCCAGGCATTTATCAGTCATACACAGATACAGTGGTGAACATGTATGTTTATTTTCTGCAACACACACTCTGGTTGCTATTTGACTTTAAGGAAAGTGGAAGTACACAATTCGTTCTACAGGTATATGAGTCCTGTGTGACGGGTGAGTTAACACACCTACGCCTTCTCTTTCTATCTTTCTCACACACACAAACACACACCCTTGCACCCGCACCATCTTCACACTCACACACTTTTTTTCTCTCACATACTTTCTGTTTCTATTCTCTCCTCTCTCTCTCTCTTGCTTGCGCGCACACACACACACTCTCTTTTCTCACTCTTCTGTCTTGTCTTTTCTCACATACTTTCCGTTTCTATTTTCTCTTCTCTCTATCTCTCTCGCTTGCACACGCACACACCCATACACACACACACTCTCTTCTCACTCTCCTGTCTTATCTTCTCTCACTTTCTATTCTCTCTTCTCTCTTCCTTGCACGCGCACACACCCACACTCTTTTCTCACTCTTCTGTCTTGTCTTCTCTCACATACTTTCTGTTTCTATTCTTTCTTATCTCTCTCTCTATCTTGTACACACACACACACACACACACAAACACACGCACCCACACATTCTTTTCTCACTCTTTTGTCTTGTCTTCTCTCACAAACTTACCGTTTCTACATTCTCTCTTCTCTCTCTCTCTCTCTTACGCGCACACACACCCACACATTCTTTTCTCACTCTTCAGGGCCCCGTTGCACAAAACTTACCATTGATGGTAACTTTGCCATCAACGGTAATTACCATGGAAACCTTGATTTTGATTGGCTGTTAAGCCCTGTTACCAGGGTAGTTGCCATTGATGGCAAAGTTACCATCAATGGTAAGTTTTATGCAACGGGGCCCTGTCTTGTCTTCTCTCACAAACTTACCGTTTCTATATTCTCTCTTCTCTCTCTCTCTCTCTTGCACGCGCACACACACACACACACACAACCACCCACACATTCTTTTCTCACTCTTCTGTCTTGTCTTTTTCACATACTTACCGTTTCTATTTTCTCTCTTCTCTCTCTCTCTCTCTTGCACGTGCACACACACAACCACCACACATTCTTTTCTCACTCTTTGTCTTGTCTTCTCTCACATACCTTCCGTTTCTATTTTCTCTTCTCTCTCTCTCTCTCTCTCTCTTGTACGCCCACACAAACACACACAACCACCAACAAACTCCTTCCTCACTCTTCTGTCCTGTCTTCTCTCACATACCTTCCGTTTCTATTTTCTCTTCTCTCTCTCGCTCTCTCTTGTACGCGCACACAACCACCGACATACTTTTCTGTCTTGTCTTCTCTCACAAACTTACCGTTTCTATTTTCTCTCTCTCTCTTGCACGCGCACACAACCACCGACATACTTTTCTGTCTTGTCTTCTCTCACAAACTTACCGTTTCTATTTTCTCTCTCTCTCTTGCACGCGCACACAACCACCAACATACTTTTCTGTCTTGTCTTCTCTCACAAACTTACCGTTTCTATTTTCTATTCCCTCTCATCTCTCTCTTGCACGCGCACACACACATACACAACACACACCCACACACTCTTTTCTCTCTTGTCTGTCTTGTCTTTTATCACATACTTTATGTTTCTATTCTCTCTTCTATCTGTCTCTCCAAAATACACACTTTGCCCCTTTCATAACAATTACCCTCTTTCTCTTTTCAAGCGTCAATCTCTTTTTTCTAGTTTAAAATAATTTCATTTACTCTACTCAGACATTTACTATAATAATGAGAAACCAATTTTAAGGTGACAATATTTTTTTGTTATTTAATACAAACAAATCTTACGTGTACAATGTGAAACAATCTTTGAGTTCTCTCTACAGCCAGTGACTTCCAGTCATTTCCAAGTTATTACCAGGAAGGTGGGAGGGACCTCCTGTTATTACTAATTGAAACAGAGGTTCATGAGAATATAACACCATTTATGAATTCTAAGGATCAATGGCCCTTTTGAAGTTCTACCAAAATTGAGAATGTAGCGGAAGTTTTCTTCAAGCCGAAAAGAAACATGCTCAAATAGTTCATGAACGCAACC
Source organism: Mesocentrotus franciscanus (assembly GCA_037976565.1). Taxonomy (NCBI): domain Eukaryota; kingdom Metazoa; phylum Echinodermata; class Echinoidea; order Camarodonta; family Strongylocentrotidae; genus Mesocentrotus; species Mesocentrotus franciscanus. The sequence continues at coordinate 15,589,970 of CP137668.1, forward strand.
TATTGGGCCCTTTAGTCTGAGCACTTGCCAACAGTATGCAAGAGGGTGGAAAACCGTGTTTATTGTTTTCAGAGACATTGCATTCAATCTTATCATTGTAGTGATAAAAGAAAAGTATTATTGTTGCCAATTAAAGAACAATATGTGATCAATTTAGCGCTAAAATAAATCCTGTCCTGAAAGGATTAACTGCTCTCTGTGTTTGAGACGTTTCCGTTTCTTTTTAAATTTGTAGCAAACTGTAGCCTTGGTCTGTGTGCAGCAAAAGGCGTATGTGAAGATTTCTACGATGGGTATCTGTGTGATTGTCAACCGGGGTATGGAGGTGTAGGCTGTGCTGAAGGTGAGAAGCCATTGGTACTAACAATTGCATGCATAAATCGGTGGAAATGGCACTTACATGCCAAACGTAGAGGGGACACACTGCATGGTGTTCAAAAATTTTCTGACAAAAAGAAAGAAAGATCGACATGCATTTTTAATTAATTTGCTACAGTGTGTAGGCATAATAACAGATCCCAAAATGTGCGTGTGTGTGGGGAGGGGGGAATCTGATATTATGCCCCCTAATGTCCAAATTGGAGGAGGGGGGCATGTCCCCAATCTCCCCCCTCCCACCAACCCCGGCATTTCCCCCCATACAAGCATGTTAGGCAGAGGAGACTAATAACCCCCTGAAATAATTATAGAAGACACATGGGGGGGGGGGGTTGTTTGATAATAATGTAAACTTTACTTCTGTTAGGGTAAGTACCCGTGACATTGTATCCTAAACATACAGATGGAAGTAGTTTGGGCGATTAGCTTTGGTGGCAATGTCTTACAGTTCAATCTCTTTTACATTGTTAATTCCCAGTACCGGTATATGATGTATGTCCTTTTGTCCGTTTTTCCTCAGATGCAATAGTGTTTGACACTTGTATTTTTTTATTTCCATGCATGGTTTATAATAAGATACCAGTATGAAATAAATATGTTTCCTAAATCCAAGTCTTAATTGTTTTTTAATCCATTCAATGCTGCTACCATATGCTTTGGTGGTGATATCCTATGTTTTGATCCTCTTTGGGTCTATTCCGTGCAATGTGTCCTGTACGACCTATGTCTTTTTTCGAATTTATTTCATCTATAAAAAAAATTGCTGCGACCATTTGATGTTAGTGGTCTTATAAAGAGATATTCTTTGTAGGAAATGAATAGATAAGTTTAGTATGTTGTACAGGACACATTTCCAAGAGTTGCCCTCGATCGTCACGTCCGTTTCCAGTATATTGCTCTCTCTCTCTCTTATCGGAGCAATATCTGACACTTAGATTATTTCTTTTCTATGCATGATGGTTTGTGACAGATGTCGCTGTGAGAAAATGGATTCTGAATCCAAGCCAGTCGTTATTAGTTTATCTTGACTACAACATCACTTGTAAAGTGGACGTGCCCGACCGGGGTTGTGGGATCGAGGTATTTCTTTCCCTAAGGCGCTTGAACATTAGATCGGAGTACATGTTGCTCATCATTCAATCCTCTGCCGCGAATTCCACGTTTCTGACGGCATCTAACGGCATGTCCAGCGAGTACGGGTACTTCAACCTGCCGACCATTTGGTTTCAGCTTTACCATTGGAAGAGCCCAGGGACTAAATTGAGCATGTTTGCCCAATGTGACTTGTCTCTTCAAGGTATGTCAGTTCAATTAAATTAAATTAAATTTTAAAAATGGTTTATTAAACAACGTGGTTTGCAACAATATGCTGAATTGCACGTGTATTTATAAGATAAAATGAAATAACATTAAAATTCAAATTACATATGGCAATATATACAATTGATAAAAATGCTGTCTACCGTAATGACAATCATCATATAATTATACAGATAAAATACATTGTTAAAAATCTGGAACAGTTATATACAAATAATATCAATAAAATTGAATACCTATACAAATTAAAATCAATTAATAAGACCAATTACTCCATAAAATAAAATTGTAAGACTGGAACCTGTGATTGAGAGTTCAAAAAAAATGAAATGAATGTATTCAGATATGTTGGAAAAGAGAAAAAGGAAAAGACATATGGCCAGTTACAAGTTTTCCATGATGTATATGAGATAAAATTGATTCTTTAAAAATCGAAATGTCAACAACAAACATAATTAAATTGACTGTCTTCCAGAAGCACAAAAGAGACCTGTATTTGTACGTAGTAATATAAAGATATAGAATCGATATGTTACGTTACATTCTTCAAGAAAAAGTTCGACCTCTGGTGAAGTGGGACAAAAATTTGTGACCTTTATCATCCTATCATCTTATGTGGAAGAATATCGAAGTGGCAATGTAACATGTAAAGGATCGTGCTTGTGAAATGCCCTCATCATTGAAATAAGACCAAGAATAGTTTTAACTTTGGTCCAAATGTTGATGCTACATGTGTGTACAGTGCCATATACTCTATATGTGCGCAGTGCTTTTCATTGTTTCAGAAAGATTGAGTCATGTTTTAAATGATTTAATAGCTCACAACACATTTTTTCTTTTCTCATTTACTATGTACCGGTTATCGACCACTCAAAAAGTTTGAAAGTTTTGATCGGTATTCAACCTTATATTTATAATGACAGAACTTTTCCCCTTTAGGTATATTTTTAAAACCAGAGAACTATTCCCTTTAGATCAATTAACCTAAGAATAGTCAGTCATAAAAAGACTTGAATCATATCTTTTGAAGGCGCATGCCAGTCAACTTGCCTCCATACACCCATTTCTGTGTGCAGTGCATGTGTTTAAGTCTATCAAGACTGAGTAACTTTCTTGTCATTGTGATCATTCCAAAACTCACAGTATATACATCAATTCTTGTTTACCACATAATCAACACCTCCAAATAGGCTGTTTTTGTAACCAAATTTAATGCATACGTCTTTGTGAAGTGCCTCGATACAAATTATTTCATTCTCCTGTTACAAATAATTGTATTTCAATATTCAGAATGTGAATTGCATACAGTATTCGTTGCTAGGTAGGACAAATATTATGGCTTGCCCTACCTAACAATGCATTACATTTGCCATTTGCATTCTAACTATTGGAAAACAATTATTCATAACAGGGGAATGAATCAATTTGTATTGTATTAATTTGCACTTCGCAAAGACGTATGCATTAATTATGGTTAAATTACGAAAATGGCCTATTGCTTCAAGACATTCTCTTTCACAATGTAATCGCGTGCCCAGTACTCTACTTTATCTCAGCCCGCTAACAATTGTGTGCTGTAAATGTCCGGTTTTATCATCTTTTGCAACGTACATACATATCCTGCTTTACCATATGTCTTTTCAGGGATAAATTGTGCATCGAACCCTTGCAGCGTTCATAGCGATTGCTTCGATCACGACGCTGGATATAAATGTGATTGCCATCTAGGATACAAAGGAGTGAATTGCAGTCAGCGTGAGTACCTTTGTTTCTACTGTATGGGGCTTAGCCCGTGGGGGAGGTTTCTTGGGTACCCTCACTAATATGATATACAAAGATGTGCCAACAAATAAGTACTCTTTTGTTCAGAAATAACACCTGTCCCACGTTCTTGCTAAAGTGCAAATTCCAGATTCAAAAAATTGAAATCATTTCACTTTTTTATCCAATCTTCTTCCCTTTTTAGCCAAAATGACCCATAATAGCGCGAATGGGTTTGAATTGCTTTAGCCACACACCCCTGTCCAAACCAAACTTGAGTATCCCCCCCCCCCATGACCATCTAGGGTTAAACCCATAAACCCATCTATTGGTGGTATAAATAATTCGCCTTCGGGAAGGAGATATTTAAGCAGTTAACATGCTGGTGAGTAAAAATTAATCTCCAATGGATAAATACCAAAGGATGGCTTGGCTTATTTTGCATTTTACAAAATGATCCTGTGCACAATATAGGTTTCCCCAGGATTAGTTTATATGATAATTCACATTTTTCATCATTAACATGAAGTCTACAGTAATTGTTCAATCATACTTATTTCTAGTCTCTTCATACCCTCGGAGTGAGGAAACTATGTGTCCACAACTGAACAAATAACCAGGGAACAATCCTTGTTTTAGGGTGCATTTTTAAATCCCAATCTTGATTCACCTTTGATTCTCTACCGATTGGTACATTTGAAAAACACATTGTTCAATACAGTAGAACCCAGGTACCACTCATTTGGACCAAGAGAATCAGCTTTTTATGAGAAAATTTTCTTATTCAGAGTTAAAAATAATAAAATAATATCAATCTGGATTTATATAGCACTTAATACTAAATGCCGTCTCTAAGCACTTTACAGATATTATTATTACCCCTGTCATCGGATTCATTCACGGACAATGTGCACCATCTCCTCTCCCTGGGGATCTTTTCTACCATACGGTCACCTTGAGGGCATATGGCAATTACTAACACAAATGCTTTCGTCATCCTACCAGGTCCCCATTTCTCTCGTGGGTATGGAGTGGAAAAAAATGTATATCAATGCCTTGCCAAAATATAATAAGAGTACTAAGAATCGGGACTGAAAGATTGCCTTGTTTTGGTAATGGTTTGATATGATTGTTCTTGGTAAGCTAGGCTCCACTGTACTTTAACTCTTTACTTTAATACTTGTGGAACACAACAGTGGACTACCACAGTTGTTACATATACAATGTGTCTCATATATAGTGTGGTAGCGTAAGGTCTATCCATAATGAATAAAGGGGTGATGCTCATTCATATATGCTGCCGTAAACCATCATGGCTTTTGGGGACTTGAATGCAAGTTGGGATGAAAAAAGTTAGCTGTGTACAGCAGTCAAAGTTCTTACGCGTACTCACTTCTCTATGTGATACAAATACCCTGCGGTAAACCGCCATGGTTGACAGCAGCATATGTGAACAAGCCTGTCATTGTGTCATTCAAGTAATTCAGAGGTTATTGCTGTCATGGCCCTTTTTTTCAATCTCATTCTTCATATTGCAGTCGCAGAAGAGGCAAGAGGACTTGTTGAATATATCCAGGCCAATAATACGAACATGACCATCACAATCTGTAGAGAGAATCAAATGTGTTCATACATTGGGTGTGGTCAGCTTAACAGGTTTGGTGATATATCCAGGTGTAACTGTGATGATGCCTGTGAGCGCTTTGCAGATTGCTGCTGGGACTATCAATCAGCATGCCAGACCGGAGAGGGTGGTGATGTTGGATTTGATTTATTTGACCCTCCTGCTTCCTTTGACTCTCCTGCTTCCTTTGACCCTTTAGGTTCTGGCGAGGAAAAATTTGACATGCCTGCTTCATTACGTCCCGACATGTATTCATGTTTTCCAACCAGGAAACAGAATTTTCTGTTTGTCTCGCGATGCCCACCAGTGTGGAACGGTTCAGATTCCCAGGCCAGATGCGAGAACACTACTGATTTCAGTGACCCACTCATCTTTGTTCCGGTGTCTCTTGGAACCCAGGTGACATTCAGAAATGTATATTGTGCTATCTGTCATGGTGTTCAACCTGCCAACCTGACATCTTGGCCAGTTGATTTTCATTGCAGTGATAATGAGATCCTGCCATCAGATATTGATGAAATGCTGGACAGAATCAGAAGAGGAATGTGCAATCATACAATTGATGATGCCAATGAAATGAAATTGACCCCTGCATATCGACAGTGCACTATTGACGTGATAAGCAAGTGTCCAGAAGGCTTTGTAGATAATGGTATTGCTGAAGCTTGTGCAGGGTTCAGAGCACCTCTGCAGCTTTCTATAACGCATCCAGTTTTCGCTAATGGATACTGTATTGAATGTAATCTTCCAGATCTTAGCTATTCAGAGTTCACACCTTGTATAAGTTTACAGCGGCCAGATGAAACGCCATCTGCAGGTTTCCCACTCACAGTCCTGGTAGACTTCAAAGGAAATGATGGTATTCGGTTCAAAGTCAATCGAGACATTGTAAAGCAGGAAACTGTGGAATGTCAAGTAGGAGCTGTCTTTGACAGCCTGGCTGGCATCTGTCGTTCTCTTTCATGTACGACTGGCCTGTCTCTTCAAGATGGTGAGTGCACCTGGAATGTCAGGTGTGATGGAAACCGTGTTGGCATTGAATTGAGTGGTTTCAGCATCACCAACAAAGAATGCGTTTCCTTTCAGGAAGCACAAGGTATGATGAAGTGCCTTGCAGATATCCTTGAACTGTCCTTAGATGATGTTTCGCTAGTCCGTGCCAACCCTGATGTAGATCAGTGCATCGCACAAGATGTGAATAAGACAATGAAATTTGAAGTCGATGTCAAGATGTTGTATTCCAAGATGAGCAACATGGTTACCAGTTCCTCAAGAAGTCATCTATGTGGAGCATCAGTCTTGCAGTTCGAGGTGTTGTGCAGTGATGAGGATAGGCCTTGCCAAGATGGATGGATCAATGTGGACTATGGAAAAGATGTCTCTATGGTCAGTATTGATCAGACAACTTATCTGACATTCAGGGGATTTCATGCAACACAAAGATACAAATCTGTAGAAGTGAGAAGAACAGCAGAGCTTCAAAGGTCACAAGAAAACGGTACAATTTCTCTACAAGAGATAGTTCAGTTTTGTTCTGACTCAACAGGAAATGCCACTAATACCAGATTAGGGGATCTTCCCTGTCCAACAATCACCATGAATGCTACTGAGTTCCATCAGGTCCACATTGGGGATGATACAATCCTGGTCCACTTGGAGTCCAGTAGGAAATTCAATGAATCTGAATTCAGGATAGGTGACACAGGCAACATTCTAGTGTGTTCGTTTTTATCAGAGAGGAGGGGGATCCTAAACGTGACTACATCTGAGGAGTTTCTGCAGTACTCAGACACACAGAGCATTCTCAGCACCGTTTGCGTGACTCTCTCCCTCATTTCCCTAACAGTAACACTCTTCACATTCATCATGTTTCCATCTCTTCGCAAATTGACCAACAACAAACTCTTGTTGATGTTTTGCGTTTTCCTGTTCCTAGCTCAGCTCCTGACAGTCGTCGGTTCATATGCATCCCCTATTCCCAAGCTCTGTAAAGTCATCTCTGTGACCACCCATTTCTGCTGGATAGCTGTATTTGCCATAACCAACTCACTTGCGTTTGATTTACACCACACGTTCGGTTACAACCGGAGTTTCACGTTTGCGCAGACAAGCTTGAAGTCACTCATCAGATACCTGGTGTATGTCCCAGGTGTGTCTCTGTGTGTGGTCATTCCTTGTGTCTGCATTGATACCATTACTGATTCGCAGGTTCTGGATTACACCTATGGTAGTCTTTGCTGGGTTGGTGATGATTTGATGAGGTTCATGGCCTTTGGTGTCCCAATGGCTGTACTGCTTGCAATCAATGTACTTTTCTTCTCCTACACTGCTCTTGGCATCTGGAAGGGACATCAGAACGCCAAGAAGGTCGGGAGGAAGAACCTGCGGCCGAGTTTCCAGGAGAGATTTGACCTGCTGAAGATTTATATCAAGGTACAACATGTATTGTGATTCTATCCTAAGCGTTTGACAGACATATTTACTCTGAACATCAGCTATGCTCAGAATCAGTAAGCACTTTGCAAGTAAAGGATTATCAGTTCTTAAAAAATGAACTAGAATTAGTATGAGGGAGGCAATATTTATTTGATGTGATGGAAGCATTTATCAGCTACCTGCTAATAGAGGGTTGGTACTGCCATTGGCAATAAAAAGCTCTTACAGTCTCCTTGTGGATAGCTAATGATGTTCTTAAGGAAAGGAAACGAACATTTGTATTGAACTTACAAACCTTGACACAGCATAATGTCAGTTTTGAATGAATAACAATTCACAGTTTTATGTCACCAAGCATTCTGTTTTTGAATCTAGATTATAATCTCATAAACTAAGACTGACCTGTCCGACATGTTTGAATTCCAGTTGTCGACGCTGATGGGGTTTACATGGACCACGGCTTTCATTATCCCTTTCTCTGGGATTAGCGCCCTCTGGTATCTCTTCATTGTGCTCAATGGACTCCAAGGTAAGCTAGCGGTTCTACAACACATGCTGGCGAGCAATTCGTCATGCGGCAGGCAGGAGGGTGTCTTGGTGCATTCAGCACCTGTGACTTTGAAAATTACTGTATATGATTATTTGATACAAAACTCATCAAATTTGGTTGTTATACCATCCATTTTCACTTCTTTATTAGTCTATAAAGAGAAATCTGTTTTGTTTAAAAAGTGGTAAAGCATGGAGAGGACAATCACAACCTTAGAAGCATGTTACCAGAAATTTCCTGTATGTCATTCGTGTATGCAAATGCCCTTCTGCCAGGCACACCATGATTTGGTCCGTGATCAATTCCTATCTTCCATCCTAGCCCCCGTTTTATCAGCAGTTGTGATTGATTCAAATCGGGATGAGTTTGTAAGTTTGTGATTGATTAGAGGATGTGCTACCCATCCAGGGCCCTGTTTCATAAATTTTTTTGTCAATAAAACAAGTGCCACAGGTCTATGACAAAGCTGCTCATATAGCCAATCAAGTGTAATTAAGGAATTCAGTAGCTTATAACAATCATCGTATCTTGTTATTGATATCTTGTTATTTATATCACGTTTTATGAAACAGGGCTCAGATCAGTCAAAACTCTCTACAAGACAGGGCCATGGACTTGACACTATATCGTACCCAAACCCAAACCCTAAACATAACCTTAAACCTTTGCTTTGTATCATTGATGAGGTAAAGACCAGAGAAATTTCGGATCACCAAACCAGCTTGTAGAGAGTATCAAATGTGTTCATACATGGAGAGCCAGTTCTGTGGCTAGCTCGCGCGCGAGATATAATATGCTTTAGTGCTGTGCGCATGTGGTTGATTAGCATTGAGCAATAAGGGGCGAGGTTAACTTGTCATACGAATTAAAATTTTGCCTTTGTTCCACAGAGAATTGTGTTATTAAATTGACGTTCACAAAATTTTCACAATTTGAATTCCCCGCCGGGGGGCTGCACACCCTGGACCCCTGCTTGAAAGCTTTGCTCGGATCAAAAAATGTAAATTCTGTAGATTTGTGACGATTTATACGTCCCTTGAGAGACCAATGCCAGTAAATGGTGAGAGCAAACAGTGGCATGAACGGCCTGCCAAGTCCAACTTGAAGTCGATTTTAGTGTTTGTGAAACACCCCCCCCCCCCCTGCTGTATTGTAAAAATGTCGCCATGAGACAATATCATAATGAAATGTAATTCTTGCTGGTTCTTTTGTGTTCTATTGTGTTCTATTGTGTTTTATTTCCTTCTTTAACCCTGCTGTGAAAAGATTATTTCACTGGTTCCGTAGAGTTAATTATTTAACACTTTGGTTGCTGTCTTTGCCTCGATCTGTGCACGGTCGCTCATTTGCCAGACATGCATTTTTTCACAAAACAATACGCACCAATTGACAAAAGGATGGCTTTATGCAACACAATGGCTTTACAAAATTCCAGTTCTTGATTAGCTCCATGACAACCCTTTTAACACACGTATAGATTAATAATGCACTGGAAACGGTTGAATAATCGAGGACTCTGGTAGATCTATCCCATGACTGATAGAATGTGGCACAGGGAGATTATTTGTGTGGCATATAAAAGTTAACAAGACCTGGATCTCTGTGAAATCAAGACCACAGTCTTCCAACAGTCTACAAAGTATCGAAACATTTCAAAGTCATCTTGTGCACAAATTATAGCAAATGCAGTCAGTGTAATGTCCCACAAACATGTTTAAAACGTTCACTGAAGAGAACAGAAAAAGTGGCCATTGCATGCATGTAGATGGGTGACCTTTACAGAGAGGTGGCCACTATGGGTGGTATTCTCTTAAGTGAAGCCGGGACTAAGTCCAGACTAAACAAGAATTTTAGTTCACACTTCTATGGAATGCTAGGTTTCATCTTCCTCCTTCAATATTCATGACAAAGATAATCTACCAAAGACTTTATTGAAATTCAGTTCATACTCATATTCTCTTTTTCTTCCCATTTCATTGCAAAATTATTTTTTTGAACACTTTTCATTGCAGGATTAAAATAATCTGTACAGGAAAAATGAGTTGGCAACAGGCACTCCATAAAAGTGTGAACTAGTTAAGCCGAGCTTAACTTAGTTCGCGCTATCGGAATACCACCCTATGACTGTACTTTTATTAAAATCTTATAGAGCAACATAATGAGATGGATTAATTGCGCTGTTTCTTTAAGAATGACCTTTGAGGCACCTCATGCATGCAAACTCCTACAGAAATAGTAATACAGTGAAACCTGTGTATAACATTAACCACTCGAGGGACACAAGAAAAGTGGTCTTTACGAACAAGTTCATTACATGTTCCAATGACAAACACTAGAAAAAATATGGTCTTGATAGACAGATGGTCTCTCTACAAGCATGTTTCACTGTATTACTGATTTTTGTGCGTTAAAGCCATGAATGACAATGTGATCCTACTTTACTATCCATGTTCTTTCTTGAGCAGGTGTGTATATCTTTCTTGCTTTCACTGCCAACCGGCGGGTGTGGAATCTCTGTAAGGCTCTAGTCTGCGTTGCTGACGAGCCATCTTCGATGACCAGGAAATCCACCAACGCCACGGAAAGCACCCTTGGAACTGAGGTCAACAGTCGGTCCATTCACCAAAACAGAGAGGATGATTATGATGACCCGAGGGTTGATATGATGGTCGATTAACGACAGAAGGAAGAGAAGGAAGAGAGCTCAAAGGAGCAAGATGGGGTGATGGATTGAAGGGGAAGTAGTGATGTTCCTCAATGACGAATAATATCAAGAAATGATATCTGGGGTGGTGTTCTGAAAACTATGCTATATACATGTTTAGTGAAAGTATGTTAATTGTCATAGCAAATTGAAAATTGGACGAATCATTGGTTCCTGTCAGCGCAAATCTGGCTGCGTACACATATATTTAAAAGAGACATCTTCGCGTCAAGCCCCAGTAATAATATTCTGTGCAGTATCAGTTTGATATGACAATTTGCCTACTTTAACACTGACTTTAAAGGTAACATACTTTTAAGAATATGGCCCTAAACGTTGTGACTGAATCTTAATTTTCAGCATGCAGAATGATCATATAAAGGTATTTTGAAAGATATTTTTCAGAAATTTGTTTCATGGAAGAATGATGAAACCTATGATTCACAGCATTTGTATGGCGCCATATATCTGTTTCATAAAACATTCAAAGGTTTTCATCTTTCCTCTCGAAATCTCACAAGATATGCTTTCTTTTTAATAATGATTTAATTAAATATGAAGACAGAATCTTGTACAATGTATTATATATGCACTAGATTATTTTAATGAGCAGTAAAGGTTTGAAAGTTACATTAAAATGGTTTCATCCTCTTAAACCAGTGGTTTGATATTAACTTATTTAATGATAAGTACACATCAAGCCAAGATTTGAATTATCTGAAGTTTTCATTGAATTATCTCCATCCAAATTGAACACATTTATGAACAATGAAAGCAAGTCCTATTAAAACACCGGTTAATCAAAATTTGAACAAGGGGGTTGACATTGCTCAGTCATTGTTGATCACTTACGGGTGAGAAAATCAAATTAAAGAAAACATTAATCACACAATCATATCATGATTCAGCAATTTCACCAATTTGTAAAATATTGCGGCTTTGATATGGGTGTCCGTTATGTTACTTGCCCTGAATAAACCTTGTGCTGTTTAACATTTAACAAACATACACTCTGTTGTGAAGAAAAGATTTTATCAAGCGCACTCTATAATCGTCAATGATTGTACAATGCAGTGTTTTTGCATATAAAACTCATATCCAGATATCCTGCATGGCAATTAAAAAAAATCCTGGAGAAGTTAGCTTGATATAGTTGTGCATGGGCAAAAGAGCATGGTAAAAGCTAAGACTAGTATCTGTCAAGAACGTAGTTCTATATTTGATATGGACATTTTTTATATTATTTTACTGGTATATCGCATCTATATTTTAAATAAAGCAAGCGTAGTTGTACAATTTATGGTATTCTTATGATTTAGATCGGTGATACCACTTTTCTTTTCACATACAATCCTATGTAGGTGACTTAATATGTCACAGTAACACTTTGGAATTAGAGACCTTCTTTGGGAAAATCATATTCGAACCGTTCATCAGTAGTTTAGTGCTGCCCAAGAACCTCACAGATAATGATAATGGCAACTATAACGATAAATCATTCCCAAATCGCTCCCCTGTTGTTTATGTTTCAAAGGCATTGGAAATCATTGTTGTAGGTCGAAGCTCAATGATTTATGCTATTAAATGAACATCCCTTGACAATTTTTGTCCCGTTGAACTCGCTCGGCCACCGATTTTTGTAGGACAAACCTCAACAATTATCTCTGGGTGCCGTGAATTTTATTCCTTCTATGCGACATCAGTTACACCATTAGGGCAGTGTCCTTTACGCTTTATTGACAGAACCCCAACATTTTCATTGTTCAGGTTTGACCGCATTTATCGTTATTGTTACAAAATATTATCATATAGTTTATTGTTATTGACGAGGTCTGAGTAACATTTACCAACAGAGACTTCAGATGGCAAGATATATGCAAATGTAAGCGCAATTTTCAGGAACATATTATTACGTTCAGAATTTGAAGTAGGTAAAACACTTGTAAATATTACACTTCATGATAACAAATTGTTGGTTATAAAATATCTTAGCTGCTGTTCTGCTGGCAAAATATAGATCGATATAAGTATGTATGTAAAGTATGTTGCACGTTTCATAAAAGTTATTACAATAACAAAATGCAAAAACTGTTATAAGCTATTGAAATCGTTGCATTTGATTGGCTCTTGGCAATTTATTATAGAAACGTGACACTAGTTATTTTTAACAAGTTTTTATGAAATGGGGCCCTGATCTCAAAATAAGATTAAATCAGGAGCTTAGCTAGAGCAGGGGTAAGAATAGAAAGGCTTGAGCACATTGCGTGGTGGATATCACGACTATAAAAATATGTAATATTAGTATTAATATTGCTTTTTTGACTACCGTATTGACATTCGGTCTTTGTTTACTATTGAAAAGAAAAAAATTGCAGTAGTGTATAGAAATTGCACAATTGCATATTATGTTAAAAACACTGAAAGTATTTAAAAATAAATACACATGTACATGTATGTATTTGTGGAAGTCGTCACATGAATGAATAAAAAAAAAAATGCACAGAAAAAACAAAGGGGATCATTTTGACCAATTATTTTAGATGTGGTACGGTACTGAAGAATACAATACATGTTATCTATGGCATCATGAATGAAGATTGATCGATTCAACTCCGAGAGTGATAATTGTTTGTAGGAAATATTATTACAAAATTAAGATTCTGTGTCGTGTTTGAGAGGAAAAGCACCATGATCATATTTCATATATGTATTGACCAGTCTGCCTGTCATAATGCTGTGCGTTCTTTAGTAAATATATATATATTCTGTGTCGTGTTTGAGAGGAAAAGCACCGCGATCATATTTCATATACATGTATATATTGACCAGTCTGCCTGTCATAATGCTGTGTGTTCTTTAGTAAATAGTTCTATCCCGTATTGATTATTGTAATCAGCTTCTCTCTACCATTCCCTCGACTAAATAGGATCGAGTGGATCGTGTGCAACGGCTACAAAATTGGGCAGCCCGATTGATATTTCAGGTTTCTAGGGACTATCCATCTCAGCCACTCTTGAGCTCATTACACTGGCTTCCTTTGAAACAAAGAATAATTTTTAAGTTACTCCCGTTTGTCTACAAAATACTCAATAATCAAGCTCCCGAAATTTAGATACCTGTTTGAATTTATATTCACCTACCAGGGCATTGAGGTCAGCCAGTGATCCTCTCCGTCTCACATATTCAGTTACTCGCACATTAGCCGGTGATAGGACATTTACTGTATCTGCTTCAAAATACTGGAATGATCTACCACTTAGAATTAGACAGTTTTCATCAGTTATTACCTTAAGAAAGGCTCTTTGATACCCTACTTTAAAGCGGGACTGCACTACTTCTAGCTACTTGCACCCTCTATATAGCAAACAATGCCTAAGCAGTACCTGTTGGTCCCCCGTGATCCCCTTTTCTTATGTTAATTGAGAGCTGAATTGATGAGATAATCACCTGTCAGTGACCACACTGGGAGGTTTAATCCCTCCTGGCCAAACTAGTGAAGACAGGCATAAAATAAAATAAGAAACTTTTTTCGAATATTTGTTAATAGTTGCATCCTTACATGCAAAGGTTTCTGGCCTTTTTACTTTTGTCATGTTCCTGTGATATGAGGAGGCGCGATGGCTCAGTGGAAGAGCAGTGGTCTCGTAGCCAGGAGGTCCCGGGTTCAAAACCAAGTAAATGTGTTTGTGCCCTTTGGTAAGGCATTAATCCTCATTACCAAGTCCCTTGAAGAGGACTTAAAGCTGTCAGTCCCTTGGTTGTTTACTTTACAAGCATATATACTTAACTTTCTAATGGCAGTTGGGTAAAACAATAATCGATCATATCTTCATCCCTTTCACTCTTAAAATCCATCTTCCAACACATCTCTATTCTTCTATCACTCTCCATTCTCCCATCTATTCTCATCAGTTCATTCTTCGATAAAGCCACTCTTAGTTTTCTACAGATAGAGGAGAGTTAAGAGAGGAATATAAAATCTGAACCTAAATATAAAAATAGTCACTGTAACAAAATATTTTACAAAAGAGCAGTTTTTTATTACAAATACTTACAAATACTGTTTGATAACATAGTACATGTACACATTCATTAAATGATGAGCACTGACAGAACCGCATGTCCACTGGGTATCAATTCAGAAGGGTATGCTTATATCTCCATCTTATCCCTTTGATCTTAGATTGTAATTCTATTCTGAATTATTCCGTCACAATTCACATGGATGGAATACAAAACATTGACAACAATACTTCAGCAAATAGAAAATGTAATAAATGGCCTTAAGAAGAAAATGCATTTATGTCAACCATTTGGAAATGGACCAATCAACAAAATTCAATTCAATGCAAGATTGTAGAATGTTACTTGAGTAGTTGGCTACAACCAATATTAACAATAAGATACATCGATATAAACAATTGTATTACCTAGTAACTTGCCTGGTTTTCAAGAAGTATTTCAATACCCCAACCAGAGAGGGAACTGCCAATAACTATTCCTGATGGATCACATTAAAAACATATCATTATTTTAGAGCCAGAAGGGTATTATGAGTTAAAATTATGAGTTAATGCCCTTTTGTGCCCTGTTTCATAAAATTTGTTATTAATAACAAATGCTATTCTATGACAAATTTGCTCTCGGCTAATCGAATGCCGCAATTTCAGTAGCTCAGAAGAGTTATTGTAATTTGTTATTGATAACAAGTTTTATGAAACGGCCCTGGCTCCAAACAAGACGATTCAACTGTTTGGAGCCAGAAAGGCATTGCTCTGTATTCAATGATGTGAGTTAATGCCCTTCTGGCTCTGGACAGATTATATGCACCAGTAACAGCTGCTCTGCAGGCTCTTTCCGACACTAATCAAATTCTGAACTTTGACCCTGGACCCGGCCAACACTATAACTAGCCCTCATAATCCTACAACTAAGTAACTATTCTAAATCTAATCCCAATTCAAGGTTTCTTGTATATCTCTGAGTAAATATATGCCAGGCGCGAATTTTTGATCGTTTCTTGAAGCTGAGCTGTAAATCATACACTTAATGTTATCTTGAAATTCTGATAATCCTTCAAAACTATTTCTTTTAAACAAGGTGCAAAACACACCTTTATCATCTACTTTTATAATTAATGCAGTATTAGCAACATTTTATATTTCAACTGCAGAATTAGCACCATGTATCTTTATACACTGATTGATCCTTCCATAGGACACATCCTTTAGTCAAGTAGAAAACAATGAACAATATTAGTGTAGTTAATAGTACCATTACCACATTAGTAACTATTCATACTTGAGGAAATGTTTTGACAACTAGTTGTCCATATTGAGCTTTTAGAGAAATATATTTACAATGAGGAACAACATCATATTTGGCAGTGAAAAATCTGTTGCTGACCACTTTGGCAAATATCTGTGGCCCTGTAACCTGTTAGGGGTAATACAAGTTACATTCCAACATGGATTTCACAATGGGTTGCATCCCAACTTGTCCCAGGCTTTATGGGCAGGTTAAAATGGTCGATTGGTGCAGTCATTTATTGGTAATATTTACACTGCAGAATTAGCACCATGCAGTATCAAACACACAGTGAATTTGGCACTTTATTGGATAGTAGTATGCAAACTGACATGAAATAATATGAGTACAGAACACTTGTCATCATGAAGAAAAAAGTTTTCTCAATATTACTACACATTCTCCTTTCAACCATTTGAAATAAAAAAATTTGAAGTTCTCTCAGAATAAGGGGGAAATACATATGAAATATGATAGTAATTAACAAAGAATCTTGTGGGCACATGAGAAAATACAACTTAGTACTGTATAAAACCATACACTATAATGGTAGTCATCACAAATTAAAGAGAGGAATTTCGTTATTGAATAATCAATTTCTCTGACAAAAAAGAAAAGAAAATCAAGGTTTTTTTCTTTATTTATAGCGAGGGCTGATGACGTGGTAACCCTAGGTACCCAACATACATGCATTAGCCTTCAATAATGACATTGGGAGTCTTAATGACTACTTTCATTCAAGGCTTTGATGCATGATTCCAGTAGAGCAGTCCAGGACTGGCGCCACAGTGGGCTAGAGAACAACCAGGGGCCTCTAGCATAAAGGGCTGTGATTAAACACAACAACATCTGAAAAACAAAATAAGACAACTTGCTTTCCACCAATCACGGTTGAATAATTTTTTACACTTGCCTTTAATTCTTTGCAGTTGCATATAAACCCACATTTGTATCAAAAGGTTGTCATCAGCTCCCATGAGGTTAACATTGTCCCTTAAAGCCTCAGAGAATGTGTTCAGATCCAAGACTTCCATCTTATACTCTTGCCACGATCTGCTTCAGCTTGCCGACATCCAAATCGGACGATGCTCCACACATCTTGTGGACAGACCGGAAGAATTTCATCCTCTCGGCCGACTCTTCAAACTGTTTGGCTTTTTGACGAGCAACGTGGATGATCTATTAAAGGTGGGGAAAAGAATAAGTATATTGATTGAACAGACTAAAGTTGATATTTTAATCTTTTTTCAAAGCATGCAAATGTTCTACAAAGAGAATTTAATAATTTAGATTTGCAACTTTATTAACTAAAAACAAAGAAACCCAGTTATAATGAAGACTATGGAACTGCCCAAAATTTCACTGGAAGCAGACTGGAAAATAATGCAATATCCCAATATGAGATGGGGTTATATCTTCACTTGATATCACATCTTATATCAAGTTTCATCATTAAATCAAAAATCCCCTGCTGGAAAAAATAAAAATAAATAAATGAAACTCTAAAAAAAAATATATATATTAGCAAGTTTTGAAATAATCTTGAAATATCAATGAAATTCCATTAAATATCCAAATGAATTCAATTAAATGTACTCTTTGCCAAGACATAATAATTATCAAAACTGTCCTGATGAACTGATAGATTTGTTCAATGAATTGGGACTACAAAGAAATGTTGATTCTGTATTTTTATTCCCCGCCCCTGCTATTTATGGTAGTTTGTGGCTACTTTGAAAGACCCACCTCGTCTGGTATATCGGCTAATCTGGCGGCGTTGAAACCGTAGCTCTTGGGACAAGCCCCACCCACGAACTTGTAGAGGAATGTGATCGTTTCTTGTGAAGGGTCTTCTTCATTCTCATTCTCGACCATACAAGCCTATCACGACAAATGAAGGACACAACGATGACAGGTAAAAATCACAAAAAGATAAAAATAGATGCTACGACGACGTCAGGCAGACCAAACATCACACAAACCAGTTAGTTGCCAAGGAGACAAACAAGGAATCAGGAAGGAAATACAGTGAAACCTGTATATAAAGGCCACTCAAGGGAGACAAGGAAAGTGGTCTATATAGGAAAGTGGTCTATATAGGAAAGTGGTCTTTATAGGCAGGTGGTCAATACATACAGGTTTCAATGAAAAACTATTTTCAAGAGAAACGAAAAAATGTGGTCTTTATAGTCGGGTGGTCACTACAGCAAGTTTGACTGTACACACAATCCTACAAGAAAAAAACAAATGAAAAGTTACAAGTCTGTCACACAAACAAAATGATTCAGGTCTTTCCAAACAAACAAATATAATCATAAAAGACACACAGGAAGAAGAAATAAGATACAATTCAGACAGATGAGCATAATTGGGGGATATGACCATCTGACTATAAAACATAAAACCAAGTGCTAAGAGTTATATTGTAACACATGCTCATTTAGTGGCCTGAATTTCATTACCAAGTCTTACTAAAATATGGATTGCGGTATGTTGGACTGGACAAAATACTGATCTTCATCGCATAAAGCATTGTGATATATCATAAATGAATTTATTCTTTCAAACAATTAAGAGAAATTCATATAGATGACCAAATCTATATCAAGATGATCAAAAAAGAAATATCAGGTGATCATTAATCACATGACCTACCATGTGACCCAGCCTGATGTTAGGGTCATGTGAGAATTCCTCCACCAGGGAGTGGTAGTGGGTCGAGAAGAGCGTCCTGCATCCGACCACCTCTGACAGCTCCTTCACAACGGCCGTTGCTATGGCAGTGCCGTCGTAGGTTGCCGTTCCCCGCCCAAGCTCGTCCACGAGAACGAGGGAGTGCTTGGAGGCGTGTTTGAGGATACTTGCCGTCTCGCTGAGCTCGACGAAGAAGGTGCTCTCACCTGAAAGGAGACATAATAATTAACTTTTAATGCTGTAGACAGTATTATTATCATCATCATAAGATTGCCACAGTGGAGATAAAGTTCATACTGCAGAGCATCCACTCTTGGACTAGGAACAGTAATAGCTACATTTGTCTTGTGCACACATTCATCCCAAGGCATGCTCAAGGTGCCTACAAATCACTATGATTACCAACAATTATGCCTAGCTGTCCTACGGTGCTAAATCATCCAAGGATCTTTTGTAATTGGCTTACTGAAGCTCAACAATAAACATTGAAGGGAAAGACAACCTCAATAGCAAACTGCTGTGAGCAGAACAATTGGAGAGGCAAAATGTAATAAATTTGAATGGAATAATACAAACAACAAGGAAGTTTCAAAAATAATATCGCTAGTGATAATAATATCGCCAGCGGCGCACGAAACGTCGAGATCTTTTAGATTCCTTATTGACCACATTGCGAGACAAACGAATATCACTAGCGATATTATTTTCGATTCTACATCCGCAATGAGTAATATATTTAGCATTAACAAGGAAGTTGTGAATATTTTACATCAACCCACCTGAGAGTATATTATCCCTGGCCCCAAGCCTTGTGAAGACCCTGTCGACCGGTGTGAGTCTGCAGCCCTCTGCAGGGACGTAGCATCCTAGCTGTGCCATGATGATGATCAGACCAGCCTGTCTCATCAATGTGGACTTGCCTCCCATGTTGGGCCCTGTCACCAGGATACAGCTGCTGTTGCCATGGTTACCGTCTCCATCATCCATCTCATTCTCCTGATAGAAGAATAACAACTACATTAATATTGTGGACATATTGCATCACAGGGGGTGCTCAAGACCTCTACAAAGTACTACTACCTTGGCTTTAGCCAAGCTGCCCTAAGCTGCTAAAAGCATTTAAGAAATTCAGTCCTACCTCGTAACCGTTAAGGCGAGTCAAAGAATTGTCCTATATGTTACCTAGTAATATTGAATTGTGCTATGGATTTGAGATCACTAATTGACATAAAACATTATATTATTTAAGATTTTGTCTGCTTTAACCTTTAACAGTACTCAGATATACTGCAATCTTAGATGCGGTCAGTGACGTATGGGAAAAAAATAGTTTGGACTTGCTCATTTACTCAATCTGGGGTGAGGGTGGCAAATGTAGATTAGCTTTTTGCTAAAAAAACATAAATGCCATGGCTGAGACACAAAACATGAACCATTTGATCCACAGTCCTGCAATGTATCCACAAGACCCCAACACCCCTAAGAAGAAGCTTTCACTAATGTATTTATATATTATGCACAGTTATTATCAAGAGTGCTCCCAATGATCTGAGGTCTTGCTAGAACTTTGTCTAAGGTCTGTCAGACATAACAACAACAACTCATGTATGCAAAGTTTATTCCAACCATACAGATACCAGAATGCATAACAGGTGACTTTATAGTTGGTAACCAGTAGGTCTGGGTAGAAATATCTGAACTGGTCTTTTGAAATAAAAGGTTTGTGAACTATGTACTGGCAAGATGCCATTGTACAACACTTTTCTAGAGACTCATCTCAAGTAGGTATTCTTACATTTACGATACCAATGAATGTATCATTTGGGATGTAGTCTCCTCCGGCAAAGGTATGAGCAATACATGGATGACGTCCCTCTACGATAGCGATGTATGGCTGGAAAGAAAAATGTAAATATTAATATTCAAAGTGGATTTAAACTGCAATGTATATGTATGTTAGCAATTATTGGTTTTAATTTACACATCAAAGTACAAAGTAATATTGTCTTCAGGAAGAGTACCTGTGACTGCTCTAGCATTCTGATATTAACAAAACAGATCAACTTTATGTTGAAATTTTCACATTTAGTGTCCACTTCATGTGCATCCCTATTATGCAACTAATTGAGGTAGACTTTGTATCTGGTATGTATTGGAAAAGTAGAGTTCATTATAAAAGAAGGGGTGTTTTACTTTCTTATTCTAAGAGGAAAGGACAATGTCTAGTCTACACACGTTGCCATCCCTACTATGTAGGCAAATAGTGCAGCAAGACTTTGTATCTGCTATGTACAGGATGGGGAGACTTCATTGTAAGAGGAGGGGTGATTTACCTGCTCATCCTCAGAGGGAAGGACAATATCTGATCTACACATGCATTTCTATATGAGATAAAAGATGTTTAAATAAAATAAACTTCAGATGTGTGCGCAAACCCCTATTTAAGCAAATACTGCGGGTAGACTTATGAATCTGCTATACATACTCTATGTAATGGAAGGGGAGACTTCATTACAAAAGAAGGGGTGTTTTACCTGTTCATTCTCTGAGGGAAGGACTATGTCTGGTCTACACATGTTGCCCTCTCCAGTCTGGCTGTACTCAGCAAGGCTCATTAAGACATCTAGAACAGACAGGCACTGGATGGCAGCATCCCATGACTTGTAGCTAATATGGGCAGAAGGATGAAGAGCATATATTTTAGCAATGATATTTCGGCTGTCAATTTCCTCCAATGACCGATGTCCTTCAACCCTGAACCAAATGCTGCAAATAAACCCTAACCCTAACCCTAAATCTAAACCCCGATTATAACCCTAACCCTAACTCTAAAACCTGATTACAACCCTAACCCTAAATCTAAACCCTGATTATAACCCTAACCCTAAATCTAAAACCTGATTACAATCCTAACCCTAAATCTAAACCCCGATTATAACCCTAACCCTAACTCTAAAACCAGATTACAATCCTAACCATCAATCTAAAACCCGATTATAACCCTAACCCTAAATCTAAAACCCAATTACAACCCCAACCCTAAATCTAAAACCTGAATAACAACCCTAACCCTAAATCTCAAACCTAATTACAACCCTACCCCTAAATCTAAAACCCGATTACAACCCTAACCCTAAATTTTAAACCTAATTACAACCCTAACCCTAAATTTAAAACCCTATTACAACGCTAAACCTAAATCTAAAACTCGATTACCACACCGGAGCAACTTTTTGGATCACAGTATACCTTCTGGGCATGGGAAAATCAAGTTCCCAGATACATAGCATTTTGTCAAGTCAGAAAAATTGTTAACCTTATTTCGCAGAAAGGCAATGGAGCGTGTTTGTGAAAAGTTCTCAATTTCAAATTCAGTTTGTATTCAAACAGTTTCCCCTACTTTTACAAATTTCATGTTTTTATTAACTTTCTTAAACATGAGCAAGATCTGGAAAAAGGCCTTACAGAATGTCACATGACCTTGCAATGTATGGTCTACTTTATGGAAATTTAGCCTCAAAATTTACACAAATCAGGTACTATGTCCCATTTGCAGGCCAAAAAAATGAAAAGGTTAAATTCCAACGGCATTTCAAAGGCAATACTAATTTAGAACTTCCCTAAAAAAAAGTGGGCTTGAAAATTAGTTAACTATTAGTTGTCGAATCGACTTAGGAGCTATAGAGCCAGTAAGTAATAGTCTTGATTTATCAGACCATTTTACCGAATGGTCGTACGTTTTATGCTGCGCAAAGATTCAATCAGTTTAATTTTGGCCATTACAAGAGGTGGGTTATTGATGTAGACAAATGCTCATTTACCCTTTACAGCTCATTAATGTATGTTATTACCAAAGATGAAAAGCCAGTCAGTCACTCAATAGTGTCTGACAGTGAAGTCTAGCAAGTAAACAGGTTTCCTTGCATTATTTGAATATTAGGACACTGCTAACGTTTAAATTTCACAGATAGGACATACATGACATTTTCATAATTCCTGCAAAGTTCTACAAAATTTGATGTAAGCTGCAAAAGGGACATACCGGTAGTATCTTTAAAGTAAAATGTCACCAAAAAGACGTGTAGCAAGTTCATAGGTTTACATCAATCTACTGATACGAAAAATCTACATCCGCTTACTGCTCATCAAACTTATGGAAGACTCTCCTCATGGAGTCCTTGAGGGCAGCATCACGCCGGTCCTCGGCATTCATCGTATCCGCCAGCAGCTTCTGGATCGTCGGAGACCAGTAGCGTTTGAAACCCTTCTTGGAGGATGTGAGCTCGTACTCTTCTGGAATGTGACGAGAGAGGGCAGATTCCGGAATCTCCATCTGGAATCGGTTCTTGGCAGTACCCCAGTAGACAATGTTCTTCAAAATGAAAAACGTGGTAGATGAGAGTGATTGAGCCACTCAAGATTTCATTATCAAACCTTGCAATCTACGAAGACATTTTAATACAGAAGAAGAAAAACATATCGGCCATACCAGAGATCAGATCATACTCTGGTATCACTCTCTTACAATCATTTTTATTGCGCTACAGCACTTTCTTGAGGCAGTTTGCTGCATTGGGATTAAACAGGACCTAATACTTACCCTGCAACCTAGTCTCTTCTGCTTCTCTCAGTACTAGTATAGTCTGATCTTGGTGTTAGCCATATCAGAGATGGCATAATCATTCTCTGGAATGACACCCTTACAATTGTTTTAATTGCGCCATCGCACTTTTTTTAGATGGTCCGCTAAGACTCTTGTGTACACGGCTTAACACATACCCTGCAGCTTAAAAGTCTCTCCTGTTTTTTCCAAGTAGCCCTAAAGTATGTCAAAGGTATTGGCCATGTAAGAGATGGTGTAATCATCCTCTGGGATCACACCTTTACAATTGCTTTAATTGTGCGATCAGATTTTTCTTTTAGGCGGTTCACTGCATCGGGCGTAAACAAGACTTGTTACTTACCCTGCAACCCAGCCTCTTCTTCTGTTTGTCCAGGTATTCCTGTAGTCTGTCTTTGGTATCAGCCATATCAGAGATGGCATTGTCATATTCTGGGATGACACCCTTGCATGGAATGATGGCTCCTTTTTCCTTGGCTTTCTTCTGGTCAAATGCAGTCTGAAATAAAGCAAAGCAAACAAGATTTTATATTCTAATACATGTACGTCACACTAGTACAAATACTAGTCGTTCAAAACTGAATATTCTATTGGCCTTTGTTAGTGCTCCTTCATTTTGATGTTCCTATTTCTTGGCCAAATTTTTTGCAATCTACTTTGTACTGTTTATGAAACTTCTGAAGATCTATCTATACTTTGAAACTGTAGTGTGTTACTGTAGTTTTTATTGCATGTGGAAATAAATTAACTGAAAATCGAATTGACTTATGGAATATGTTTGGCCAATGGTTCATTCAATGACACTACGATTACGATTTACAACTAGATGGATCTTCGACTGCGCACAGTCGAAAACGATGCCTCTGCCATAGAGTGATTTAACAAACCAAAACAGAAGCAATTTTTAAAATTCAAGTTTTCATTGTAATCCATTAACAGGTTCTCAGAATATCGTGATTACCACCTATTTTTCATATACATGTAGGACCCTTTGATCTTTGACCTCATGACCCTAAAGTTCATTGGCTCTGCAAGATACATACATGTCCTGAGTTTGATAGTAATCCATCCATTGGTTCTATTGATAATGCGTTCACAAGCTATTTTTGCATACATAGTGAGCCCCATGACCTTTGACCCCCAAATCTAATCAGTTCATTAGCTCTGCAAGATACATACATGACCCAAGATTGGCGGTAATCCATCAATCGGTTCTTGAGATAACGCGTTCATAAGCTATTTTTGCATACATAATGAGCCTCATGACCCCAAAATCTAATCAGTTCATTGGCTCTGCAAGATACATACATGACCCAAGTTTTGCGGTAATCCATCAATCGGTTCTTGAGACAACGCGATCACGAGAACGGGACGTACAGACGGTCGGACGGACAACCCGAAAACATAATGCCTCCGGCTACTTTGTAGCGGAGGCATAAAAATACCACACCCAATATTGACAGAATCACTACCTGTTTTCACTTATATCAGAGATGAAGAGGCCCAAAATTGTGTTTACAAGATAAACTTGATGTTGAGGAAAATATGAATATGAACCATCAAAACAGTTGCCCTGCGTGGCTTGGGTCTGTTGGTTTATAGCATTCAATGCCACCCCATTCCTCCAATTCAATCTACCATCATTACGCAACTTTAACCCACTGACTTCTGAATTTTCTTATTGTCATTGGCTTGATACAGGAGCTACCCCCTTCCAGTAGGCAACTGGTTAACAACAATGCTTGTTGTATCCATAACATTTGCTTTAACACAGCCAAAGCATAAAAGTGAACAATACTATGGGCATTTATAAGAGATACATAAAAGAAGACATTTGACATATGGTAGCAACAAGAGCTTGAACAAACCTCAAAGAACTCCAATGTGTCTGCATAGTCAGGGTATTTGCCTCCACATCCAGTTGGCTTCAGAGATATACAGGCCTTCAGTAATGATGATCTAGGGTCAAAGGTCAAAGAAGAACAAATATCAAATATTATAGGTAGGATACAAGTGCAATAAATGTAATAAACAAATAAACAAAAACGTCTGTTCAAAGGCAGAAGCCATACTCTATATGTAACCATGTAAGTTAACGCCCTTCTGGCTCCAAACAGGCAAAAGAAATGTACGCAATAATTTTTGACGACTTCCAAGTTATCAATCTTTTTCTTTTCTTTCTTAGGTCTAACCAAGCAAGTTGAACGAAATATAACAATAAGAAATCAAAATTAGGTCTAGCTTTTTCAAATGTGTTCCTTATACAATGTACATATGCATATCACAATTAAAAAAAAAACGTTCCAACTTACTTGAAATCTGGAGCAGATTTCTTGAAGAGTTTGACGATCTTGAGACCACTCTCAAAGCCATCCAGAGCTGTGAGGAAATCACTGATCTTCCGTTTGCTGGACGAGAAAGAACAGAGATAGAAAGAAATCCATAACAAGAGTCTACATGCCCACTCTTGGAAACTGAACCCAGAAAGTTTTTCATCAACATCAACATGTGTCATCTATCACCACGCCTCACTGGCTCTCTACTGAGTGTAGCTGCCGCCAGCTTTAATTGACAAGTTAGTCATTATAGTAAATCATTTTAGTAGTTAAAAGATTTGTATAATATGTTGACAGAGAAGCTTTGTTTATTATGTGCTCTGTAAATAGTGTATTATTTTGTAAATTCATTGTTGCTCCGTTATATTGTCATCTCAAACGATTGTGGGAATGTTATGAACATCTACATTTTATCTGTAAATGTGTTTGAAGATTACTATGTGTAAGATAGAAAATCTTGAAGACTCGCCGTTCATTTTTGCATGTAAACACTAAATGATGTATTTTATGGAATTAATTGGCTATGGAAGAAAACAGTAAAAGAACTTACCGGATATATATGACAGGTTTTATATATGCTAATCTCTTGTGTTTTTAAGTATCATCTTTAGTCATCTTTATAGTCATTTTTAATCTAGACAGAACATAATTCCTGGAGCATTTTAATAGAAGTGATTTGTTAAATAACTTGTATAGACTATTCATTTTTGATCTGATTAATTGTTAATTGATTTTATTGTATTCTGTGCATTGTTTGTCTACAGTTTCACAGCACTGTTGCAGAATAAAGTCTTTACGCTGGTACTTTTATTTTGGTGGCAGGTACACTGAGAATGTAAAATACTTCCTCTTGCAAATTCACATGAAATAATTGACAAATGGAGGAAAGAGCAGGAGTTTGCCAGGTACAAGAGTTAACTTGGGTCAAAGAAGTAAAGAAGAAAACTCAAAATGAAGATTACAAAATGAGGATAGCAATCTGCTATTAAAAGAAAGTGCAGAATTTCTGAGTAGCTGGCCAAGACCCAAGAGGCTGACTACAGAAAACCTGGGATAAAACACCAGCAGAGGTCTTTACTGTGGATAATGACTTACAGGTAAGTGTGGGCAAGAACTAAAATGAAAAGCATTATGTTACCATCAGGACACACATGGGATAAAGATAAGAACTAGAAGAGAAAGAAAATTACAAGTTTTATCTGTACAAGAAAGAGTAGCAAGGAAGGCTTCTCACCTGTAAACAGCATCTTCAAAAAGATAGCTCTGCTGTCTGGATGATCCGAGTTTCTCTTTGACGAACCAAGCGTATGGATCCTGCAATATCAAATCAAACCAATAAGCCATTTTCGTAATGTAATCAAATTTAATGCACAAATCTTTGTAAGTGCCATGTTACAAATTATTTCATTCACCTTTTACGAATAATTGTATTTCAATGGTCAGAATGCAAATTGCATACACTCCGTGTTGATAGGTAGGACAAGCCACAATGCTTGTCCTAATTACCAACAATCAATGTATGCAATTCAAACCCTAGGATTTATACATTAAATATGATTACATTAGGAAAATGGTCTATTTCACAATGTCCGGGATTGTCTTCCCCCTGATATACTTCTGTAAAGGTATCAACAAAATTGAGCAAGGTTTATTCCACTGGGCATTCTAACTTTCCAGTCTTATTTCATGTGTGGATTTTCTTAGAAAATACCCATATTTAAACCTGATCTAGACCAAGACATCTCCAAGGCAATGTTAAACATGTATGATAGAAGAACCATCACGAGTGAGTAGTCTGCAGGCACAGACTCTATCTGATGCTCAATCAATTTTCTTAAAAACTTGAGCCTTCCCTTTCTTTGTCAGTCTCTGGGAAAATCAACCTGAGCAGCATTTGACGAAGACATCATATGTACAAGTTCGCCAACAACCCACAAAAACATGTGTATTAAATTTAACATGCGCTTCAACAGGATTTAAGCGAACTTGTGCTTATGACGGTTTTGTGAAACGACGCCCTGGGTGCCACACAGCTAGCATGCAATGCCTGTCCATTTCAACTACAGTATATAGGGCATATTGGATGAAGTCTGTAGTCTTTACAATTCAGACCTTGGGTTGAACATTGTGTCTGACAACGTCCCATTGAAACATTTGTTAAATTTAATACACAAGTTTCAATGGGTTGTGTGTCTGTAAACTATGAGTGAGTTCTCTTGCAACACATTTCAATCAGCCACTCTTTATAATGCATAATTTATTCTAAGACCACATCTCTCATGCCAAAATGCAATCCCCCCCCCCTTTTTGTTTTATGCATATGTTATTATTACTCGTGCGCATGGTGCATTCAATTGTCAAGCCTCATTGGCTTTTACAGATGCACCATATTCCATTTGTACTATGGTTTATACTTTCATATTTTCTTCATATTTTGAATGTTATTATGTCAATTCACATATAATTTTGATTTTGATTTTTTTAAATCTGTTATAAATATTCCATCTTTTATCTTTGTATATATTGCCATGATAATGGAAATAAATGTCAATTCAACCAAAAATGTTGTGACATGGAGGAGAAACATTGGCAGCTTGTACAGTACTTACTTGCTTAGCAGTCTCTCAAGGTCGGGTAGCTTCTTGATAAGTTCCACAACCTCTGCTACAATGTCTGGGTTGCCATGGAGATCTTCAATGGCATCCAGTCTGGAATGACAGGTTAACGAAGAGTGAAATAAAAAACATATGACTTTACTTTCAAAGGCAGTGTATGCCATTTAGATTTTAGTGCTCAATTCATCACTATAATGAACCAAATTCCAAATACAACCTCTGTTAATATTAAGATCTCATGGGGGTGGGAGGGGGAGAAAATTAACAGTATTGACTCTTTGGAGCCAGAAGGGCATTAACCCTGTGTCAATGTATATGAATGAATTAACACCCTTCTGGCTCCATGCAGACTGTATGTTCTTAGCATATTCTGTGGAATAGCATGAAAACAGTTGAGGCTTTAAATATGTTGATCTATGTAGAAACCGGCATTTAGATGCTCCACCTACATTTTCCATAATAATCTTTAAATAATATACAAACATCACATGAACAATATCCACTACATTTGATCCAATAAAACCAAAGAACATACACTGACCTATCATTAATAGACTTTGGGTTGCACAGAGGGGTGCAGAGCCACTGTTTGAAGAGCCTCTTTCCAAATGGGGTCCGGCAGCGATCTAGTGTCTCAAGTAGGGTGCCCTCTCTTGTCCCGGTGTTCATATTCTCTAGTATGTCCAGGTTACTCAGTGTGATACTGTCTAGGACCTATAAATGGTAAACCGGTAAATGTCTCTGCTTGACAAGAAATAATATTTGCATAACTCTAAACAGTTTCAATACAATACAACACGCCCTTAATACGGGACACAACATTGGATGGGATGACGCCGCTATTATTGACTTTGAAACACACTTCTGGTCAAGAAAGGTGAAAGAATCCATCTGGATTAAAAGGATTAATCCTTCACGGAATAGAAAATCTAGCTATTCATTGTCACCTATCTTCACTCCAGTGATCTCGAGGCAGCAGATAGCAAGAAACTGTGTGAATAATCACTTGGCTTGAGAAAGTCCACAGGAGTGGATGAAAGTTTGCCTACTAAATTTTAAGGTTGGTAGAAGCTTAAACTACATGTTTATAATTACCCCAACCAATGAAAGGCTTCTGTATCAATTACAATATAATTAATCATAATTAACACATGAGCAAGAATGTCTCACCATGTGCTGTTTTGATGTGAAGGATGGGATAGGTGAGGAGGGTTTGCTAGCCTCGACATCCAGGGGTTTGTACACCTCAAAATTCCTCATGGACAAAAGCTCCTGCTCTAGACAGCATTTCTTTAGGTACCTGTCAGGGTAGATAAGGTCAAACCTGCTTTTTAAACAACCACCTGTATAGAAAGACCGCCTGTCCATAAAGATTACATTTTTGTTTCCCTTGATAAGTGGTTCTTATAGAAACATGTATCAAAAGAACGTGTGCATAAACCAACTGCCTACTGAATTGAAATGAACTGCCTATAAAGACCACTTTTCTTGTCTCCAGAGACCACCTGTCTACAAGACCATTTAAATAGGTAATAGGAACTACTGTGCATTTGTAATTGAACCTACTCAGAGGAGCCACCTTGACTGTCTACTTCAAAGGGCCAGTTCCTAGTTAGCACATATCCAAAGTACTATTTTGATAAAGATTCTTTTACTTGGAGAATGAGTCTCACCAGGAGACCTTGAGGCAGCACCTATTTCAACCCATTTTTTTCCTAGAATCTTGACTTTCCAAAACTTCTTTTCTATGACTTAAGGTTATCTCTTACCATGTACATGCCCCAAGAGCAGACAGAGCCATCTCACATCCTTCTTTGGGAGTTAGACCGAGAGAGTCGGCTGTAAAGATCATAACAAAATTAGAATGAAAGGCAATGGAATGGAATAACATAATTCTTATACAGTCAAATCTGGTTTAGTGACAACTTGGAAAATCCACCTGTCCATAAAGACCAAATGTTTTTTCTTTTGCAGTATTACTAACTGAAGCCTCTATTAAAGGAACACAACTTGCCTTTAATGACGATCTGTAAATCATATGAAATTGTGCCCCTGGCGGAAGGTACAAAAAACAATTTTTGTAAAATCTCTAACGGTTCAATTTTGAGTGCTGAAGTAATAAGCTACTAATGATTATACAATGTACAGACCAAAATTTGTTGGATAGGTGTTATCAAAGAATAGCAAAAACATTGGAATGCATTTTATAGATATACATTTGTTCTCTATGCAGCCACCTATGTCCTTCTGCTGGGCACAAAATGAAAAGCTTAATATTCTTACCATCCGACAGCATCTCCTTCAGTTCATCTGGCCAGCAGCTCAATCCTCCCTTCTCTCCATTCTCCTGTCCATCCTTATCTCTCTCGCTGTCCTCAAAGTAGCCCTTCTCCATGAGTGCCTTGAGAGTCTTGGAGGCATCCCAGAACTCTGATCCAGGCAGGAGAGAGTCCTTGAGGACAGAGACCAGGTTGTTTGACAGGAGTTGCTGGGTCTTCGGAAGTAGCTTGCCACGTTCAAACAAAACCTGACCAAAATTCAAAGAGTTGGCAAGAAATTAGATAAGTGAAAGATACATCACATCAAGAGTGGGTGCTGGCAATTCAAACAGAACTCTGAACCAGGCAGGAGTGTCTTCAAGAACAGAGACCATGGTTGTTGAACAAGAACTTTTGGGCCTTTGAGAGGAGCTTGCCACGTTCAAACAAAACCTCAACAGATTCAAAGAGTGAAGATATTGGCAGTGGTGATATGAAGAATAACATACACATTGATCCTCAGTGCCTCTTCTCCACGGGTACCTTCAATGTGTTAGAAGCATCCCAATTTTTATGTCTTCAGAGAAAATCTTTGACAAGGATAGCAATATCTCAGTCATGAAGTTACAATTACATTTTATACTGTTTCATTTATATTCATACAGAAACTGAGAAAGTCAGAGCTCTAGCACAAGTTAACTATCAACAATTATGTATTTGAAAAAACAAAAGACACAAAAACCAAAGTTTTTAGGCAGTGAATTAGGCATACCTGTGAAGGAGCATAGTGAGCGATGAGCGTCCTAAACCTGGAACTGTGACGGTCATCTTGGAACTGGCCAATCTGTAATTCGGTGAGAAGAAATGTGAGAGAAATACAGCAAAAGATTACACGGTGACCACTATTAAAGAAATCAATAAAATTCAGTACACAACTACAGTTGTACAAATACATATTTTGGACCAAAATATCCATGAATATCATAAAATGAACTGATAAACCTTTTCCACAATGATACTCACATAGAATTTTCCGATTGAGGTTTCCACAATGCACACACCGTAGACACTCTCCCCACCGGAGCTCCCTTCAAAAGGCCTTTCAGTGACTGCAAGAAGATAGCTGCTCTGTGCTTCACACGTATCACCGTCTATAAAGCTAAAGGTTCTTGTGGCTTTAAGAGAAAGAGAGAGAGAGTCATAATGTGATAAAAATAGGGTATGAATACATAAGCTAACACGTTATAAAGACTAGTTTATCCTGCAATGAACATAAGGACTTATTTTTAATAATCATACTGTCAAACCAGAATTCTAACTATCGCCAATATGCCCCAAAAGCCCGGATGTAGCCTCTTGGACGTCATTTCGAGCCACTTCCGGGACTTACATACTTCCAGTGTACGGCGGCGTGCATGTTACACGTATTATGCATGCGCAATGTACGTACGTACATGTCTGAAAGCTATTATTACAAAAAGGCAGAGAAAGATTAAAGACAAGTTTGACATAAAAGGAAAAAGAAAGAAAAGAAAAACTTTAACAGAGCAAAATATCATACCTTGGGTAGAAATCCTGCATACTTCTCTCTTGACAACTTTGTCAAATTTGGTTGGGGCTCTGCTCACTGTTAGAAGAAATAAAACACATGAAAAGTTATGCAGAGATATAAGACCCTGCTTAATGAAAACTGAATGCGTAACTAAGACAACAATTTATAAATTTGTTTTCTCTGCTTGCATGATAATTTTTGCTGTAGTTTAGAAGAAGAACAAAATTTAGTAAATGATTTTCATCTGACCTAAATATGAATTTCATGTTGGTACTTAAATTAAGAGCTCATTTCTTATTAGAATGATACTCATCCTCTAGTCCATAATGGGGATTTTAAAGCGCCGCTATGTCAGGATCCAATACCCACAGGTTTCTACATTTGAACATCATTAACATGATCAATTTCTTAAAGAAAGACCTGAAGACCTAGATCTCTTCTGGCAGTAGTGTTGTATTTTTCTTTAAATGTTTACATTAACCAATTTTATGATGTAAAGCGTATATACTATCATATCATAATTATTATGCGCTACACAAATCAAATATTTTTATTATTAGTAGTAGTGTCATCATCATCATCATGATTAGAGTATATATATAACGTAAAGCATAATATAATCAACTTACTGTGTTTGACCCGTTCTTGCACCATATCGGGAGTCTCCGTCTGTTCTACCCTAGCGACGCGATATCCCTTCTGGATCAGCGTCTCACTGTACCGACTGAAGGCTATCTCAGGGAAGCCAGAATGGGCATTCTCTCCCTGTAGAGTGGAGTAAAATGCAGTATAACAACTTTTAAATCATGTAGTGCACTAAGGGGTACACTTCTTTGATTACAATCATTAAATTGAGAAGATTAAATTTAAAGATTAAAGTGTATTTGTAGATATGAGGAATACTGAAAACAAAGGAAGGAACTAGTTTTTCATCATCACCCATTTATAAATCTGCTATAATATATTTCATTTTAAAATGTTTGGCAGAAATCATTTATTTTCAGTTTTAAACATTCATTGTTTTAATTCTGTGAGTATCTATTTTCTGCCATTTGCAGCACTCGAGATCAACTTGAACCAGAACCAGTAACTTTTACTTTTAAATTGTTTCATTGGGACTCCACA
The DNA here is from genome assembly GCA_037976565.1 of Mesocentrotus franciscanus. Lineage (NCBI taxonomy): Eukaryota > Metazoa > Echinodermata > Echinoidea > Camarodonta > Strongylocentrotidae > Mesocentrotus > Mesocentrotus franciscanus. Next base: position 15,623,251 of record CP137668.1, read on the forward strand.
AATCATGTTTAAATGTTTTCTATATTCACCTTCATGAATATAAGCCCAAGCTCCTTGACAGCTACCTCAGCATCCATGTGATACAACTCATAGAATTTACCCATCTGCAACAAAAGAAATGTACAAAAAAAAAAATGTACAGATAAAAATAAAATTAAAAAAAACACATCAATCAATAACATGACATGAAAGATGCGTGCAGCCCTCTTTAATAAAATACAATAAAATAGTAAATATGATTAAGGCAAAATAACCCCAAAAACGTGTTTCTCGTCCGGACTTTAAAAAAAAAGGAGGCAGGGCATTACTATTTACTATTTTGCAATTTTTTTCCAAGATGGCTGCCATGCTAATTATAGCTGGCCAAGCCTATTTATTCACAGATATTGTGCTATGTGAGTATATTGATGCAATGTATGACAAAACAAATGATTTACTTCATTTTTGTTATTTGGCCTCACAATTCAGAAATAGTCTAAGCAATGGAACTTCACACCTGATTTACTTTGTCATGTTCAATGAATTTTAGAATGTATTGATCAGTTCAGCAGTGATACAGGTTCAGGGTCTAGACAAAGTAACTGGAAGGGGAAGGGGAGGGGAGGGGATGGGGAGGGGAGGGGGAGGGGAGGGGAGGGGAGGAGGAGGAGGGGAGGAGGAGGAGGAGGAGGAGGAGGAGGAGGAGGAGGAGGAGGAGGAGGAGGAGGAGGAGGAGAAGGAGAAGGAGGAGGAGAAGGAGAAGGAGAAGGAGTAAGGAGAAGGAGTAAGGAGGAGAAGGAGAAGGAGAAGGAGTAAGGAGAAGGAGAAGGAGAAGGAGAAGGAGAAGGAGAAGGAGAAGGAGAAGGAGAAGGAGAAGGAGAAGGAGAAGGAGAAGGAGAAGGAGAAGGAGAAGGAGAAGGAGAAGGAGAAGGAGGAAGAGGAAGAAGAAGAAAGTAAGAATATATATTCAAACAACTTTTTAATTGATGTTCAAACAACTTTTTAATTGCTCACCTTAAAGAAGAGCACAGCATTATAGTACTTGGACTTCATATCCCACCATTGTCTCATTGCCTGAAAAAAAAAACAGAGTGCATAATAAATGTCATCGCCAAATGCAACCATTCTTATAATAGCAAAACACAGTTACAAAAGTAATAAAAATAAAAACGCCTTTGCCTAATATCTGTATGTTTGGAAAAAGAGTGATAGTGACAAACTAAATAGTAGGGTGAGGTACATGTATAATGTCCGTGACTTCAACCAAATTTTATTAGCAGTTACATAACAAGTGCATAATTTCATAATATTGTATCTGGTTGGCTGTAGATTGCCAAGTGAACATTTAAAATAAATAATGCATATCTAACATAGAATACATAACATTGGCATTTGCACTCCATGTAGCATACTTCAAAATGGTCTATTTGATAAAAATAGTCAACTTACAGGAGTACATTTATCCATGAAAGTCTTTGGTACAAAGAGAGTACTGGAATCATATTCTGGATCCTGCTCTGGTCTACCTTTGACGTCTCTAAAAATATAAAAAATAATGGTTTTGTAAATCAAACACTGTATTTTGTGACTTTGTGTGATATTCATTGTTTAAAAAAGAAGAGACTTCTTTTCCACAGGATAAGATGATAATGTTTCTGTAATGAGCATGAAGTACATCGTTATTGTTGAGAAAAAAAAACATTAAAAACAGACACTGACTGACTTAATGCCATTGCACGATGTACTGTGTAAATTTGTTTTAATATGGGAGCACTCTTTGGATTCTGTCATTGAGAACGAGCATGATTCTATCAGTCATTTTCCCTTTTTTTTTGTAATGCTTATTATTCATTTCCACAGCTCCTTATCAATTTTCTACAGCTCTTTGGACTTTCCAGAGTTAAACCACACAAGAGACAATAGGGACTTTTAGATTTACACGACGAGAGCGTGGACTGCCGTGTGTGAATTGTGTTAAGGCACTGGGCCTTTACGGCAGTGTCTTAAAAGGACACCACAGTGCCTTATGAGGACGTCACACGTTGCAGTCCACTATGTCAACGTGCAAATCTAAAAGTCCCTATTACAACACAGTGTAAGGAGAATCTGAGGGTTACATTCCAACTTGTTTACACAGTTATGGTTTACATCAGAGAATGATAATTGCTAGAAATGAACACATGAGGAATTCTCCTGGAGCCTAAATTTACTCCCATCAACAAAAGGATGGAATGTTGAAATGGACACAGCAGGAAATACCTTCACTGATATCTACAATTACTCAGACATTCCCACCTGTTTCAATTTTTAAATTTACTCCCTAGAACAAAAGGATGGAAAGTTGAAATGGACACGGCAGGAAATACTTTCACTGATATATACAAAGACTCAAGACATTCCCACCTGCTGTAAATTTCAATCAAGGATTGCTAAATGTTTTACTTGTACACCCCATTTAATATCTGTCTCACTTGAGTTTATTTCAATAGGCTATTTTCGTAATTGTAACCAAATTTAATGCATACGTCGTTGTGAAGTGCCTTGATGCAAATTATTTCATTAACCTGTTACGAATAATTGTATTTCAAATAATAGTCAGAATGCGAATTGCATACGTTGGTTGTTGCTAGGTAGGATAAACATGGCTTGTATTAGCTAACAACATGGAATGTATGCAATATGCATTCTGACTATTAAAATACATTTGTAACAGGTGAATTAAATAATTTGTAACAAGGCACTTTTTTTTTTTCCAAAGGAAAATTTTATTCAATCATTCTTGAGCAAGAACAAAACAGTAGACTTAAACGAAGTACATGTTGTGACATATTGGTAAAACAAACATTGTTACATCAGTTGCACATGTCTCCATTTATCTAGTAATACAACAAATTTATTGCGTTTGATAGAAAGAACCCGCTCACTTCATAAAAATGTTTAAGCATCTTCTTAAAAGAATTCAAAGATAACCGTTCCCTTTTGCATTTTGCAGAGAATATATAGTGTTTTGCATATAAAATGACAAAATTAAAGATAGATTGCATACCATCTGGGAAACCAAACAAAAAGGAATTTTGATTCAAAAGCACTTCATTGTTTAGAATAGAGCTTTGGAAGTCTTGGATGAATTGATGCGTAACAGGGCATTCCCAAAACAAGTGTGAAATACTTTCAACAGAGGATAAGCAAAATGTACATATATTAGAATTGGAATTATTAGAATTGCCCATAATGTGAAGATATTTGTTGACCCCTAGTATTCGATGTAAAATTCTGAACTGAAAATAACTGAAAATAAGTTTTGTAGAAAGGCAACATTTTAAAGGAATAGTGTAAAGTTTTTTCCAGTCTTGAACAGGTTCAGTTGTAGCCCATTTCATTTCCGAAATCGGAACTTTAAGGATCTTTTCAATAGAAATTTGATGAACATATTTGCATATTTTAAAAACCTTCTTTAACTTATGCAATAATTCTTCTTGGGGTGTCTTGCTTTCAGCTTGGTGCTGTAGGATATCATTTTTCCATTTTTTGGAAGTGTAGATATTAAAGAGTAGTATTCAAGAAAATGACATTGAACTTTATATTTTTGAATAAATGTAATATGTGAATAAAATTTACCATGCTCATCCAACAAATGTCTTATACGAGTGATTCCAATATCTATCCAATTGTGCTTAAATACAACATTACCACCTATACCTATAGGCACTTATACAACAAAGATTTTTGCATTAATAAATTTGATCACATTACAAAAATGGCTTATTTATTTCATTTCAATTGTCATAATGTATGTTAGAGACTAGGGCTGTGCATAACCATGTAATGAGGTACTGGAGTACACTCCTAGGCTTACAGGCGAATACTCGAATCCTAGGACGCCAAGATTTTTAAAATAATTTTTAAAAAATTTAAAAATTTTTTAATTTTTTTAATTTTTAATTTAATTTAATTTTTTAATTTTTTTTTGCCAACACCATACTATGAAGGTTTGTCTCCGAAAACCCACGCAATTTTACTTCAAGTTGCTGTTGAAGGTGCCGATTTGTGCTTTTGAAATTTTCACAAATAATAGAAACAATGTTATTTTTAAAACTAAAGATAACAGACAAATATTCCAAACAGAAATCAGAAGATTTGGTCCCAGCTTCTGAGTGGTGAGTTGACAGTGACACCCTGTGTATGATTGAGCTGGGAAACATTTTTACCCACGTTACCATGCCGGTGCTCTTCTGGCACGGGTGACCGTTGGCCTGGACAGTGCCAGATGAACGGGGAAAAAAAAAAAAAATGGCGGCCGAGTATTCGAGTACGAGAAATCGTACTCGAGTAGTTGTCAACAGCGCGAGTACTCGAGTATTCGAGTACTCGTCGCAGCCTTATTAGAGACATCAGAAATATCCATACCAGGCCAGTTTGAGCTTTAATGTACACTCTGAAGCTTTTAAGAGCGATATTTCAACAAGAAATATGCCACCATCACTTTTGACCTGTTTCTCAGATGCATTAAACATAATTTATTTTGTTTGATATTAAAAGATCTTGCCATGACAGTCAAATCTCTCTGAGCAATTGATTATTTTTTTCATAACAAATTTACAACCACAAATATTTGTTGGTTGGCATATTTTGGGAACTAAAACCCCACTCACATCTTAAACAGGCTTTAAATTTTGATAGAAATAATTAAGTTAGAGGCACATTTTGGTTATCACACTGTGGCAAAATGCAGGCTCTATATTTTAATGTGTGCCCTGCAGAAGGGCATTACCAGTTTCTAGTAATATGTTATTTGCCATATTTGTGATTTTCTTTGAACCCGCACTTTAATTGCTTTGTGACATAAGAATCCACCTGCTAATGCCCTTTTGCCTGTTACAAAATAAATTAAAGGATGAACTTACTTCCTTTTGCCTGGTTTAAGCCACTCCTGCCTCTGGTGGGGAAAGCGTGCTTCTTCTGAATCTGCGGCAGGGGATGGAGATGGTGAAGACTGCATCGAAATTAACAAAAAGTAATGCGTAATGTGGACTGATCTGTGACTTTTTTTCCTTCAAAAGATAACATCTTCCAAACTTCACTTTACTGTCTATAATGACATTGTTATCATGTATGCTTACAAACACCTTTCTTCATTATGAAACTGGCAATTTTATGTATATACAATACTTACAGATAATTTGTTTAAAAAAGAAGAAAGAAATTAAGCATTTTCTTTTCTAGTAATATTCATCCTGTATGTCCGGATTTCAATCAGTAATCTAAATCTTAATTTGGGTTTGGATTTTGATTGAGATTTGAATTTGGGTTTGAATTTGGGTTTGGGTTTGGATTTGGATTTGACTTTGATTTTAAATGTGAATATGAGTATGAATATGAATATTAATTTAAATATGAGTTTGTGTTTGTGTTTGTATTTGCATTTGCATTAGGCATTAACTCAGACTTTGATTTTTTACTGTGATTTTGACTTTGAATTAAACTAGGTGGGACTTCGACTGCGCGCAGCAAAAAATGATGCCTCCGCCATAGAGCGATTTTACAAACCAAAACAGAAGCAATTTTTAAATTCAATTTTGATTGTAATCCATTATCAGGTTCTCAGAATATCGTGATTACAAGCTATTTTTCATATACATGGCTCTGCAAGATACATACATGTCCTGAGTTTGATGGTAATCTGTCTATCGGTTCTAATGATAATGCGATCACAAGCTATTTTTGCACACATAATGAGCCCCATGACTTTTTACCTTTGACCTCATGACCCCAAAATCTAATTGGTTCATTGGCTCTGCAAGATACATACATATCTTGAGTTTGATGGTAATTCGTCCATCGGTTCTTGAGCAAACACAATCACGAGCTATTTTTGCATACATAATGAGCCCTGTGACCTTTGACTTTGTGACCCCAAAACGTAATCAGTTTATTTGCTCTGCAAGATACATACATGACCCACGTTTGGCGGGAATCCATCAATTGGTTCTTGGGATAACATGACCACGAGAACTGGACGTACAGACGGATGGATGTACGTACGGTTGCATGTACGTACGTACGGACGGACAACCCCAAAACATAATGCCTCCGGCTACTTCGTTGCGGAGGCATAAAAAACCACTACACTCACAGCAGGAGACTGGAATGCAGAGAGCCTAGCTTTGGTAGTGGAGCCGACAGAGGGTGTACCGAAAGTCTTCTTCGAGGGTGGGGTAGCGCAGTCTGGTCGGTCCATGGAAGATTGGACGGAGGGTGTACCAAAAGTCTTCCTCGAGGTTGGGGTAGTGGAGTCTGGGCGGTCCATGGAAGATGGGGTCAGGACGCTACGAGGCTTCTTCGCAGACTTGTTGGTGGAAGGTGTGACCATTGAGGAGGAACCCCTCTTTCGTTTTTTTGCTTTCTAGAAAAACATTAAAATAGAAAGAAGCTAAATTCACCATGGAGCTATCTTCAATATTCTTCAATATTCACAGATGTCTATTTAAAACTGCCAGAGAATTTTTACATCGTGAGTTCTACATTCAATTTTCCAATTCGTGTAACTTGAAGTAGGGGAGGTAGTATGATAACAACACACAACACAACAAAATTCAGGATGTCACTTGTCGTCAATATACCCTTAAAGGATATTATTTTCCGCATTTATAGTGCCAATGTTCACATCATACATGAAGCATTCTATTTTTTTGACTTGATTTCAAGAGAAATTAAACAGCTTATTTGTATTAAACTTTGAAAATCCTCTTCACAAAGGGTACCTAAATACTCATGTAAACAATGCTCTTGTAGAGTGTGACTCTAAATGAGCATAACCTGACAGGCCACCTGAATAATTCCTTTTGTTGGATTCAATTAACGAGATAGAAGCCGAGTTCAGCCAAGAGTTGAACCTTTCAATCAATGCTCAATACAAAGGGTACTAGCACATAGATTTTTAGAAATAAAACATTCCTTCGATAAAGGAAAATCTAATTTCCCAGTTAATTCCTAACTATAAAGACCTATTAGAATCCTTGTTACACAGCTGCCAATTTTCATAAAATGTTAGTATTTTGTGAAAATCAGTATTTCTTTAAAAGGAAATGAATATTATTAGAAGACAAACCTTTGGGGTTTCTGGGTCGGATTCTGTCTCTGATGCGGAGATTTCATCTTCATCCGATCCGCTGCTTGCAGCCCCCTCAGATTCATCATCACTGTCAGGCTTGAACTCGTCCCCTGAAACAGGTCAAAGTTCAAAGGTATTCAAGTGTATTTATCCAAGTTCGTATCAGTTGTCAAGTGCGTATGATTGGATCCACAGATTGTGGCTGGACAGGTTGGTTATCTGGACAGATCATACTTAGAAAGTAAATAGAACTATTGGGTGTGCAAGCTTTCTCGAATCTTCACACAAAAACTATTGTGGACAAAGTCATAAATGACAAACAGTCACAGGATTTAATGCAACATGATGTATCACTTTTTGCAAAGTCCCTGGGAAAACACAGAAGCTTAACATTTATAACTTTTACATGCAAGTACCCAGACACACCTCCCCCATCCTTATTACACAGCTGCCAACTTTCACAGGGTTCGTACACTTTTTGCCAAACAAAATTCAATGACTTTCCATGACTTTTGAAGTAAGAATTCCATGACTTTTCATGACTTTCCCAGGGGCAAATGTGGCACATAAAATACACATTTTGCGCGTATGACTCGACTATGAGCAGAAGATAAACACTGTGACCGCGATGATAAACGGTGTACAAAAAGGAGTGCGCAGCGCTGCCGCTCATAATTGCGTACATTGAACTTACAGTTACACTGGCAGACACAGCATGCATCTAGCCATTCCTGGATCGGAGCTTTACTTTCAAAATCCATTCGCTATAATATGTCGGATTATCCAACCAGGCATCATGAAAATAGCAGTTCCCCGGCATTTTGGATTAAACTGACAATAACTCACAACATGAAATTTTAGTCCAAAACAGTTTAAACTAACGTCAGTATCATCGATGTCACGTGCGCAGCAATATACAGTGCATGCATGCAGTGGAAAACAAAATACGTACACACGTGCTCAATAAGGGATGATCTCAAGATAGGAATGTGCAGTACATTGACTGTTGGGGGAAATGTCAACTTGACCTTACTAGTGATTAAATCTTTGTTTGCATGATTAAAAGTCTCTTTTTTTAACAAATAAAAAAATATAGAAAAATAAATATCGTTTGTTCTGTCTACAAATGATTACCCAAACTGTCCCTGTCGGTAACACAACTTTGGGGTATTTTGAGATGATCCCCAAAATACATGTGCTCGGAAAATGCAAGCCCCGCCGCGCCGCCAAGCACTACGCACATACTGTAATACACACACAAGCTAGGCATGTACAGTTCATCACACACGATCACTCGCACAAATACATCCAGTACATTACACAATGCGTTCGTTCACAGAGCTGGCGAACAACAATATCACAGTCGAGTCATAATAAATGGGTTTCAAAATTCAAACTGAGAAAACAGAAACGAAGTGATAGAAATAAGAAATTAGTTTTATCATTTACACATCTGACGATAAAAACACATAATTTTCCATGAATTTTGTAATTCCATGACTTTCCATGACCCTTTTATCAAAACATCGATTTTCCATGACTTTAAAGGCCTGGAAAAAGACTAAGCCAAATTCCATGACTTTCCAGGTTTTCCAGGACCCGTACGAACCCTGTTTCATAATAATAATTTCAGTATTTTGTTGAAAATCAGTATATATGTGATTATATTTATATACCGCAGAAGTTTTTCGTTTGAGGCAGCTTATCACAGCAATCCAGCATGCATAAACAAATCTAAGCATAAACTGTGCCTGAAATCGACAAACCAAGTATTGATGAGGCTTTCTCTTATGACCTTGTGACAAAACTCATTCCTTCCTTGCTTTCAACTGAATTTCTTGTCATCAAAACACATGATGTATATACCTGAGCTGTCACTGTCTGAAGCAACCCTGATTCTCCTTCGTTTCTTCTTTTGGGTGCTCATGGCTCTTTTGGCGGCAGCTCTTGGCTTTCGTCTACTACTGGTGATCTCCTCCTCACTTGCACTGCCTTCACTTGCTTCTTCTGTTTTAATTACAATGTGCAAAGAAAAAATAGAATATTATGAGAGTGCATCAATAATATACCAGTACATTTTGGTATGGGCTGAGGCATCCAAGTGGTACATATTATATCATGTTTGTGGTGGCCTCTGACTCCCCTCACAATTTCCATGACTTTCCAGAAGAATATATTTTTCCTTAAAAGGCTTAAAATCAGAGTAAGTTATTTACTACATTTTTCACCTCACTTACAATCCATTTACATGTAAATAGTTTAAATTTGCCTATACCGATTTTTGGAGCCGGCTTCGTTGGCGAGTGAACAAGGCTTAAAATGCAACTTCTTCACTTTTTGTTAAACCTTCAGATTATTCATTACCTTCTATCTCCATCTCGTCTTCCTCCTCCTCCTCTTCCTCATCTTCGGAAGGTACCTGACAGACAACGAGCTTCATCCTCTCCTCCCGGTCCTTCTTCAGTGCCTCATCAGCCTGGTCCATCCCCCTCCTGACGTCTGGTTTGGTGGTGTGGAACTTGCATCCAAATTGGCACTCCTTGGCTTGGGTCCCATTGTAGCTCTCTACAAATCTTTAAAAATAAAACAGGATCACAGTGTTTTCAATTTAACCATCGACTTATGGGGCATTCTTGTGAAATAAGCCACTGGTCTACCGAGGCAAAGCAATTTTCGACAGGCCAAGTGTACCTCCTCGTCACTATGTTACACAAAAACAGGAAAATTTCAAAATTGGACAGGAGCAGTGAGCAAGTTAGCTAAAACTAGAAAGCACAACAAGAGCTCTGGAAAGCAAAAAATGAGCTCTAGTTAAATAAACAAATATCATTTTGGGGGAATTCTCACTTTTTTAACAGCAAATACCTCCTGTAAACATAAAGGTAGTAAATGGTTTGGTGCTTACTTATCACTGATCCAAGCACGACTTGGTGGGTCATCAAAGAACTGGACATGAACGAGGCCTTTCTTGCCTTCCTTCTTGGTGCATTTTTCTAAGGTGGGATGGTTGCAGACGAGACTGGGCCACCACGGGTAGCCTTCCAGTCTGGCCCACACCAGATCCCCTGGGGCGAATGTCTGATGGCCATCTGGAGTGAAGGAAGAAAGAAAATTCTGAACTCTTGAAATTCTCCATGGTGGGTTTCACACTATTTACTACCCATGTTTTATTAAAAACCGGGTGTCCAAATTCGTAATTTGAGGGTCTGTATAACTGTATGCATTAGGCTTAGCGGCCTTAGCCCCTAATAAGAGTGATAAAATAGTGAAATGGGGAAGGGGAGGTAAGTGTAAGATAATAGAGTTTGATTCGCTTTAGCGAAATATTATCTTTATCTGGTCGATAGAGGGCGTAATGATTAGCAGCATAATTTCCACGATAGGAGAAAGTTTGTAGACGGTGATTTTCAGCAGTAAATTCACGTTATTAGACAACCCCAATGTTGTATGTATAGATAAACTAGTATATGTGTAATACATTATTTCTTCCTTTGTATGAGGCCAAAATGGCACAAATTATGAATTAACTTTGTTGATGCAGAGCATGTAAAAGTATGATAAACACTTTCATTTGTATGTGTTCAGTTCACGTGGATGAATTATGTAGGCGTGGCATGGGCACGGCCAGGGGTATCACCTTATAGTGAATGCATGTAGATTACAATGGCCAGATACAGGAATGTGCTATGTAATGTCAATGCAAAGGGGTATACGTGTTTTGACTGAATAATGCACTAAGAAATATAAGAAGAACTGGGAATAAACAAGTGTTTTTTCAAGGACTCTTTTCAAGGCATAATTTAAAGGTGTCAGACAAATAACAGAGCTTTGTTTGCATACAGTTTAATACCTTCATGTTAGATTAACTGCAGACAAATGACAAATTAAATGCAGGTTTTTGGTACAGTAAAGTGTTTTATTATCTGGGTCAAGATAAAGGTTTACAAATGGTGTTTGGTGATACAATAATATATACATTATTCAGTGCATATTTACTGGATTCTTGTTATCAAGTGATACATGTACTAATTACATGTAAGGTTTACAGTGACCATTATGGATGGCTAGTTGCCATGAATATAAGTGTAAACACATGCTTATTATTGTTTGTTCTTTTCTGATATTAAATTGCAGATTGAACCGTGCCGTTCATACTGAAACCTGTTGTTCAGTTTTTGCACCAGCTTGCAAGCTATGGTCTCATAACTCGGGTGTCAGAAGTCTGTCTTTTAGCTGTGCAATTTGGAACTCACTCAGATTAAGTTAAACCGTCACAGTAAGAGTTGGAATTTGAAAGTTAAGGCTCATGTGACTATAGGTGCATGCTAGTGTCAAGTCCTTTCAAGAAATTATGTTCATGAATCAATATGTACCGGTGTGTTGGCTCAGTCAGTAGAGCGTCCGCCTCACAACCGGGAGGTCGGGTTCGAACGGCGATAAAAGCGTTAAGATGTCAGTTGCTGCTACCTTGTTTGGCGTTCAATGGGATAGAGCAATGTCGATCTGGCTGCTCAGTGGCTGCCTAGCTCACGATCAATTGGGCAAAAAGAATTTCCATTTTCGGTTTAACTTAATGAAAATTTGGAGTGGACTTTAAAAGATTATTATTATTATTATTATGTACTATTGCTGGAGTAAAAAAAGTAACCCCGGCATTAGACCGAAAGCTTCAGTCTCTGATATTGATGGTTGTTCCGCTGAGATTACATCTTGTGTGTGTGTGATTGGGTTTTTACAGACGTGTATCAATCAGATATGATTATTTATGTCTGGGGACCGACCTTTAACGTCACCACCCGAAAGACGTGACTCAGTTTCGAACCTGCGTCCTCGGCTGAATCAGTTTGTAACTTCCACTGTTAGCTGGTTAGTTACATCTTGCTCCTTTGACCGCCTCTATATAAGGTATATAAGTACGTTGTATGGGGTAGTGTGTGAAAGGAATGGTTCGGTTCGACCGGACGAGATGAATGAGATATGCAACGAGTTTTTTCACTCTATACGTCTTCATATATCCACTTTGGATGCAATATTACACTGAATCTTATTAAAATAAAAATAACACGGAAATATCTCCTTTGACTTACGATAGCTTGCTCATTTATATCCTAAATTAATGATTAATCCAAGAAAGTTTTGTCGTCAACATGATTTGTTGTCAGCCAACTTGATTTGAGTTGATGAATATTTCATTTTTTTCTTTTTGAACGTCCAATAGCTACGTACGAGTCAGCCCGACTTGCCCAAGTGATATTTAAATATTCATAAACCCAAACCCAATGTCTAACTTGTGCTCTGATTGGCTATTGGCTGTGTTTCGGTACGTTGACCCAGAAATATATCGGCCGGGTCATGTCATAGATTACCAGTTCGAATGCGTGCAGAACGTACCATTTCATTGGTTCTGAGATCAAAGTTGGATAACTTGTATAAAGTAAGCCCGTAAATTTCGCCTTTGGAGATTATAAAAACTTTGATAACTGTACATAGGAGAAAAATATACATATTTTTTTTCTATCTGATTTATAAATCAGAAAATTAGATCTAAATTAGGAAAACGGGAGAACATTCTTGTACCAAAAGTGGTACAAAATCGGCTCAATCTCCCGTTGTGCGAGCGTATGGCCCTGGGTTAACGTCTGTGTATGGGGAATGTTGACAAATGTCAGTTTTATTAAAGAATGACCCATACCAGACGGTTATTTCTTCTACCCAGGCATGGCCTGGTCTAGCTGGCAAGGCATCACTTCCTTACTTCACGTTACAATGATATTGATGGAAAGAGTTTTGTCTGTAGGCCTATACCATTGGCATTTCATTTGTTTGTCAAATATCAAGGCAATGGCCTTCTTTCTAAATTAATGTTAAATTTCCACATAGACCTAGTAGCCTACAGCAGGACTTTTCCTTTAATTTCAAAAATATATTTCAATATCGTCTTCCTTTCTTCAAAGTTCAATGTTCTTTCCATCTAATTGATTTTAATACTAAATTAAATAGATCTAGATGTAGAGTGTATAGAGGTCAGTACTAACCTATTACTATAGCCTACTAATAGTAGGGTGTCTGGACGATTTTTCAATTTTCCCTTTTGGATTGTTTTTCACCATTATGGTCGGATAATTGAAAAAATTATTCACTCAGAATTGACTAATCAGTATTCAGTAATCTTTCGTTTTTGTCCTTTTTCTTTTTTATTGTTGAATGTTGGCACCAATATTAATAATATAAAAATATCATTTCCTGGACCTGAGGATTAGTTCATAACATTTCCATTTCAACTCAACATAATAGAGATCTCACTTATTTGTTGAAATTAAGGATAATATTTTCTGCTTCTGCCTCTGACAGTGCTGGTGTCATGATGTCACTGCAGTGTACGTAAGTATCACACTTCACAGTCAACATGAGCTGACTGACTGACTTGCTTCCCAACAAAAGTCAAAACTCAAAGAACTTGTACTTTACTCACCTGTAATCTCAGATTTTGACTTCGATTGTGGACTTGTTGTTCGTTTTTCTTTGGCATTTTCTTTCGGTGAAACC
>CP137668.1:15637386-15900413 GCA_037976565.1 Mesocentrotus franciscanus
GGCCTTTCTTGCCTTCCTTCTTGGTGCATTTTTCTAAGGTGGGATGGTTGCAGACGAGACTGGGCCACCACGGGTAGCCTTCAGTCTGGCCCACACCAGATCCCCTGGGGCGAATGTCTGATGGCCATCTGGAGTGAAGGAAGAAAGAAAATTCTGAACTCTTGAAATTCTCCATGGTGGGTTTCACACTATTTACTACCCATGTTTTATTAAAAACCGGGTGTCCAAATTCGTAATTTGAGGGTCTGTATAACTGTATGCATTAGGCTTAGCGGCCTTAGCCCCCTAATAAAAGCGATAAAATAGTGAAATGGGGAAGGGGGAGGTAAGTGTAAGATAATAGAGTTTGATTCGCTTTTGCGAAATATTATCTTTATCTGGTCGATAGAGGCGTAATGATTAGCAGCATAATTTCCACGATAGGAGAAAGTTTGTAGACGGTGATTTTCAGCAGTAAATTCACGTTATTAGACAACCCCAATGTTGTATGTATAGATAAACTAGTATATGTGTAATACATTATTTCTTCCTTTGTATGAGGCCAAAATGGCACAAATTATGAATTAACTTTGTTGATGCAGAGCATGTAAAAGTATGATAAACACTTTCATTTGTATGTGTTCAGTTCACGTGGATGAATTGTGTAGGCATGGCATGGGCACGGCCAGTGGTATCACCTTATAGTGAATGCATGTAGATTACAATGGCCAGATACAGGAATGTGCTATGTAATGTCAATGCAAAGGGGTATACGTGTTTTGACTGAATAATGCACTAAGAAATATAAGAAGAACTGGGAATAAACAAGTGTTTTTTTCAAGGACTCTTTTCAAGGCATAATTTAAAGGTGTCAGACAAATAACAGAGCTTTGTTTGCATACAGTTTAATACCTTCATGTTAGATTAACTGCAGACAAATGACAAATTAAATGCAGGTTTTTTGGTACAGTAAAGTGTTTTATTATCTGGGTCAAGATAAAGGTTTACAAATGGTGTTTGGTGATACAATAATATATACTTTATTCAGTGCATATTTACTGGATTCTTGTTATCAAGTGATACATGTACTAATTACATGTAAGGTTTACAGTGACCATTATGGATGGCTAGTTGCCATGAATATAAGTGTAAACACATGCTTATTATTGTTTGTTCTTTTCTGATATTAAATTGCAGATTGAACCGTGCCGTTCATACTGAAACCTGTCGTTCAGTTTTTGCACCAGCTTGCAAGCTATGGTCTCATAACTCGGGTGTCAGAAGTCTGTCTTTTAGCTGTGCAATTTGGAACTCACTCAAATTAAGTTAAACCATCACAGTAAGAGTTGGAATTTGAAAGTTAAGGCTCATGTGACTATAGGTGCATGCTAGTGTCAAGTCCTTTCAAGAAATTATGTTCATGAATCAATCATGTACCGGTGTGTTGGCTCAGTCAGTAGGCGTCCGCCTCACGTCGAACCGGCCTCATACCAAAGGCGTTAGTGCTGCTACCTTGTTTGGCGTTCAATAGGATAGAGCAATGTCGATCTGGCGCTGCTCAGTGGCTGCCTAGCTCACGATCAATTGGGCAAAAAGAATTTCCATTTTCGGTTTAACTTAATGAAAATTTGGAGTGGACTTTAAAAGATTATTATTATTATTATTATGTACTATTGCTGGAGTAAAAAAAGTAACCCCGGCATTAGACCGAAAGCTTCAGTCTCTGATATTGATGGTTGTTCCGCTGAGATTACATCAGGCGTGTATCAATCAGATATGATTATTTACGTCTGGGGACCGACCTTTAACGTCACCATCCGAAAGACGTGACTCAGTTTCGAACCTGCGTCCTCGGCTGAATCAGTTTGTAACATCCACTGTTAGCTGGTTAGTTACATCTTGCTCCTTTGACCGCCTCTATATAAGGTATATAAGTACGTTGTTTGGGGTAGTGTGTGGAAGGAATGGTTCGGTTCGACCGGACGAGATGAATGAGATATGCAACAAGTTTTTTCACTCTATACGTCTTCATATATCCACTTTGGATGCAATATTACACTGAATCTTATTAAAAATAAAAAATAACACGGAAATATCTCCTTTGACTTACGATAGCTTGCTCATTTATATCCTAAATTAATGATTAATCCAAGAAAGTTTTGTCGTCAACATGATTTGTTGTCAGCCAACTTGATTTGAGTTGATGAATATTTCATTTTTTTTTTTGAACGTCCAATAGCTACGTGCGAGTCAGCCCTACTTGCCCAAGTGATATTTAAATATTCATAAACCCAAACCCAATGTCTAACGTGTCTGATTGGCTATTGGCTGTGTTTCGCACGTTGACCCAGAAATATATCGGCGGGTCATGTCATAGATTACCAGTTCGAATGCGTGCAGAACGTACCATTTCATTGGTTCTGAGATCAAAGTTGGATAACTTGTATAAAGTAAGCCCGTAAATTTCGCCTTTGGAGATTATAAAAACTTTGATAACTGTACATAGGAGAAAAATATACATATTTTTTTTCTATCTGATTTATAAATCAGAAAATTAGATCTAAATTAGGAAAAACGGGGGAGAACATTCTTGTACCAAAAGTGGTACAAAATCGGCTCAATCTCCCCGTTGTGCGAGACGTATGGCCCTGGGTTAACGTCTGTGTATGGGGAATGTTGACAAATGTCAGTTTTATTAAAGAATGACCCATACCAGACGGTTATTTCCGTCTACCCAGGCATGGCCTGGTCTAGCTGGCAAGGCATCACTTCCTTACTTCACGTTACAATGATATTGATGGAAAGAGTTTTGTCTGTAGGCCTATACCATTGGCATTTCATTTGTTTGTCAAATATCAAGGCAATGGCCTTCTTTCTAAATTAATGTTAAATTTCCACATAGACCTAGTAGCCTACAGCAGGACTTTTCCTTTAATTTCAAAAATATATTTCAATATCGTCTTCCTTTCTTCAAAGTTCAATGTTCTTTCCATCTAATTGATTTTAATACTAAATTAAATAGATGTAGAGTCTATAGAGGTCAGTACTAACCTATTACTATAGCCTACTAATAGTAGGGTGTCTGGACGATTTTCAATTTTCCCTTTTGGATTGTTTTTCACCATTATGGTTGGATAATTGAAAAATTATTAGGTCTAACTCAGAATTGACTAATCAGTAATCTTTCATTTTTGTCCTTTTTCTTTTTATTGTTGAATGTTGGCACCAATAATATAGAAATATCATTTCCTGGACCTGAGGATTAGTTCATAACATTTCCATTTCAACTCAACATAATAGAGATCTCACTTATTTGTTGAAATTAAGGATAATATTTTCTGCTTCTGCCTCTGACAGTGCTGGTGTCATGATGTCACTGCAGTGTACGTAAGTATCACACTTCACAGTCAACATGAGCTGACTGACTGACTTGCTTCCCAACAAAAGTCAAAACTCAAAAGAACTTGGTACTTTACTCACCTGTAATCTCAAATTTTGACTTCGATTGTGGACTTGTTGTTCGTTTTTCTTTGGCAGTTTCTTTCGGTGAAACCGATTTATCTGTCTCTGCCTTGTCACCTGCTTTTGGGGATGTTTTCTCGGTTTTTTTGCCGGGTAGCTTGGAAAAGTATGAGAATAAAGTCGCCATTTCGATTCGAAAGCACCGCTCGAGCGCTCTCTACACAGACGTACGTCGATATAATATGCACAGCTGATATGTACACACAGCATGGACTGTACTGCGTACTATTATTAGCGCGAGTGCATATACGAACACGTGTGTTCGATGGTTTCCGCGCGAAATTGTCAAAAACGTAAACACGACTAGCTAGCTCGAGCCAAGATCATGCGCACAGTAAGTGCGGGAACATACCCTGGGCATACGCCGGGCGCGTTATTTTTTTAAGCGGCACAGATTGGGGTTAGGTGCGTGTTGAGCCTATGGGAAAGTTTAGGGTTAGGGTTAGGGTTAGGGTTAGGGTTAGGGTTAGGGTTAAATCAAGACCTCTTTTTAAAAAAAAGCTCCAATCTGTGCCGCAGAAAAAAAATGACGCGCACCGGGCATGCAAACCCTGGGCAAACTTTCTTCCAACTTTTTCTTCACTATAGCTGGCTTCAAAATGTCGTCCCAGCACTCAATTGTTGTGGAGTTTGTCGTAGAAATTGATAAATATAATAAAAACAAAAGGTTCCGGAGTGCATGACTGCATCAAGATCCCACTTAAATTTTAGGTTCATGTTGCTGCCCCACTGATCGTATGGGAGAAAGAAAAAAAAAAGAAAATTGAAAGAGGAAGGACGCCCCCTTCTCATATCGCCGTTGCCTTGTTTACAGTAAAAAATATATGCCGCCTCAGTGGATGGACTCACCCTGTCTCAATTATTTAAAAAAAAAGAGGTTTGAAGTACAAAGTTTCAAGTTTCTTTAAAAAAACACTAGTCTTTAATTTTGCAATTTTATGTGCGTCCTAGGTTAACACAAAGAACATATTTGTTATCAGCATAATCCGATCATATTCATCATTTACCTTCATTTATATATCAGCAGCAGCAGCAGAAGCATGAGCATCACCGTTGCGAACTTCATCATCATCGTCATCATCATCAATCATCAACACCACCAACAGGCACAACCACCACACCACCACCACCATCATCTCCACCACCGCCACCACCAGGTTATTCATTTCCACTACAATGCACTAGCTATATATTAATGAAAAGCATGTAGGCCTAATAATCTCATCATCATTTTCACTATAAATGAAACATAGCCTATTATAGATACAGTCATGGAGGAAATGGGGACGGGCATTGTAGACAGTGGGCCAAATAACTCTATAATAGTAGGTGACCGAAATAATGAAGGCGCCAGAGCCATCGCCCACGCCCCAGAGCCCAAAGGTAAAAGATAATCTTCTCGTTGATTGTACACCCCATCTCTCTCTCTCCCTCTCTCTGTCTCTCTCTCCCTCCCTGTCTCTCACCTCTCTCTATCTATTTGTCTCTCTCAATCTCTTTGGTCTTTGCCTCCCCCCTCCCCCTCTCTCTTCCCTTCAATCATTCCAAAGCTTCTGCTGAACTTTGGAACAAACTACCTTTACATGTAAAAAAAACTGTCAGACTGTCAACCAATTCAAATCTTGACACATATTTTATTCAAAATTGCTTTTGATGATCAACTTACTCTGTTCACATTGATGTATTGTAATTTGTAGGTTTATTTGTCATTTTTTGTATTGTTTTATAATTATGTAATTGTTTATCATTGTATTTTGTTTGTTATAGCGCTTAGAGACTTCGGTGCCGGTAGTAAGCGCTTTATAAGCACTGTTTTTTTATTATTATTTTTTTTAATTATTATTATTATCCTACTTTGCTTTTCGATTTAGAGAGGGACTTGATTGTGTCGCCAGGGCGGTGAGCGTGAAGGGGAGGGATTGGGAGGGGGTGTCCAAAAGATCAAGTTAGTAACAAAGACGAGGGCACGTGAACCCATCAATACAAATAACACTCAAACTCAAAGGACAAAAGAGATTTAAAAACAGGATTCTCTCTAGTTGGTGGGATTTAATTCTTTCCTTTGGTATGAGTAGCTTCATAAATCACACTTAGACATTCAGATAAGTGAATACATTTTTTAATCATCACGAAATATCTTTCTTTTTATTATCTTTTCAATATTTACACGGTAATCCTTTACAAATCAATATATACAACCACATGTACAGGTGAATTTATTTGAATAATGTTTATAATTATATCATTAAATATTCAGCTTCATCTGCCCTGTTGAATGCAAATAAAAAATGAAACAGTTTTCTAACTCGTAATCTTGTTATATATGAGACCACGACTATAACAGTGTCATAGTCAATGCCTAAACCCTCAACAAGATCAAGACCAAGGCTTGAACCCTCAAGGCCAAAGCTAAAGCATCCAGGACCAGGGCCAAGACATGGCGCCAAGGCCGATCATCAAGGCACTACAACACTGGACTATTACTAGACTAGAAAAAGCGTATACACACTGTCTAAATACAGTTAATCCATTTGTGATAAATTCAATGCTTAAAATAGTTCCACAATTTCAATAAACTCAATTTATATCCATAACTTAATTCAAATAAATCAGGTTGCTGACGAATAAATGCTCGATATGTATCATCGAGAGCTAGTGGTATCGAAACTTAATATTTCCAAACGTTTTTGAATGATAACATGACTTCGGTTTGGGCTGCTTTAAAAACCTATTCATGGTTATTTGCCTAGGATATTCAGACATATAACATGTGAAATTTGTTTCACATATCTGAAATATAATATTAAAGAATTTCAGCTGCTAAATTGCACGAGCACACTTTAGAAATTATATTTATTAAAGGCCATTTATCGTCAAAGACTTCAAAAAATATATGAAGGGTATTCTTAGCAGCACTATAATTGGAGGGAATTATGGCATGTTATTGGGGACGTTGCAATAAGAAAGATTGAGAAGAAAAGGTGATTTCAAGGGCTGGTGTGACCATCCCCATTCAAACAAATTATCAACAAAATCTGAGTACACCAACACCCTTTGCTTCACCCCTTGAAGCAATTTGAAGAGTCTGAAAACAATGTGTAACCAATAAATTTCAAACATCAAAGTATTCTGTAATTTAAACCTGTCGGCAGATTACGTCCCAAAATGTCGGAGACTCAAAGCAATTTTTGTCTCATTTCACAGTTCAATCTCTACGGAAAGTCACTAGATACTATTATGTCACACCATAAACATGCAGTGAATTAGTTTGGGTGAAAGCACAAACTAGCTTTTGTGGTATCCGGCACAGTTTTGAGTCGGTGTACGCCCCTCCAGCTTTTTTCCCCCGTAATATTACAATCAATTCAGTTTCCAATAGTTTTCAACTATTCAAAAACTGTTTTCAAACTGAGGAAATTAGACTGATCGAGATAACAGTTTTTTCAAGTCGTCATACATTTGAATGAATTCGATATTTCACTACGTATATCGTTAATTTTCAACCAAGGAATAAGCCTAAAGTGACGGAAATACAATTCACACGACAATATTTGTGTCTAGTACAAGGCAAAACTAGAAGGCTCTCTCCATTTCATGGACGCTATAATAAACGGCGTACGTTATTTTCTCATGTCATCATCTCAGTATAATACAATTCCTTCGTCTTCCTTTTAAATTCAGTTTTGATTTGAGCTTCATCCCAGTGTATCAATGTCTGAAGAGCTCATTATATTTCTCCTTGTACTTGATGTTTACAACTCGCTCAAGTCTTCATAAGCCCCTCTGCAACACAACGAGATCTACAGTCATAATGATCTTCATTATTATTTCATAACGGCATATCCTTTAGAATTATTCAGGGTCTCACTCTTAACTGTCGTTATCAGCTCTTGTGATACAAGCTCTTTATATTTTTTTTTTACCAAAGAGTCGTATTGAATTTTGTCTTTCATATAGCAGATCTGTCATCCTTCTTAATTAAGCTGCGAGTTTTGATGACACCGTAAACTTAATCTCCAGAATATTGCAATCCTGTTCTTTCTATGCCCCGTCATCATGGACATGAACTAGTTGTTCGCGTATCATCATTATCATCATTCTCGTCATCATCACCACCACGATCTCCATCACCATCATCATCATCATCATCATGTGACGACTGCAGCCGAGATTGAGTTCACTTCCAGCGCCACTCGCTTTTTTTTCAACATGAACTTGGGGATGTCTATCTCAAGGTTAATGCTATATACGTGACATTAATATGCCAACAAAATTGTTGGGGCGTCGGCCCCTAATGGCGGAGTGGAGCCTCCCGCAGCAGATGACATCTCACAAAACTTTGTCCTCACTGTAGCAGTGACCTGACCAGTGAGTCAATCGTCCCTGGGTTTGGGCAACAGTAATATTGGTGGTTCATTGCCATAAGTCTGCAACGCCATTCGATCTTTGAATTAAAGGCAGATCAAGTCTGTCGAGTTTCATACTGGTGTGTTCGATAATTCAGGAGCCGCATCAATGTCCGCGTTATGATCTGCATCTTCATGACCTTTGCACTCTTCCATAGCTTCTTCCGCATGGCAGATATCACCGCTCAGCTCATCTCGACTCCCTTCGTCTCGTATGCACCGGTGATGAACACTCGAGTTGTGGGTAGTACGTGTAACCATCTTGGAACATCTCTCTCGGAATCTAGGATAAGGGATGGGGATGAGGAAGGGGGTGGATATAGAGAAGGAGATGGAGATGACAAGAGGGGGAGAAAATACAAATTCAGATGGTTGACATAAGTTTTGGAGTACACTGAAAAGTTATTCATCTGAGTTTAGGCAAGGACGACGAGTAGATAGATGAAAACACAGAATATACACACACACAGTTGGAGAGAGGGATAAAGAAAGAAAGATAAAGTTTAGGCCTAAATTGATTTATAAGTTTTACACTAATACTTGTGCGTTTATTTCTGAAAGGCAACGGAATGCTGGAAACTATAGGTTGCACAACATCAGCTCCTATTTGAAGTAGCAATAGCGCCACCCTTGAAAGTCTGCCAAGTACACTGAAGCATGCAACCTCCATTGATGCTTGATAAATAAAATATAATTCATATTCCCTCTTTCGATCAAGAGCAGTTTAAATTACTATTTTTTCTTATACTTGTCTGATTATTTTTCGGAATAGTGCCGTCGCCCCTTAGAAAAATATGTCTGTCTTATGTTGACGAGAGGCTTAAGATGAGCTTCTTTTATATTCGAGTAGTACTTCTTTCACAATACCTGTTCACTTTTGTGCCCCAGAGTTTACAGGTGCCTCTATTGCAGGTGAATGCTGTTAGGATGTAGACTCCTTGAAGACTGTTTAATAAGATGAAGACATACCAGAGAACGGTGATAGCTGCCCAGGCGGCGATGTAGGCGAAAAGCCAGGTGAAACCCATTAATAAGGCGATCTTTGGAAGCAAAGTAAAGAAATACTGTCAATTAGAAGGTATGTCACATAAAATAAATTAATAAGAATTCGTGATTGATCATTAAACAAAACACAAACAAGAACTTCAACAACAAAGAAGCAAACACAAACAAACAGTTAAACAAAAACTATGTTGGTGGCCAAGAACTAAAGTTAAGTTGAGCCCAGCGTGTCATCATGAACATCTGGCAACATTTTGGGCGACCCTGCCTCCCTCCCCACCGAACTTCTGATTCTTCGTCTATCCCCCCCCCCCACATCTTGTTCACCTTTGTTTGTCTTTTTGTGATGTTTGCCGGCTTCATTTTACGAAGTTCCGACAAGTTTACCAATTTAGGAATATTTCCGATAGAAATTTTGAGAAGTGAAACAGGGGACCATCTGATCTTTCTATCACTCGGCTGACGTGAAAATACAAAGACAACGGGAGATACGAGGAGATATTTGCTGTTATTAACTACAAGAATGAAAGCCAGATTAATCACAAACCTTAAACGAAACCATGGTGTCTCTCCTGCTTTTTCTTCTCCTCCGTCTCTCGTCATCCAGGCCGCTAGTCGGTGTTCTTCTTGACAGGAACCCAATTACAATGTTGGTAAACATAGCAACGTTGACCAGCAACGTCAAACCAACGGGTACACCGAAGGCCAAGAGGTTTGCAAGACCTCCAGTAATCCAACAACTCGCTATGGTCCCATATTGGAAATCCGCATTGCTCCAGAAATCGACCGCGACACTGATTAGAACGACGATGAGAGGGGCGCCCCAGCCATAGGCGCAGTACAAAAGGAATGTCTTAGAGATTTGGGAGCCCATCGCGAAACGCTTCCGCATGGAGCCTGCTCTGGTGCCTAGGCTCTGAGACAGGTGGAAGGCGAGGACGTTTGTCCAGGTGAAGGCACTGAGCCAGGCGTAGTGCAGGACGATGGCTATGACAGTGCAAATGGTGTCGTTCCGTGTCTCTCCGACCCCAAACAGGAACAGTCCTTGACCTACGAAGAGAGCGACGATGAGCGACATGACGGTCTTGCCGGGAAGGTTTCTCATGGAAGGAAAGACCAAATAGGTGGTGAAGGTAATGAGCATGCTAATTAGAGATAGTCCTAACCCGAAGCAGCTCACCAGGATCTCTGCCGAAGAGAAACTGAAGATAGGTATCCTCTCCTCGGCAATGGATGCTGAGATGTTCCCGAGGACACCATGACACACCAAGACCGTTCCATTGGCTGTAATCTCATATTGATTAGCCTTGATGACCTTTTCCGTTGGCAGGTATTTTAGTCGTTCCCTCCCATTTTTCATAGGCACTACGATAAAGTCACTATAAGGAGCCGAGTCTACGGGGCAAGGCACATGATCCAATGCCAAACGGTTACATGCCATAACTCTCTGTCTCGTATATACCTGGGTGCCTACTTCTGTGAAACTCGTCACATATATCAAGTTCTGAAGAATCTTCGCCTGATAGTTAACGTTGAGATTCGTCGTAATCTGTGTCTGATTTCCAGTGACATTGAATTCGACTGATCGGGAAGAGTTCATAGTCACGTCTCGGCACTTCCCCTCACCAATGAGGTCCCGATGAAGAGACAAACACCCCTGCTGGAAATCTATGTTTAGAGTGTGACATGGCATTGACTGCAATTCTAGCTGTGAATTGAATGTTTCAATGAGACTCATCAGCGAAGCCGACACCCTTGGGTCGCTATTATTATTTGCGGTGATGGATATATTCGCTACCTTGTACATGTTATCAACGGAGCATTCCCCAACAAGATCATTTGAAGTGAAAGACAAGCGTACCCTCCGGACCTCTGCAACACACGATAGCCACCAGTCTATCATATCAGAACACTCATTGGAGTTGAAGTCAAACTTATTAGACACCTGTGTGTCGATACGGACGCTCTTCCTATTCTTGAATGGTCCGCAAGATGTCGGGATCGTCGAAGGAATCTTGATGCAGTCACCAAAGGGCGTAAGGTATCCTTTAGCACAGTTCACTACACGGCATTTCTCAAGAAAGATGTCAAAGATCTGATCCTGGTTCGGACAAGGTGGAAATCCCAGTGACCTTTCACCTTCATGATTAATGACGTAATAGTCACCTTTCGAGAAATCAGCCACAATCCTTAGGGAGTAGAACCTGATGCGAGATGGATCGTACCTCACAATGTTGCACCGTACCTCGACACCAAGGTTACACTGGGCGCAGTACTTGTTTCTGTAATAGATGCCATTTGCTGCTATTACGGACTGATACCTCTGGCAAAGCGTTCGGATTCGCTGATCATAGAAGTTACTCGGACAATCTGAAACTAAGTTTGGGAAGCACCTACGGAGGGGTTTTGCTTCGACTGGCTCAGTCGTGCTAACGATGCAGTGTTTTGTTGCAAGAGTCACCCATTCTGCAAAACCGCCCAAAGCGTCCCCATTAGGATTTACCGTCCATAGACCAGTACTGTTGAAGGATGAATTGCAATTAGAGAACTCCACGTTCCAAGATTTAAAATTCTGAATGCTCAAACCATTACAGAGCGCGCAAAACATGTTCTTATAAGTTAGTCCCTGGTGGTCATACACAGGGGTATTCAATATTGTATCTCGGTTCTCATCTTCGCACATTTTGCGGTAGTTCCGATCAATATCCGAAGACATCTTTGTAGGACACGTTGCGATGATGTAATATCCAAGTCGCATCTTCTCGACTGGTCTTCCAGCGCTGATGATCTGCCACTCCTTTTTATCCACATATTTCTGTAAGCTGACACAACTGTAAGTTGCAGAGGTGTTTGTTATTGAGGAAGGTTGTGGTTGTGTACCACTGACGAATGTCCTGTAGCGATTGCATTGGGTGTGATCTTTGCAGCAATCGTTGAAGAATTGACAATCCTGGTCACAGAAACAGAGTGGAGGACGACCTTGGCTTCTTTCTGTCCAGGGACATTGGCCATTGCATGTCTGTTCTGGCGTGCAGGTTCCGGCAATGTTGGCTGGAAAACCTGCGTAAGGGATTAAAAAGAAATATAAAACAATCCATTATACCCTTTGTAACATAATGGTAGACATATTCTATGCAATATCCACAATCTAGTATGATGCTTCACAGTTACAGAAATAATCGTTATCCTTTTCTTGGTCATCCATTTTGAATGATTGCTTTAGACGTTATTCATTAAGGATTTCATTTAACGACAGTCAATTCCTTTTACTGCAAGAAAACAAGGATGCCTGGGATAGTGAATTTTAGAACTTTACAATGAAATTTAATACTTGATTACAGAAATTAGTTGTGACATATCAAACAATGTTGTTTTCCTTTACATGATTTCATGCTGATACACCGATTTGAAGTCATTTTAAGAAGGCAATAAACAATATGAATTAATAAAGTGACAAATCAAACTCATTTTCATTGCACATTATTTTCAGTGAAAAAATACGCAAAAAAGTGAAGCCATGTGGAGAAAAGAGTAAGTATTCACAGTTTGTCGTGGAAACGACTAAATTGTGGAAAGTAACGAAAATCATGAAAAAGGAGACAGCTTTGAAGTTAAGCTTTGCTGAATTAGCTGCCGAGTTCTCCGAACAACTCACGATAGCTTGGCATGTCAAGTCATTGCAAGTAGTAATTTGCATCGACTCACGAGCATTGAGCGTGTTAGAGCCGGCGAAGTAGGAGAGGGGCTTATAACGACCCTATTGATTCCTACTCATATGCACGTGTTTTCCACAGGTAATTATCGGATACCCTGGGAAGTCGTAAGGTTTCACAAACGAGAAATGACAAGAGGACATTTCTCGCTCCTTGCCGACGACAGACTTCCTTTCTTTCACCAGAGGCTTTTCTTACAATTTCTTATCTAGCTCCAGATCACCCAAACAACTTGATACATGAAACGACCTTTCGATATGCTCTTTGTAAGAAAGGTACTCACTTAATACTATGTCCCATTTGCAGGCCAAAAAAAGTGAAAAGATTAAATTCCAACGGCATTTGAAAGACAATACTAATTTAGAACTTCCCTAAAAAGGGGGGGCTTGAAAATGTCTTTAAGTGGGAAAATAAAAACTATTAGTTGTCGAATCGACTTAGGAGCTATAGAGCCAGTAAGTAATAGTCTGATTTTTCAGACCATTGTACCGAATGGTCGTACGTTTTATGCTGCGCAAAGATTCAATCAGTTTAATTTTGGCCATTACAAGAAGTGGGTTATTGATGTAGACAAATGCTCATGTACCCTTTACAGCTCATTTTATGTATGTTATTACCAAAGATGAAAAAGCCAGTCAGTCACTCAATAGTGTCTGACAGTGAAGTCTAGCAAGTAAACGGGTTTCCTTGCATAATTTAAATATTAGGACACTGCTAACGTTTAAATTTCACAGATAGGACATACATGACATATTCATAATTCCTGCAAAGTTCTACAGAATTTGATGTTGGCTGCAAAAGGGACATAGTATCTTTAAGGGTCAATGCGCTTAAAAGCATGGAGTAGCTAGCATGCATTTTACTCTTAAGTCTTAGACAAAATGTGGTACAACACATTTTTTTTTATTATGCTGCTTTAACAGCTCTGTAATGTACTGAAGATCTTTTGGTTAGTGATGGAAGCTACGATATGAAACTACAAAAACTATAAAGTTTCATTTAATTTCGTTTATTTCCACTCTCTGTAAAAACATCAAAATAAATATATAATAATTTATATCAAACATAATATCGCTAGTTATATTCGTTTGTCTCGCAATGTGTGGTCAACAAGGGATCTAAAAGATCACGACGTTTCGTGCGCCGCTGCAACACTTCGTCAGGTGATAAAATCTAATGTTAATAAATAACTAAATGAAATGAAGTGAGTTAATCATAAAAGCACAATAGATGACTTTGATGGCGAACAACAAAATGATCTCACAAAAAAATGCTCAAAATTTCAAAATACTAGAATAGGATTTGAGATTTTAAGCTGAATAAGTAAGGATACATTATGTTTACTGAACGATCTCTGGCGGCATCAGGGTTACAGGGGGCAAGCTTTGAAAATAGATGGATGGGGGATGAGAACTAGCAAAATATAGATAATATAGGAGCTGCATACTGTAAAACGAGGGGAGGGGGAGGGGGATATGCCCCTTCCCATATTAGTGCCGCCATTTTTGTACAGTATTATGGCGTCACTGTCTATCCCTCCTACTTTTTACTTCTACTTTTTATGGAGCACACTGTTATATGGCCTTGACTATGATTTTGATCAGTTTCCGCCAATCAGAAAATGGAGCCCTGTTTTCGGTCAAGCGAGCTACAGGCGGGCTTCCCCTTCTTTCGAATTCAAGCAGCAAATCACACAAACAACACCGAATTTATCAAGCTATTATGTACACTACATCAGTATAACGGGTTTTTTAAAAAACCGCGAGGCACGTGTTGAAAATTAATGCAATACTTCTGCTATGAAGAATGTATAATGATTAGTTAGAAATTGATACTCGAACGTAATTTATCCCCTTTTTTATGGGGAAGGGAGTAATGCGTACCCTAAATGTATACTATACTCCATCTTATCATATATTCAGTTACCCGCACATTAGCCGGGGATAGGACTTTTACTGTTTCTGCTTCAAAATACTGGAACGATTTACCGCTTAGAATTAGACAGTCTCCATCAGTTATTACCTTCAGAAAGGCCTTAAAAACATATCTTTTTTGCAGTTTGTAGTTATAAGTTTTTCTTATTATATGTATTTATGTAATTTTCATTTTCATTCAATGTAAGCGCTTTGGGCCTTATGGGAAAAGCGCGGTATAAGTAATAATAATAATAATAATAATAATAATAATAATAATAATAATATATGTGTGTATATGCATATGTAACAATCGAGAGGAATTTTGTGACTAAAAGTGACAAAATAGTAATTAGTTTTTATTTTACTTTTGATTTTATTGTTAACCAATTGATATCACATTTTTCGTTGTAGTTTTGTTTTAATTCATCTGCAGGTGAAAATTGTTATCAACTATTTTATCATCAATTGGATCATAATTCATAGAGCGAAAAAAAATCGAGTTTTACTCATTAAGTGAACTCAGCAAATATGACGAATCGTCACAAAAATAATGCTCTAAAAACTCCAGGGCACTATGTGTCATGTCGCTTGTTTATCAATCCAGAACTTAGATTAATTCATCATGGGAAATATACAGCCCCTTTCAAGGGCATCGTATCGTAGGTACGGTGAATGTTAACGTGATCATTTGCCAAGTATGATGCTTAAAGATACACGTAAGCCTATATACTGTCGATTAGATAAAAAGATTGTAAAGGCGCCGAGCTCTTATTTCTACGCCTAACAGCGACGGAATGACAAGCATAAATTTGATGAAATTATGAGCAACTTAACTGTTTGACATAACCATCCCTTTTTTACATTATCTTAATCTCTATCGACACATTATTCTATACATGTTATACGAAATTTAATTTAATCAGATTTAATCAGATCAGGCATGTACCCATACATAATCTGCCGAAGTATGTAAATTGTCACCCCACTTGATATGATATGAATTACCTTTGGCCATTTTCTGAACATTTGAATCTCATTTGAAATAATGCATACCTTTTCACGCTATGTTTATTATACTTGTGTTTTTGTAAAACAAAATATTAATGAAACAAGTGAATGAAATTCCTTAATAAAATAAGAAATACAGCAATTAAAAAAAAAAATATCGTTATACAAATAGCATGTGGTATATTGGTGAAGGCTCTTGGCTCATACGAGAGGATCTGGGTTCGGTCATTGCTCGATGCTTGCTTGTACATCCTTGGACAAGGTGTTTTAACCTAATATATCGACACAGACATATCAAATTGCTACCTGGCAGTACTGAAGGTGATGATAATTGGACGGTCCTCAGGAAAAGCAGTGTTAATACTACTGATGAGGCTACCCTGGGTAAAGATGGCCACATTATTACCAGAGTAATCTTTCATAATTGGAGAGGCATTGTCTAAACCTATGCGACCGTGTTTAGTAATGATGTTAATCCCAGCCGGACTCGAATTATGAGTGACACAAACAGGTCAACAGACCAAAATCTATTTTTATTTGCACTGTTGATAAATTATTATCATCTCACTCATCAAAAGTTGGGCTCGCAATCAAGATTGTAGAAAGTGCACCAAGAGGCACATGAATAAAAAAATTGGCAACATCTTTATTTGAATCGCCTCCGCCGAAGGGGGCAATCCTCGTGAGCAATCAGTTTCAATTGTATGAAAGATTGCAGCCCATGAAGCATTCTTCAGACCGTAATCTGAAAGATGACTAGATAAATGAGGCCAGTTATTATTGGCTATGATTTGGCAATCACAACAATGATGAAAAGATAATTATGATAAAAAATAAATGTAGAAAACTGATTTCGCAACTGGGTATACAATTGGCGAAATGAGACTTCTGATATCAAATTTACAATCATTGAAATATTATCAAGTGCTTTTTTTTAAACGAAACACACAATCCATAGGATATTAGAAAAAAAATGGTACAGATCTGTACTCCTCAAGTTAACACCACAAATGTCACCATTTTGAGAGATAAGGCTTATACATGTACTAATAATACACAAACATAGACGTATATATATTTCCATGTGGAACATACATGTATGCTTTGCCCACTCTCGGGGCATGGATTCTGTTTGTCCAACCAATAATGACTTTTTTTTTCTCCTTCAAATGAATACTAAATCTGGGAAACTAAATAGAGTCAATTTCTAAATCTACAGAATACTTAAAAGTTTCTCTAATATAATTATGACATCACCAAAATCATAGAATTGCCAAATTTTACCATGCCTGTGTAAATATCTGTCTGATTTTTATTTTAAAAATATCATCGCTATCAGAGATTTCAAGATGTAGCACAGAATACAATATTTAATTTTAGTGCTTTATTTCAGTTTTTCTAGTAAGTAGTGTGATTATAGGCCTATATGATAATAACAATAACCTCATTTTATAAACGCAGTCATACTTTATTCTTTTGGTCAGTGTTTTCTTTTTAAACCTTCATTTGGTTTTTTTATAAATATGTTTAACACTGCAGTCTAGTTGAATCTGAATTATCTATTCATAAATCAGCCTGATATTGCACAATAATCACACAATTATCACGGGATATTAATTTGCATTTCTATCTCTTGCCAAAAATTCACCGTTTACGCGGACTAAAATAGATACAAATCTTGGCAACTTGGACATAATTTTGGCAAAGCTGTAATTAATAATTTCTCATAATTGGCTTGGAGGTGAGGGCGATACCAAATTAATTGATTGTTATCATGGTATTAGAGGCCTTCATGATAATGTATAAATATGTTTTTGTGAACAAGAGCAATGTGAGTTTGTTTAAAGCATCTAAATCATCTGTCATAACTTATCGGCATATCTTAAAGATAAATTGTAATAAATTAAAATAACACTAAATCTCACATAGGGCGAAAAATGTGTTTACATAGTAAACAAAGATGTTCCTCTTTAGAATAATATTTATAGATAAGACTTTAGTACATATAAGTACCCTTGTTATTAAGCAAACCGAAATATACACTATTTAAAAATAAATATTATAGATAAAGCTTTGATATTTATAAGTACTCTCGTAATTTAGCAGACCAAAATGTTTTTCCTTAACCAAGAATATTTACCCAAGTTTTTGTTTATAGCTTTTCATATCACCAACTTTGGCATCAAATTCCTACGGTCATGTTGGTTGGGGAAGTAATGAATTACCTTCATGATATAGACCCATATTATATCAATTATTTAGAAAAGTGTGGAGTTAAATGGTTATAGGCTATAACATTTGTATGTGTGTGTGTGTGTGTGTGTGTGTGTGTGTGGGAATCTCACAACATAACCGCCGTTGCTTTGAACAAGGGAAGAGCATTCATCTCAAAACCACGGAGATCATGTTCAATTTTAGAAATCATGTATAATTAGATTATTTTGAATTTCCCTAGTTTTGGATGTGGTTAGTTTCAAAATAGTTGGTAGCTAAATGCAGAGAGAACGAAATGACCAAATACTTTACCATCAACATGACAATATCGGTTGAGATGAAAAAGATGCAAACATTAATTTGTGTTTTGCTTTTTTATGTAACCTGCTTATTGGATGTGCACATTTTAATTTGTTTCTTAAGTCTTGTTAGCTTGTATACATATTCGCATGATAGGCCAATCATGCTATTGCTATTATATATAATCTAATTGTATTAAAACGACTATCATAGTAGTGTATGGATATTATTATACTTGTGGATAAGAAAGCTTAATATCATCATATCACAACTTTTACTCAGACAAAAGAGGTTCATCTAATTCTAAACTATCTCGTATACCCTGGTCTTTAAAAATCAAATCAAATGCTCAATTATTGTTCTCCATAATTATAGCGTTCTCAGTATTGAGATATGATTTAAGATTTCGACAGACTTAATCCTAAATCCTTTAATCTAACTTGTACGAGTTTAACGAAGTTCAAGATCGTTGTTGTCAGGGGTGTTGTATGCTTTGGGGGAAGGCATTTGGGGTTCTACATGAAGAGAAGACTCGAGTCTACATAATGACAGATTCGTCTTTCTAGAACAGCAGCTGAGCAAGCCGAGTATTAAAGTCTAATTGGTGCGAATAGTTTATCAGTCGGAGCAGGAGCTGCTCTGAGCCTTCAAGCGTTTCAGTCTCCAGTCAAAGAGAAATTCGCTAATCCTCAGAATGTTAATAACAATAATCTCATCACAAGTTCTCTTACATCTTTTTCCATTGAATGTTTTTGTTTTTTCACTCTCAATACTTTACATTTTTTTGGTCCTCGTAATTTACTGCATCAAGTTTTTAGTATGATCCTCTCTTTGTCGGTAATTTTGTATATCTATACGTCAGTGAGTCTAACTATATTTTTCTTTCTTTTCTTTTTTCTTTCTTTTATCTCTTCTCCTTTCTCTTTCATTATCTCTCGCTCCATCTCCCTCTTCCACCTGTCATACATCTCCGTAGAGTACTAGTAGTTCACTCTTTCATATATTTGTGTGCATATTTATACCAAAATAATGGAGGTTATGCGGCTACTCAACTCATGTGCAGGACGCTGTGGCCTGTATACATGGCAGATTTGAATTGTGTGATTGATTTAGTCAATGAATGTTTGTAAAAAAAGATTGACTGAAGTAATGCAGACAAAACTGGTTTTCAACCTTCACATTTGTGCATGATTTGCAGATCTTGAACTGGACCATTACTCTAGAACCCTGACAATTATCATTCGCATTCTGTTTTACCACAATCCTAGCTGGGGTTAACATGATTAATTAGACGCGACAAGCCATTGACACCAGGTTACGAAGAGGTTCATTAAATACTGACGCCATTACCGACAAGTATGATTTAGACCTCAACGCTTCACTTTCACTGAAAATGGCGAACTTCATCTGTCTTGGGTCGGATTAAATAAGTCTTGAGTTACCCGCTTAAATCCAAAGCGCGGCGTCACTTGGCTTTCTGTGGAGATTTAGGAGTACCAAAGAGCCTGTGAAAATGATATCCCAAACTTCACTGGAGGATGAAGGGACACTTTGATTGTGGGTTGGCTTAGAAAAATAGTAGGCCTATAAGAGACAAATTTCAATTATATAACATTTTAAACGTATTAAAGGTCGGTGAATTATTTTATCCTAACAACAACTTTCCAAATTTTTTGAGCGAGCGAAGCAAGTGCACAAATATTATTTTGCAGCTTTTATAGTGACGGGATAATTTTGTAATCAAAATAAAGTATAAAACTATGAACAAAATATAAAACTATTACCTGAATATAAAGTAAAGGCTCCCCCTAAAACCCCTCTAGCCCCCAGCGCCCCCAGCAACCCCTCCCGCCTCGTACAACTTTAGTTCATTAGATTGCTGAAGATTCACACTACCCGTCCATCGACTCACAAAGTCCTCTTCTTGTTGATATTATACTTATCTATATAACTGTATAAGATTTAAGATCATGATTATACGCCTTAGCCAGTGGCGTATCCACGATTGGACGTATTCAGCATTGGGCGGACTCCGCTTACGCCCCCTTGAAGGCCCAGGAGCAGAAAGTCAAAATGAATTCTTGTAAGAGTAGCAGTGTGCCTCATCGTGTATGAAAGTTGCTTGGATATTTCATTAGTCTATAATCACCTCTACTGGCGCCGATATGCCTACAACAGTCAATGTACATGAGCGTCACTCCCCATTATGATAGTAATCATTTTCTGGATATGCCAAACGGGAGCATCATCTTTGTTTTTATCAATATTATAGAATCAATAGAATTGTAGTATCAATCGTTAGGAGTGTATCACCCCATATCAACTTCACTCGTTACGTGTGGGACTATATTATCAATCATCTAAATCTAGTTTAACATGATGATATTCACGATTGATTTGTCATTGATTTTATATTACTTTCTTCGTTGTAGGCCCTATGGTTAATGATACCTTGGTTGCGAAAACAATACTGAAGGCCCTCACGAAGACTGATGAAGAAATTGACCCAGTTAAATCACGAAGACGCTAATGATATTGCACGGAAGTGACAAAATTATACTCCTCTGAGACTATATGTTACCATGGCAACACCCAATTTAACTTACATACATTATTGAAATAGGTACGCATACTCGCATAGTATAACGATGTATATAAGGTCAATCTTTTGATACCATTTCCTGATGGTGAGTTGAGTACTGGTCATTTTAAAAGTAACTGTCTATAAGCAATTATTGGAAAGGGTTGATTTGGAGTTTTGTAATGATCAAAATGAAGAACAAAAATACAAAAACTACACATATACGTGGCATGGCAGTTTGGCCAAAACTCTTGAGCTAATTCGCATAATATTTCGGTTATGAGGACATTTGAAGAGCAAATCTTCAGAGTACATTTTAATAAATCTAAACTCACAGACACGAGACAGTAGTGATAGTCTGTAATGAATATCCCTGATTGGTTGTGCATGAACTGCTAACCAACATATTGTGGTTGAACAGACTTGGAATCCATGGTGTGAACCTTTGACTTAATAACCTAATAATAATGGTTGGATGAAGCCGGTGGAGGGTGGGTGGAGGGGGGGGGGGCGGCTGGCAAATGGGTTATAACAGGTTGTCTCGTGGTATAATGATCATGTAAAAGGGTAATGCCCTGTACCACTTAAGCCGAAAGTAATTTTAGTGATAGTCAAAATGGTATAGACACTTCTGACAGTAATGACGGTGCCCGTTGCACACGAGGCGTCAATTGCCTGACGTAGGTCTGCGTCAGTGATTGACGCAGTCTTTGATGCGACGTTGTTGTTGTTTTGTTTTTTGTTTATTTTACTTCTTTCTTTCTTTCTTTTTTATTATCTGCATATAC
The DNA here is from genome assembly GCA_037976565.1 of Mesocentrotus franciscanus. Taxonomy (NCBI): domain Eukaryota; kingdom Metazoa; phylum Echinodermata; class Echinoidea; order Camarodonta; family Strongylocentrotidae; genus Mesocentrotus; species Mesocentrotus franciscanus. The sequence goes on from CP137668.1 coordinate 15,658,816, forward strand.
ATGTAGCACACTCCCTGTTGATATAGAGAAAAAAAGTAATAATGGTAACTTGGGCGAAAGTATCAACAAATTTGGTTAGACACCCCTTTCAAAATAGTGATGCCCCCGATTATTACAAATGTAGGGCAGCAAACGCCCATGTTTGTTCATGATATATCACGTATGCCTTTCATTTTGCCTCTACACACCTGTACTGGACAGGCGCATGACAAACGCATGGATAAATAAGGGATATTATAGGATTAAAATGATGTCCTAAATATAGTTACTACATGTACTATTCATTTTCGTAAATGAGCTGAAGCTTTAGATTTTTGGTACCAATATACAGGGTATACTAGACGCGGGCAAGGGCGTGTGCGTGTGTGTGACACGGTTATTACCGCACCTGCCGCGTGTAATACACAGTTGTGTTATAATTAAGTGGACAGCGATATGACAGTGGTGTAATTGAACTCATCAATTATGAGAATACGGTGTTCGAACGGTCGAGTTCTACCGCAGTCAAGATGAGTGCTGCATTTTCATTTTCCTCTAATTTTCAGATGAAATGCGTTTCAAAAATGAGACAATTTGGTTATCCTACTCCCCAATGAATGAAAAATAAGTTTGATTTCAATTGGCCACATCGAGTTTCGTGGTATATTAACGATCAGAGAGGTCGCTGATTCATAACGACTGAATGTATGAAATTGTACACTTTCAAACATTTTTATGAGAATTATATTCGAGTTGTAGTGTCAAAACTTTACACAGTCAATTAATTTGTATACATTTATTTAAAAAACTGTCTGTTTTTTTAAGTTGAAACGGATCGCAATGTATATACGTACATGTCACTAGCTATTTGATAGGGGTATTTTCGTTTGCGAACATTATTCGGAATTTTCAGGCAAGTTAGAGACATTAAATTTCTGTGCTATTTGCATCAATAACATTCAAAGAAACCTGTATTACTGAAGACATAACATGTATTTACAGTAATAAGAGGGTTTTAGAATTAAAAAAAATATATGTACAGGTATACCTTGGAAAATACGCCCATTCCTTTGAGATGGAAAAAAAAAGACTCCATGTCGTAAACACCTTTCTACAAGACTGTATACCAGGTCACGTACAGGCAGCCATTTTTCCCCTTCAATTTCTTAATTTCTGTCGGAAAGACCCGGGTATGTTCTAAACTGTGGATCATGAGCTCTGGGGTCGGAAATCCATTTAATCAACACGTGGTTAAAAATTCTGGTGCCGCCCTGTCGATGGCTTCATCAGCGTTTGAAGCCCTCGCAGTTTTCTGCAACACGGTTGTGAGAGATTCATGCTAAAAATAATAAAAGCCCTCATTAAAAAAAAATCAAAAAAAGAAAGAAAGAAAGAAAAAACAGAAGAAAATAAGGAACTTTTGCTTTGGATGGAATACCGTTACAGGAACATTATATCAGTTTTCTGCGTTATTCTGACGAGATCGAGGAAACCAAGCGAAAAATAAAAACAGAAATTGATTTATGAGTTTAATTTCGGCTTTCGTGTAAGAGATGTATCACGTTTGTGTTACCGCAGAATGGTTAAGACAAAAGGGAGCCCAGCGATAGATAATTTAAAAGAAAGTGCAATTAATTTGTGAGTTGCATTTTGACTTTGGTGAGGAGACATTAGGCCTATAACAAGATGTATAAATAACATTTTTTTTTTTGGGGGGGGGCAATTTTCTGCAACATGGTTATGATATTGAGGAACCAAGCGAAAATACAAACAGAAAACGATTTAAGAGTTTAACTTTTCGTTTGAATGGGAGACCATACATATTGTTTTTTCAAATTATCTTTTCAGTTCATCTGCAGGCAACTGTTTTATACTAGGTTTTTATTATGTCAAACATTGAATAAAACTATTGATCATGATTAATAAATAAATGAATAAATAAATAAATTGATTAATTGTTATTAATAAATATATAAAATATAGATAAGTACCATTAATTGACAATTGATTATAATACCGATTAAATGATTTATTTAGGTCATATGTTTACAAATGGTTAAATTATAGAATAATTGAAACATTATATCATTTATTATTCATCTAAAAAAATATGATAAAGGTGTATTACATCTTTCAATACATTGTTGATAAAAAAACATTTTCTCATGCACTTGTCTTTCAAATTGTATAATTTTGTCGATCGCTGTTTCGCCATGTTGCTCAAAAGTCTGGGTAATGGATTAGAGCAATGCATCCACAATGATTGATTCTGGCTTCCGAGGGCATTATCTTCACCGACAATATTCATGTCTATGTTTTTGAAGTGGGATTTGATCAAGGGGTTGTTGAGAAATGATTCTGACCTACTTAAACACTTGTTACAATCACTCATTAATTGGCGACTTGTATACATGCAGATAGCAAGTGCAGTTTTGTTTACCCTTGTCTACACTGTGTTCCATTCTACATGCATTTCATTTAAGTTTCAAATTAAACTAATTTTACGTAAGGTTTAGTAATATTCTTAGTAATTTGATTTGATAAAATGTTATTTTTATATATTTTTCTGTAGTAACAGGTTCGTTCCAGATGTTGATGCTCATGAACATAAAAATATCGCGGTGAACATTATAAACGCTGTAATGAGTAATGTGAAAAGCATAAAAATAGTTTTTAGAAAACATATCATAATACAAAATATAATGAATTGTAATTACGTTAGGTAAAAGACTTATTGATTTATATTTTCTATATAATAATCATATAGGCCTTACCCTAATACAATTTTGCAGAAAAGAAGAAATCTCGAAATAATGACACTCATCAAATATGAAATATTGATCAAAAAGTTTCATGTTTCACGGAACCTTTGATCAGAAATGGGAAAAGCGTTACGTAAAATAAATTGACTAAACCCCATAGCAAAAGAAGCCTGGTCTTTCTAAATGATCTGGAATCAACAAAGCAGTTCTTGTGACTTCATCTTGGCTGTGTACTGTAGAGTCAATTATTGCCCTTCTTTGACGTTTTCGCTTTTCTTGTACATAAATCAAACGATGTAAAATATCTACCTTCCCTCATTTTTGAGCTGCTTCCTTTTCCATTAACATCTTAACCTAGGATTAAGGACTAATCCCTTGTATTATCCCTTCGATCCTGGGGTCAATGCCTCTAGTAGTACTCGACTTATTATCTGCTTTAGACTTTTATCTGCTAAAGAGAAAGAGAGAGAGACCACAGTGATAAAGAAATATTTACTACTATAACCCCACTCTTCAAGATGTTCCACTCGTCTGCTATATTTTCCTATGATTGTATTATTTCTATTTATTTTTGTCTAGCTGCAAAAATTATTGTTCTATTACCCCTTGCTCTTGATGTATTCCGATGTTCCTCCAAAGCTCTATTGCTCAATTTCAGGCATCCTCTCATTACATTTGAGCCTCCATATCTCTTGTTTTAGGACCCCCTCTCTCTCTCTCTCTATCTCTTTCTCTTTCAACTCCTAGATCCATCTAGATATTCCTCTCCCTCTTTTAATCCTTTTCCAAACGTGCATCCCTTCCTAGCTCTCCATACATTCTCTCACACCCCCCCCCCTTTCTCTCTCTCTCTATCCCTCTTTCTTTTGGTTTCCAATCCTGCACATATTTTATGGTTATTTGATCGTATTAAGGTGTGTGATGACTTTCTTTCTCTCTCTTTTCCTCACCCCCTTCTCTCTTCTCTCTCTCTCTCTCCCTGTTTCCTTTCCTTCACCTTTCTTTGATCTCGTGAATGATTTTGGAATATGATTTGATCAGAAGGTGTGTGATGAAGACTCTCCCTCTCTCCCTTTCTCTCTCTCCCCCCTCTCTCTCTCTCTCTCTCTCTATTTCCCATCCTTCACCTTTGGTTGATCTTAGGAATTTCTTTGAGGTGTGTGATGGAGTGGAACCAGGAAGGAGATTCAATGTCAAATTTCATTTAATCTCACTCTGACTCACATAAACAAAATATAGCCGATTATATTTAGGATATGGAAGCCGTGGGGGAAATGATCATGCTGTATTAAGCGCCCAGCTCTAAATGTCATGTTTATTTCGCCGTTCTTATCAACTTTCTTCATGGACATTAAGAAGATCCTGACTTTGGGATAATTATGTGCTATTAATTAATAAAGTACTATCGAATCTAAGGTGTGCTCCACACGTTGCAGATTGAATCTTAGATTTAAGTATGCCTGATGAATGTAGTTCTCGTCTACTATAGCTTGGATCAGACCAACATAGCAAATAAAATGACGATTAAAAGCTAGTTCGTACTTAATATCAATTGGAATCAGTGAAATATTGGACATAAATTGAAAATACCTTGCCAATCATGTCTCTCCCCTCGTCCCTCTACTACTACTACCACCAATATATTACTACTACTGCTACTACTACTGCTACTACTACTACTACTACTACTACTACTACTACTACTACTACTACTGCTACTACTACTGCTACTACTACTACTACTACTACTACTACTACTACTACTACTACTACTACTACTACTACTACTACTCTATGTATAACAAGTTATTTTGAAATAAAAATCTTGAAAACACAAAATCAAATTCAAAATAAAAATGAACGTTTGAATATTATGATCTGAAATAATCTGAAAGGATATGAAGTCTGTTAGAATACGATGTATAAAGTTCACAATGCTTGTTGAATTGCTTATAACTGATCGATATGCATTTGATGACAATTTCTCAGGTAGTCGTATAGTCCTATGAACATTAGACTGATCTCTGAACAACATGGCGCATATACAGCTCTGCTCACCTGGCATTATCGACATCGGCAGGAGATTCAGATCGAGAAAGCCAAGGGGTAAGGACTCATTCTAAATGCAATCATTAAATTTCTAGTAAAATAAGGGAGTGGTTGTGTCGCAGTATACCTGCTTTCAATTTTCTTGACCCCAATTTTCCTCCTTGGACCAATTTCGATCAGCACCTCTAATGTCTTAAAATTGGGAAAATTTAGGGCACTTATTTCAGCAGTGAACGTAACGTTTTCGAATGATGTAACAAGCTGTAGTGGATATTGGCTAGACATTGAACACAATTACTAGTAATAGTGTAAGGTCGAGTTGAAATTGGAGCAGTGCACTGTACTTTATTCAATGTCTTTTCAGCTTAACACAAACTTACAATCCGAGTACGAATATTAGGAAAATTTTCATAGGGTAATGATGTGAAAAATTTGTTCAAATTATACAAATTAAATAAAATGATTGCATCGTGAATTTTAGGTTCATGGAAAAGTCACAATCACTTTCAAGATAATGATGGTAGCTTTAAATTATCTGAAGTCTGTGTTTTCAAGACCGGGCACGACTTTCCAACGTAGCAAATGGCATGCTTGTTATAACGTGTACTAGAAACAATGATATTAATGATAGTACTGGAATTATTGATTCAAGGCCTACTTACTTATTTCCAACCAAGTCATTCATAGAGTGAAAGGCAATAATCATTCCCCTAATGTGTTTGAAATAGCTGTTCGTGATAATGAATGATATGACTAATTTTGATAATCCCAAGTTCGCCTACAGCCAAGCAATTTTTTAAAAACAAAATGCCCTTTACATTTAAAAGATTCGGACCCAAAATCTTCTAGTTCTCCACACTTACGGCTTCTCGTATAATTATGTGGTCATGTGCTTGAGGTAATTTTTTAATAATAGAGCTTAGCTGCCTAAATGCCCTCTGGGTTTCCCATCAGTAAATGATTTCAAATTGGACACGGATTCTCATCCGAGGCGATTGCATTGATCTGATGTCAGAAATTTCTGGGGAAAAACAACAGCACGAAAAACAAAAATTACTTCTATACACGGATACGTATAAGCCCTAGCCTGCATCCATATGGTAAAAGTGCAACGGGGATGGACAAAAGTGCAACTGCCAGACTTATGACTTCTTCATATCACTCACAGACGTGGTTTTCTTTGACAAGAAGCCAAAAGATTTGCCATGATTCTAAAGAAATAGAAACATCTAAATCTACAAAAAGGCTCACAGGGGCACAAAATTTCCTTGCGGTTTCTAAGCGACGTAGAGATTATCCTCCAAAATATCACAGTAAATCTCTAAAGACGTTCAAATCCATCAGTTAGGATGGGGGGTGGGAGGAATTCTACAGCCCCCCTTCCAACTACTGTCCTCTAGACTCTTATGGGTATACTTGAAGATTGGGATTTACCCGAAAAAGTAACTAAGTCAATAATAAGCATGATAAGTAAGAAAATAAATATATAAATAAGCAAACAAAGATGGGGCCTCAAAATGTCCTTGCTGTTTTTGAGCGACGTAGCGATTATCCTCAGAAATATCACAGTGAATCTCTAAAAAGATTCAAATCCATCAGCGTAGCCAAGGGGGGGGGGGTGTGGGTTGGGTGATGCAGCCCCCTCCCAAATATTTTCCTTGTACTCTAGTGGGTTAAAGTTGAGAGTGTTTGTTAAACAAGTCTCTGCACATTTCCCCTAAAGAATTAATTTGTAAATAACTGAATGAATAAATAAAAGATGAAAAAGTGAAAGATCACATTAAATAAAGGAATTAATCATTCAATCAAACAATCATTATAAACGTAAACATATATTTACTAATGAAGTTCCTTCGTGTAACTTAGTTTCATAAGATGATTTTTGGCTTTGCGCAAAATGTTTCATTTAGGTAGACCTATGCAAAGATTCGTGACAGGCTTTTTGTAAAAAAATTATCCCCAAAATGTGTGTGAGGAGGGGGGATCCTGCTTTACTCACCTTCATAAGTCTGCGTGTCTAGGATTATGTAAAGATGGATAAACCCCCTGATGACACGCAATAATCCTCTGATTTCTTTCTTCAACTTTTTAAATAGAAACACCACTGAAAAAAGGGAACACGTTTCGTCAACTTGGGAGATACAACGTTTTCTCGTGACAATATACCATGTAGAGTTCATGAGCTAACATTCTATTCGGAAATTCTTTATTGATCACTTCTTATGTCATGGCTTTAAATACCTTCATATTTTTCAATGGATAGTTTGAAAAGGCTAAGTATTTGACTTCCTTAAATAGGATTAAAAAAAAAACTTTCTTCAAATATTGTTTTCTGTTGTTAATTAAAGAAATTTATTTAATCTATTTAATTTTTTGCAATATTATTTTCATTTTTTCAAATGAAATGTTTATTGTTTTACAGAGTAGAACTTTCAGTTAGAAGCCCTGCTCGACTAAGGGGCCCTATATAAACAATATAATAAAACATGATTGTTTACATTACAACTTCTAAAGACACATGAACAATAAACGTTCTGTAAAATTTAAAAAAATTAAGATTAAAAAGAAAACAAAAATAGTATGTCTGCAAATATTTATCTTGAGACAACTACCCATAATATTATTTCTTTTTAATTTTACCTTTTTAAAAATCGCTCGCTAAATAAAGTGTAAATATTTAGGTTAATGGTTTAAATTGAAAAGGGTTTATTCAGCGGCACCCCCCTGGTTGTTTGCCGTCCATGGCTCAGAAAGTGAAAGGCTAAGGAGATTCTGCAAATCTGCAAAGTCAAACCGGTAATGTGAAGCGTGACCGTAATATTTCTGCGGTTATCTTGTGTGAATTGAACGGATTAATCTGATATCTTGCATGATGGGAGCATGAAGGAAGGGGATCACAGAATCGAAAAAGTCAAGGTGAAATCGATTTGATATGATTTACCAGCAGAAACTACCTCCCCCCTTCTAAATAGCAGACGAGCTACCGATGGTTTCAAAGACAAAGTATTATATATATACGCCTTGCTTTGCTACATCAAAAACCTTGTGAATGCACGTATTCGTGAGCAGTAGTTTAATACGTATTGAGGATCCTGAGACATGCCAGAGGAAGATAAATTGGGTGTACATTTGCAACCAATACTTCTATAGGCTCCCACTATAGTTTTACAAAAACTTTTTGTGTGATTATTTTCTTGGAGGTATAATTTCTATTCCAAACTACATTGCCTCTGCCACGTCTACGGGGATGAAAATTGTAATTAAGAGCTCGTTTACTGCAAGATGCACGACAATGCAAATATAAGAATAAAGGGACACTCATGACCAAAATTCAAGAAATACACTGCTCGTTTGGTGTTTGAATTCTAAACGAATATTAAAAAATGTTGCTGTAACACGAGAGAGTTTATAATAAGTGGAGTAGTCTAAATGAAATTACATGTTTACCATTTATAATTTTTTAACACACTTTCGTATTTTTAGATACACCTTCATAATTTTTAAAATGAATCTTCACTTAGAATCTAATTCCAAAATTGCCAAGTCAATGAACTAACTTACTATGCTTTCAAATGAATAAAACAAAATGTTTTTATAATATGATATATGATGGCTTTGCCATTGAAGTCATAATTCAAAACATTTCTTTTTAAAAACTATCGAAAGTATCGACAACCAGGAACTAATGATGATGTCATGAAGATAAGCCGAGATATACCTGGCGAAGGTGATCTGTATAAAAACTTACTAAAAAGAAAAGAAAATATTTAAAAACATTTTAATCCCTAATGCGCAAGAGTTAACATGGTTTATGAAATGAATTTCTCATGAATGAGTTGTTTATGATGTGGCTTGAATAAGACCCAAATGAACCACAAAAAAACAAGTCATAATTATCTCTTTTAATCACGTGATCCAGGGATTATGACTAATCTTTTTTTAGTAATCTGTTTTCCAACAGGTATCATGTAATATAAGCCGAAATACGTGACATTCCATTGCTCATGAATAAGGGAAAAGGTGTCACCACACTAGGTTCAATTTCTAAAAACTATGATTCATATTTTGTAGAAATTAAACCGCATTATGAATAAATATGGATGAAATTGTCAGATAAGGTGACTGATATTCATTTGAGCAAAGTATTTGATATTTTAACTATTTAGATTTTAACTATTTAGATTTTAACTATTTAGATTTTAACTATTTAGATTTTAACTATTTAGATACGGTGAATGTAATACTGGTATCTAAACCTCTCTTACCCATGCTAGGTTTTTGAGCATATAATCTAAAACTTCCTTTCCCGGGAAGGGAACCACACCTTTCCGCCGCCCCCGTAGCCCTATGAACCCCAAAAAAAAAAGCTCCTGGACTGGACGGATCCATTCTCATTTACTCGATCAGTGTCTCACAGTATATAGTCTGTATACCTGTAAACAAATTCTGCCAGCATATTGGGTATAAAAGATTGTATCTTTTGGCGGGCAATAATAAGTTGTTTCCGAGGGGCAGGGAGGGATATCGTATCGGGCGTCGAGTGCTACTTGTCAAAATCGTCTGGCAAGGGGTGGGTCTAGATGTTTAACAATACGGGAAAGAAACATGCATGCTGATTGGCTGTGGCCTTGACTTTAAAATGATGCACATTAAAGGTACTATGTCCCATTTTCAGGCCCAAAAATGTAAAGGTTAAATTTCAACGGCATTTGAAAGACAATACTAATTTAGAACTTCCCTCAAAACGAAAGGGCTTGAAAAAGGCTTTTAGTGGGAAAACAACTGAGCGAAAAATCCACCGGCACGATTTTCAAATTTTCGCACGAAGTGGGCCCCTTTTTAGGCCCCTCCCTTGCCGCCGGCTGGATCCGCCCCTGATTGATGTAGACAAATGCTTATATACCTGTTACAGCTCATTTTATGTATGTTATTACAAAAGATAAAAGATGTCAGTCAGTCACTCAATAGTGTCTTACAGTGAAGTCTAGAAGGTAAACGGGTTTCCTTGCATAATTTGAATACTAGGACACTGCTAATGTTTAAATTTCACAGATAGGACATACATGACATATTCATAATTCCTGCAAAGTTCTACAGAATTTGATGTTGGCTGCAAAAGGACATAGTATCTTTAACCATAAAGTAACGAAGAATATCACTTTCATTATCCATAAAACTTGCCTTTTCTCAGTGGGGTTTCCTCCCGAAAACATGTCAATCAATTCAGGACCCATCGATTGATGGAAGAAAGCAAAGTGTAAAAAGACATTCTACCGGGGAAATAATACACCATAGTTCACTCAATAATACCTATAGAAATAAAATATTGATTGCACAACTTTCGCACACTTACAAATGTGTCTTCGAGAAATTAATTGTTCTAATGAACAGGTATGACGAATTACAATCTAATAATCGGAATGTCATTTTCTTTCTATGTTAAATGAGAAGTTTTAAAATGGCCCACCAGCTTTAGATCAATATTTTACACATTTTAAAAAATATTTTTTTGTCACAATCTTTAAAAAAGGGGGGAAATTAGTTGTCGAGCATGAATTGTAAATAAATCATTTTATACGTATAGCATTACCAAAGACACATCAAGAAGTAGACACGGCAAAGGAAAGATCGAAATTAGAAATAAACTAAGGGGAAATCCTTGACATGCAAAGCGGTAGAAATTCGATCGTAAACTTTTAATTTGATCTATTTTAGGACAGATTTTAGACAATCGGACCACAATCAGGATATTGTTATCAGAATCTACATCTAAAATAATTGTGACATTTCTAAGTTCATTCTCCTTAACATCAATCAAGATAATCACAAATTCGCTGACCCTAGCTGCCTCGAACCGGACCTTAGGTTTTTTACATTTCGGACGTAGCAGCAGCTGTGAATTGAACAGTTTCTATCCCGTTCTAGATTTGAACCCTTCGGCAATGTAAAATACTCTCATGACGCTATGACGTTTGTCACTGAAAACGGGTAAACTTGACCGCTTCGATAAATGGACATTTAAAGGGGTTGTTCAGGTATGGGAAGAGTCCGGCAAGAGTGAGACAAATTATGTCTCTTTTGATTTGTAGTCGTGCAATTTTTTGCAACTGTTAATGCACGAAACTTATCTCATAAATGCTTATATTTAGGATGTTCTTAAAGGTCATAAATAAAATGTTGTCTTTGTGTCTTAATTTAGGATAAAATCTCCTTCGATCAGTAACTTTTTTCAATGAGGCACCTCATTTATAACCGTAAGAGAAATGCTATAATGAAAATAAAAAATAATGGCTGCTTGCCTTTTCGCGACTTCTATTTAGGTTATTCAAGGACCGAATTTATCAAACAATATAGAAGTAAATCTTGCATGTTTACCATTAACACAACACAGGCCTGTATTAAAGTTTTGGTAAACATCAGATAATTATATATTCATTACTTGTGGTTGCTATATACTTAAATTAAGTACTATTTACTGTCTTGGGAGCAATCGTCTTGATTGTATATATGTAATAGTCTTTAGCAATGGCAATCTCAAGCCAAAAATAAATCAAAAAGTTCCATCAATTCAATGCATTAATTTCACGTTTGTCAAATTAAATTTGATAAACGAACTATTTCCGGTCAACTGGCATGTGATTCTTGCAATGGTATTTTGACATTGTGACTTTTGAGATGGGCGATATAAAATTGAAGAACAGATCGGGAGAGATAATAGCCTAGTTATCTGTGATTGGAAATATCCATTGCTCCCTTGTGTCCTGTTTGTACCTGTATGAAGTGGCAGTCAATTACAGTGGTTTATATGAGGTCAGCATCAGAGATGTTAGAGCAGTGGCGTAAAGGGGGGGGGGTCACACGTTTTCCGAAGAAAAAAGGAAGAAAACGTGGAAAAAATAGAAAGGGAAAATTAGATAGAGAGAGAGAGAGAGGAGAGGGAGAGAGAAAAAGAGGGAGAGAGAGAGGGAGCGAGGGAGAGAGAGAGAGAGAGAGAGGGTATAGAGTGACGAGGGAGGGAGAAATGAAGGGACAAGGGGGAGCAACGTGAAAAATAGAAGATAATTGCTGATACCCTCCCAAAATACCACCAATAACTACTTCAAACGTTAAACTGACGCTAAGCAATATTATTGGATCATTATGATAAGAGGAAGGCGTAATACAAGTCATTTTCGTTTCACTGATTTAAGAAAAAAGGGTATTTGTTTACATTTTATAACATAATGATAGCCATTCCTGGTAGAGCTATTTGATTTCTGGGTAGTGGGAGAACGGTTGGAAAGATATTTAAATGGAAAAGGGGAAAACAACTGAAACTGGGCGAAGTCTGGGATAGAAAAGAATATGGATTATAGGAGGGAGGAAAAGAGAGTGATGAATATTCAGGCCTATATGAGAATTCCTTGTCATTAGAAACATCAAGTAGGTAAATGGCGTAGAGTACATATCCGATCGAAAACGGGGTAGGGCGAATATATTAACTGGAGTGCAAAAGGGAGGTGGAAGAAGGAAAACATTGAGATGTATAGCCATCGGGAGAAAGAGAAGCAAACATCAAAGTGTTATCCCATTGCTCCTCACTTACCCCACCCTAAAAACCTGTGCCAAGAAAAAACAATGAATCATCACCGGCACCTGATATCGGGTTCTGAGACGGCTAAGTAAGGGTTGTAATGAGATATTGACAAGACCCCCCACACACACACACACACACATCCTCCCCCGATTTTTTACCCTTCTCTTAAATAGGCGTCTTCGGTGGTACAAGCTCCGGTGATTGCTCCGTAACCGATATCCTGCACTAACCAATTACTAGCTTTAACCCTGAACCAAACACTACACCTTACCCGATAACCTTAACCCTAAAACTTACCTAACATCCTTCTGCAAACCTTATCCTAACCATTTAACTTTCTTCGACAAAAGCCCTAAGCAAATGTCGCCGGAACATAGTTAGTTATGTTTGGTCACTGCGCTGCACTTTACAGAGAAGCTTGATCAGAATATTTACGAAGCGCCGATAGCACCATGTTAGTAGATAGATGTTTGTGTATTACGGTAATCACCAAAGTGGATAGTTTATGACGTAATTTAGGTCATGAAAATTAGTTCCATACGAGGCGTAGCTATATGGGGCAAGAAATGGGGTATGTACCCCTACCAAATATTTGTTTTAAAGGGGGAACTAAGAAAAGGGGACAAAGAAAAAGAGAAGAAGGAGAGAGAAATTGAAAAGAAGACATATGACCCCTCCCCCTCAAACACCTTCCCCCTGATTGATGGCATTTTTTATTCGCATTTCATTCATCCATTAAGTCCACCCTTCCACTGATATCAGCGCCCCTATCAGTGTCTGGACCCGCGCTACGCCACTAACCATCTCTCTCTCTGTTTACAGAAACTTGTTTGTCTGGCTGACTGTATCTTTCATCACGACACAAAAATAGAAACGGTCAAGTATACTGGACGGAAAAAAATTATGACAGTTTATCTCGGATTATGCCGCGCCTCACGTGGCCTCTATGGCAAAAGTATAAACCATCCTTGGCCGAAAAAGTTGCGGTCCAATATAACTGAAATAAAATTCAGTGATCTGCAACAACACAAAAATAGGACTTCAAAAAAAAAAATTCCCACTGCATAAGACAAAACGTTAAAAATATAAAGTAATTCTCTTTCAGTACATCACTTTATTTTTCATAGTTGTGCAACATATCATTTCGATAGTAGGTTATGAAAAAAAAAGTATCTCAAATATAATTAGAAAGGTTAAATTAAATGATTCGTTATGTGTACAAATGAAATGGGAAATGTGTAAAGTGAAAATTAAAGAATTTTCTATGAAATATTCAAAAGAAATTAGTAAGAAAAGAAGATTGATTTATGAAGATTTAGAAAGTAAATACTGTTCATTGCAAAAGGAAGTAAATAAGAACCCCACTGAAGAAAATATGCAAGAGTAAAAAGATGTTCAAAATCAGGTTGATAAGTTTTTAATTGAAAAATTTAAAGGAGCTTTCATCCGTTCCAGGGGAAAATGGTTAGAAGAAGGGGAAAATCAACTCGTTATTTCTTGCAGCTTGAAAAGAAAAATGGTATAAAAAAGGAAAATGATTGTATAGAAAAGTCAGGAATGAAAATTGTTAAACAGGAAAATATATTATTAGAAATTCATGATTATTACAAAGATTTGTATAGTCCGAAAGGAGGGTACTGAAAAAGAAGAATATACTGATAATTAATGTTCAGTTGACAACTTTAAAAGAAAATGAGGCACTAAGCTGTTAAAGTGACCTTACGGAAAAGCAATGTGCAGAACCACCGTCTTCCATGCATAATAACAAAGCACCTGGAATCGACGGCTTGAGTGTTGAGTTTTACAGATGTTTTTGGTCAGAGGTAAACATTTTATTGATAGATTGTTTGAATTACGGATATAGTAAACAGTGTTTATCACCAAGTCAAAGGCAAGCTGTTTTAACATTGTTGTATAAAAAAGGAAATAAAAGAATTTTAGATAATTGGAGACCTATATATCCCTCTTAAACGTAGATTATAAATTATGTGCACAAGTTTTATCAAAACGATTACAAATGTTATAGGTGGTATCATTTCCACAGATCAAATTGGATTTATAAAGAAAAGGTCAGCAACAGAAAATGTCAGATTGACTCAGGATGTTATTGATTATTGATTAGATAAGAAATTGCCTTGTATTATTATGTTTTTAGACTTCAAAAAAGCATATGATAATGTTAGCCACTCTTGTTTATTACGCGCTTTAAAGAAGTCTCATTTTAAAGAAGGTTTTATTAAATGGGTTCAAACTATGTATAGTAATGCAAAGGGAAAGGTAATGAATTGTGGATGGATTTCCAAGTCTTTCTCTATTGAGCAGGGGGTCCGACATGGATGCCCCTTGTCTTCTTTACTTTTCGTTATTGTGATGTGATGTGATGTGATGTGATGTGATGGTTATTTTACCTGACTGCTAAGAAAGCATAAATGCTTGTAAGTAAGCAATTGTAGCTGAATTTCTAGCATGTAAGATCCGACAAAACGAAGATATAAAAGGAATTGATATATTAGGTTCTGCATTGTCCGAATTATAAGTGTCTCAATTTGCAGATGACACAACCAGTTTTGTAAATAGTTCAGAATCATTGATCAATGTTATGGAAGAGGTCAGAAATTTTAGAGCAGTGTCAGGTCCTCAAATAAATTGGGATAAGACTAAAGTAATGAAAATAAGTACAAATTATGTGGATGGAGGTTGTGGGGGAAAGCACTGAACAACCAATCAAATATTTGGGAATGTATATCGGAAACAATAAAATGGAAAAATGAATGTTTAATTTGGGATGAAAAAATCTGGAAAAAAAAATCAAAATATATTGAAAAACTGGAAACAGAGAATATTAACGTTTTATTGTAAAGTGGTTGCTATCAAAGCCTTAATCGTTTCACAAATTGTTTAAACGGCAACTGTACTACCTGCTTCAAAATTTGTTATTAAATCATTGAATAAAATTATTCATGCTTTTCTTTGGAGTTCAAAAAGAGAAAGAGTGAAAAGAAATGTCTGTATAAATACAAAGTTAGATGGTGGTCTTTATATGTTAGACATGGAATCGAAAATAAATTCTTTGTATTTATCTTGGATAAGCAAATTATTGGATGAACAAATTTGTAGATGGAAATGATCATTCAAATATTGGATTGAAATGATTGGAATTTTTCCAGATATCTTACGATATAATTTAACTATAAGATATGAATATGTTGTGTAAACAAAATTGACTGCCAGAGTTTTATCAAAATCTTCTTATTGCATAATCAGAATTTAAATATCGAGGTTTAGTTGAGGTAACAGAAATAGAAGAGGAGAAATTATGAAAAAATAGTCATATTAGATTTTTAAATTCTACATTATTGTTTTCAAAGTGGTATGTAGCTGGAATTTGTAAAGTAAAGCACGTGATTAAAAATGGAAGTTGGAAAGATTCGATTCTGTTAAATAGTTAAGTTGGTATACATCAATTATTATTTGAGTTCGAATACGCAAAATTGAAGAAATATTTTCCAAGCTATTGGTTAAATAAATTATGTATTCGAAAGAATGTTCAATTAAGAAGTAAACAAAACAATTCAAATTTGATAGAAGTAGCTACAGGAGATTTTGTTGATACATTTAGTTTAAAGTCGAAACATTATTATTTATCCCTCCTTAAACAAAAACTTCAGAAACCAATTGTTACACGTTACTGGGAGAATTACTTGAATTTACCTTTTTCTTTTAATAGGCAGAAAGTATTCAATTTCAAATGTCAACAAATAGGAGACAATAGGATAAAGCAAGTTAATTTTAAAGTAGTGCATAATATCTTTCCATCAAAACATAATCTATGCAGATGGCGTATAATGGACAATGACCAGTGTGATATATGTAAAGAAATAGAAACAACTTTTCATTTCTTGTTAAAATGTAATAAGTTTCGAGTTTTTTGGAAACCTATTGAAAACTTATTTTATAATTACTTTCATGAGCAAATAGATATTAATGAAAAAGCATTAGTTATAGGTTATTATATTGAAGAAAAAGAGAACTTTGTGATAAACTTAGGCCAATACGTAACATACATAATGTATATCCAAATTCGCTATGATGGTAAAGAGTATAATAGTAAAAGTCTGTTTAATAATTTCAAATAAAAACTACGATATTATATAGCAAATAAGCAAAGTTTTTTATTGACGAAACACAAAGATATTATTCAAGAAATGTTAAGGTTATAACAATTCATGTAATTACTTTTCTCTTTTTCATTATGTTTAAAATGTAAATTGATGTGAATATATATGAAATAAAACACCTCGGTAAAAGGATAAGAAAAAAACATAACAAATAAAAAAACAAAAAAGGACTTTTAATACATTTTCGAAATGACTGCAATTTCATCGTGGATTACAGACTTGCTTTCAAGGATTTCGCCTCCTTCTATTGATACAAATTATTTACTGTACCGATCTCTATGCTTACTACATTATACCGATAATAAAGAGGGAATAAATGTGAATTTTAATTCAATTCAATTAATTTCACTGTAATTTATTATCTGATTCAACCAATTTTGTAACGATAGTTTTGCTGTCAATTATACAATCATGTGTTTTCATCTTCATTTATTAAGTATTTAAACGCATATTAAAGTCTAAAATCACTTACATAGAACTAAGTATATGTAAAGTATTCCACTATTTCTACATCCGCTTCAAAAATGTTTTACACGGTCCAGTCAAATGGGCTTCTTTATAACCTCCACCTGTTTTCATTTGATTGTATTTACCTTGATTTTTGAAAGAATTTATTAATCCAGTATGCTTAAATTGGGTTTGCATTGAACTTACCGATATAATACATGGCATGATTTGATTGACCCAATTTGAGTATACCAACAAAAATCGATTTCAGATATGACACTACAGCTGTTAACAGGCAGCTAGATAGCTTTTATTTTCCCCTACTGAGTTTTAAAATCTAAAAGCTTTGGGATCTGTGATTAACCAGTGCTACATATTTTTGAAATGAATTGTTTGTTAATTTTTTTTTATTTAGATGAACATCGCGTACCGAGAAACCTGAAAATTGACATGACACAAAATTTCAAAATAACGTCAGTAGCGGAACATGGTTCATATGTTAGGTCCCTGAGCCGATCCAGGATTCACTTGCTGGACGAGTGGGATGGGGGGACACACGAGTCCGAAAAGTTTTTTCCTCAAAAAAACAAAACAAGAAAGGACATGTAAAGAGCCATCACATATTTAGGTGCTATTTTATTCCATAAATGTGACAAAAGAAAAGAGAAAAACAGAGAAAAAGAAAGAAAGAAAGAAAGCAACAAAGGGAGAAAAGAAAACAAGAAAGCAAGAAAAAGGATTTTAAAAATATATAAGAGATTTATCATATTTTTTTCTTTCATTTTCAGGTGGGGGGAGGGGGGGGGGCACAATAACCAGGGGACACATTTCTTCCTTTGATATTTTTTTATTGTGTTTTCATATTGTGCAGTCAAGTGTGCATTTTTCAACTTTCTATATCTAACTTTTTTCCCCGTCATTTAATATTTTGTTATTTAAAGTCTCTTTTATATTATCATTGTATTATTCATTCGATATACTCAACGTGCGTGTTATACACGTGCCTTTCTATAAAGATATCCGTTTCACCTGTTAGGCCTGTGGTTCCCAAAATGTTGTCTTGTTGGCTACATTCTAGTTGACACCAAGTCACGCTAATTTTAGCCCTATTCTTTCATGAACAACCCACTGTCATCCCACGACCTTTAAAGAGCTTTTGACGCTTGGGCAGGCCGGTCTTTAATAGAGGAAATTATATTATGATTGGAATCTGCCCTCAAAATTATTAGACGTATCATGTCTTCATTCTATTTTCACTTAATAGCGTGTTAATATTTTAGAATCACCAACTATTTACAAACAAGTCTCACGCAAATTATTAATAAAGACTAGCCCAATATGCTTCGTAAAAATGTGCAGGGGTGCATTGTGGTTTAAACTACCCCCCCCCCCTCTCCTAAGGAAATATCTAAGCGATATCTAGATAAATCATGTTTGTGTCCAAAGTCGATAGCATTTCAGGATGCCGCATTTTGCAGACATCACTCAGATTATCATTATAGACTCACATTAAAGACTAAAGTGCGTACGGGCCTCAGAAATAACATTAAGTTGGGAAATTACCCGCAAAATTGCTACACGTAATATGCTAATAAGTCATATTCGTGTTGAAAATTGATAGCGTGTTGAAGTAATTTGTTTAATCATCAACCGTTTCAAGACATAGCCACACGCAAATTACCATTATAGACTAACCCAATTTGCTAAGTAAAACGTGCGGGGTACATAGTGGTTGAAACTACCGACAAAATTTAGAAGCGATTTCTTGATAATTCATGTTTGTGCACATTGGTTCCAACTCGATTGCGTGTTGATGCTAAAAGTGGTGCATTCATAAAACACTTTAGACAAAATCTCACGCAAATTATTTAAACAAAAATACACACAACCCAAATTTCTAAGGATAAAGAATTTGTAAAGGGTGTTTGGAAACTACCCGAACAAATTTTAAGCAATCACTATATACTTTATGTTCGCGTTGATGTTAAAGTGTCTTCAACTAATTGCAGACATACAAATTACCATTAAAAACTAACCAAAACTGCTTCGATAAAAAAGAAAAAATATGCAGGGGCCTAGGGATATGACCTTATAGCCCTAGTTGAAAATTACTCACATAATTACTACACGAATTATCAAGATAATTCAAATGATCTTTCATATCGCTTAGTACCTTTAAACGAATGGAATCAGGTTTAAAATATCGGATTAGGATGTTAGGGAGGGACAAAGAAAATAGTACATAATTTTTTTCTGGGTTAACTTCCGTATACCATCATTCGTTATCTCAATTTGGAGTGAATAACTGATTGTTCACAATTAGATTACATAGATTACGAAAATATTCATGATTTTACCGCAACTAAGAATAACCAAACCATGACACGCAAAATTGTGAAAGGTCGGGAACAAATTTCCATTTTTGCCTATGACTCATGTTGACTTAAAGATTTTCATTATATATTTTCAAGATGAGGTATAAGATATAGAAAGAACCGTCATTTAGTGTTTAAAAAGCACATGTTTAGGAGCATTATGAATAAATAATTAAAGATTTTGTGTGATTCATGTACATTACATATTCTTCAGGTGTATCGTAAGGGCTTCAACTAATTTTTGTGAATTGTATGAGAACCAGAAGCGTTTTATAAAGTTCCAATTAAAATCTAGTGATCTTAAGATTTTTTTAAAATAAGACAGATCGATAGCCGCCGTATTTTGCGTTTTTGTAAATAAAAAAAAACTAATACAATAAATAGAGTAATCTTCAAGATTAATATCGCCATATATCAAGTTACGAGTTGCAGACGATATAGCCGTTTTTGCACCAATCGTGAAATTCGTGAAATTTCTGGTTTTATAGTAACTCTCTTCTAGAAGTTTCTCAAGAGCATGCAGATGACAATGCCCTATCGATGTTCTCACCTCACCTTAAAAGTATTCAAATTATGCGTTGAGGATGATGGTGACCATCTCCCTGAACCTCTCTGACTCCAGGTAGTTAAAAGCATATCTTCCTTAATTGATTTGATTAGATAACACCTTGCAATGTCCTATCCTAACCCATGGGCCCTACCTAACCTACAACCGTGACGACAAATTTACGAAAGAAATCGGGTCAATCATAATTTAATTGTGGTTGATTAAAGTCTTAACGCAGTTGCTTCAACGCGTTTGTCATATAGCCATTGTAGTTTCTAAATTGGGTTGACTAACGATTAATCGACATTAATTTGTTGTTTTAATTTCATTGACATTGCAAGATGTTCTGCATTTTGTGACTTCGTTTTCAGATAGACCAAGGTGTTTTGAAGGGTCTGAAGATATAGTTGTTGCTCTTCTTGTATTTCGATGGTTTGGTCAGATTATAAAACAGAATGAAATATTTTCGAATTATTTACGCAATACAATAGTATGAAAACAAACGAACAACAATAAAGACGTGTTACATATTATACTTAATATTTGTGTTTAAATCATACCATTTGATACACAAGTGAAACTATTACGCAACTAAAAATATATGTTATCCCAATTAATAAATGTACATTATCACACCTTTTTCATTATTTTGCTAAAGGAAAAAAAAACTATATGCCTCTATAGGACAGATTCCGAAGGAGAAATTTATAGGCATGATAGGTACAAAATATCACAATTAATATTGTTTTAGAAACATATCGAAGAGCCACCTTTTTTGTGGATATTTATTCTCTTGAAATGAACATGGCATTCGTGTTATAACTTATCCTTAAAAATGTCATCAACCTACTTAATGTAATCATAAGGGATACATAATGGAAATCACTTCAAATTGTAATGAGAAGCAAATTGTATGGGTCTTGACAATGATATTGAGTTAATTATAGACTAATCGTATATAGTAATGGTGATATTTGAGGAGGAGGGGGCGTCGTTGGCACCGCGAGATATAGCAATATACAATTCCTAATATCCTTGTCGACAATGAACACGACTTCTCCGTATATTTGCATTGTAAGGTCAATCGATTTACAAACTGAAGTACATTTATAATCATGTCATAATCTTACGTCGTACCATTGAAGGGTAACTAAATTAAAAATTCATGTTGACTTTTGTTGATCTGTAATAATGAATACATCACATATCTTTTGACTTTTTGGTGTACATTTATGTCATATATTTTATATTATTTTTAAAATTATTTTTGTTCTACCTACTAAGCTCCACCCCTATAAAAAAAACCTCCAAAAGCAAATGACTTTTGTGACATCATCATGCCAGTCATTCATCAGTCAGCTAGATGAACAAAAGACATTGGTATGTCCCTTCCCATCAACTGACCACCTGTTCACAATAGCATTGCATGTTTTCATATAATAGCCCATTGAAACCCTTCTTTTCATGGTGTTGCTTGGGGATTTCTGACATAGCAACTGCCTAAAATGTAATTGAATTTTGTGAGTGGGCATTTTATAAAAACATGCAATGCTAAATGAACAGGTGGTCAGTTGATGGGAAGGGACATACCAATGTCTTTTGTTCATTTATCTGACTGAAGAATGACTGGCATGATGATGTCACAAAAGTCATTTGGGTGGAGCTTAGCAGGTAGAACAAAAGTAATAATAACAATTATATAAAATATATGACATAAATGTACACCAAAAAGTTAAAAGATATGTGATGTATACATTATTACAGATCAATAAAAGTCAACATGAATGTTTAATTTAGTTACCCTTTAAGGCAATTCTTTCAAAAGAAATTATTCGGACCTTCCCTGTTCTACACCGACATTTTCCTCATGTCCCTCCTCCTAATTCCTTCCCCTTTTCTGTAATCCCTTGCCTGCTCCATCACAGACCCTCTGCTCGTTTCCTGTAATTACGCTCTTGGCATGATGTAATATAATGTTACTCTAATGAGGCGTCGCTTTTAACACCTTTTGAAATAAAGCGGGGTAATTTCAAGCTTAATTCAGAATTTCAGGAAAACCCTCGTTGCAAATAGCCTTTTTCCATTAGGGCAACTTTTCAATGAAACCGCGGATACATGACATGGGGGTGTTTCACAAAGATCTAAGTCGAACTTAACTCTAAGTTGGACTTAAACATCATGGAGAGCCATTTGTAGCCTTAAAATAAAATATATTCAAAAGCAAAAATTCAAGTATTTTAGACTTTTCATAAATTCCACATCAAGACCATGACATCTCCTTGATAATAGAAAAAATGAATGATTTGAATCCACATTTTATGCCTTTTAAAATAACTTTTACAAAATATTTCAAAGATGCTAACGGCTTTCCATAATTGTTAAGTCTAACTTAGAGATAAGTTCAACTAAGGATCTTTGTAAAACACCCCATGGACTCGCATCAAACATGGGTGTTCAGAAACTGAGTGAGCCGGAGTGCTGTGTATAGAGTGTGCTGGGTGCTTGGGTGCTGTCAGCGAATGTTATATTGAATGGCAGCCCGAATTTCTCACAGGCCCCGTCCCCCCTAATTTCGGCCTCGATATCATGTCCGAATCAACGCGACAAGCTGATTGAGGCAAACCCTTCCCCCAAGGCGTCCACCTGCTAAATATCCTTTCCGATGATCACACGTCGGCCTTTAAATGAAAGTTTTTTAATTCCATTTCTTCTCGCCTCCACGGGGCATGTCATTTTTACATGGCTACAGATAAATAAAGATAGAGGACAGTGAATGTCCACTTGTTAATCTCTCGGTCATCTTGGTCATCCCCAGCTGCAGAAATAAATTGGATTGCATAATTAGGAGTACGGAGGGGGGGGGGGGGTGGGAGTAATTCCAAAAATGACGAAATGTAAGTCTAGAGAACATTTCCAATTTAAAAGATGTTTCAAGCGCCATGAGCACTCAGTCTGCTTGAACCGCTCGCCATTAAAGGATACCAGAAACGTGTAAGTGATTACCGTACAAATGACAACACCATTTATCATGTATACTCTTACATAGCGACATGCAGTAGTAAAGGTCCCTCATTTCACTAAAGACACCATTTTTTTCTTATGTGATATTTCTAACGCTATAAGATCCTGCAACATGATCCCATCAGAAACAAAGAACAAAGAAATATACTGACTGACAGATGATACTAAAAGCACGAAAGGTCGTTTTGCTCTTCTCCCCCTCTCTCTCTCTCTCAAAATAAGAAAAAGAGAAAATAAACACTGCCATACCATGGAAGGTAGCATGTGTGTTTCCTAGCCAACAAATTATGAATAGACACACCGTGCAAGGTTAATCGAAATAACATCTGCAAGGCGGCTCTAGATCTGATAAAAGGTATATCAATATTCATATCTTCATTAGTGACTTTATCCTTTGTTTATATACCGAGATAATGGGTCGAAACAGGTTACTACTAAAATGCATCTGGTATTGTGGTCGCAAATGGAAGGAAATGAGAATATGGAAAAAGGATATTTGAATAATAATGCAGTTTCGTTTTTTTGGAAATATTCCGAATTCGAAAGCGTCGAGAACACGACGCAAAGGTTGTACGATATTACGTTTGATAGCCGATGCCTTTCAAAATAAAGTACTCAAATTGACTGAATGACACCAATTTGATTTATACATGGACCCAATGTATTCAAATAAACGCAATGGAAAAGCAACTGGAGAAAAAAATGTAATGATGAAGAGAGAAAACGAAAGATTATAGAAAGATAATAGCAATATTAGTTCATAAGACAATAACGAGGTTGGTGACTATAAGACAGAAATTTAAGTTATCATCATACGTTATTAAAAGAACAAAGTGAAGAGATAGAAAACAATATGAGGTAGAGGAGAAAGAAACAATGGCTGGGGGGAAAGGTAGCCCACATGAACGTTCAAATACGAAGAAAAAAAAAACAAATGAGAATGATTTAGAAAACATGGAAACAACAAGAAAATGTAAACAACAAAAACAAGACAATGATTTTGATCATTATAAGTGTATTCACCATCATCATTATCATGAAATTATGTCCTTTGTCGTACCTTACAAACTTCTTACGTTTCTAAGAAGATGGCCCACTCATCATCACCATCCCCGCACCTGAAAGTGTTTGCTGACCCTAATCATTTAATCGGCTCTTTTGTGAGACCGTTGTCTCCCCATTTCCAACGATTTCCGAGATAATTATCTCACAGGATAACCCGTGGCAATTAAATCGTCCTGATAATTGAAAAAAGGTATATCGTTTTCAATACCTGCCGCAATAAACTTCTTGAGTGGCCAATAATTGATTATCCTGTTACAGTACAGAATTATGTCAATTCTTTCTGCACGAGGGAAGTGATCTGATATTTCCAATTTCCTGTTAGAATGAAAGAATTATATTGATGTTTTAGAGCGCAAGGTGTTTGGATAATTTGGTGACGGGGCAGTATATAAATTTTGAGGCGACATGTGATTACGAGGTCATTGTATTTTCGGCGAAAACACAATTTGCTCATATTTGTAATATTGCTTATAATATCGAGTGCTTATAGGAGGGTATTATCACGTCATATCTAGCATGCGCTCCAGGTGTGTAATGTGTATATATTTGTTTACAGACGTGGACCAATCAGACATGATTGATGGAAGCTGGTTGGCTTTTTATGCTAATAATATTTCTAATGAAATTGAAAGTGATTAATTATTTTACAACCTTACAACCAAATTGTTTGCACCACATATACATGTTTTACAAAGGCATTTCCATCTATAAAAAAGGAGCTCTCAACCCAGCAGATGTAAATTAATTCTCGACGTGATGACAAAGAAAGAAAGTCGAGCATTCCTGCCAAGTCAAGAGCAGTTGTCAGCTACGAAACGCTAGGAGAAACAACAGTCCACTTGAGTCATGTTGGCCGACAACTTTTAGAGTCTTGCTATACTAGTACTATAGTCCATATCATGTACCCTTGTGAGAATAGAGTTTACTACACATTAATGATATTGACTGACCACGTACGCAAAGGGTAGTTTACATATGGTTATGAAAGAATGATAGGATCATCATTTTGTCTTTAATATTAAGAGAAGCTCTGGAGATTTCTCACAAATTAACATACCATATATAGGCATGTCTATATATCATAAAACATTATCTTATTTCCCTGCTTATTCTCTTTGTAGAAAATAACTATCTCTGACAAAGACGAATCAAATTTAATTATTACCCAGACTCTAGACGTCAAAATGCATTTGAATACAAATGTGAAGTACTCTATGTCCATATCGACTCATTACTTTCTCATTTGTACATTGCGCCAGACGGCTGGTCTGACCTTAATATTACTTGCATGAAAAGTGGCTTGCACACTGTCAATATTGATCATCTGAATCTAATCATTTCTAGCGTACCTGCATCCATTAGCATTATATGTATCACGGAGTTACAGTTTTATTTCCTTACCAGCAGCAAAACCAAATATACCTTACTTACTAATACATGTATACGAATCATTAAAGAACATAAAGATGATGTCGATTATTTGAATCAGTTTGTTTTTATTACGGTCACAATAATAACCATAATCTTAATGCTCAAGGAATTCCAAATGACTTGAGGATTCTATTCTGTAAATATTATAACGCCATATTTAGTCTGTTATATAATATTTTAAAGTCTAGTATACCGATTTTCTTGAATTCAAGCAGATTGAAATAATTTGAAAATTCGTAATTCTATAAACATGATCAAGTTAAGAGCATTATTATATTCAGTGACCAGTAGAGTGGAGTCAAGGGGAGTGATGGGTAGTGTATTATTTTGTTAAAACTTGTCAGACAAGAAATGAAACAATCAGCTATTGACATAATGAGAAAGTTTTGAAAAATGCAGAATCTATACAGTTTCACTTTGCGAATGATTCCTTCCATTAGGGGTTTAGATTCGACTTGCCCATTTTACTGATATAGTGATAGCATGCACTAGCGCTTTAAAAGTGTAAAAACATAATTTGTTAACATGCTATTGCTGCCAGGTATATAAGATTCATTGGAGGGAAAAAAAATTAATCACACATTAATTCTAAAAAATCATGGGATATGTCGAAAGGAAAAGAAAGAGATCAACACGATATTAACTTCGTGCAAAAGAAGGAACATAATAACAGGATAATATAATCTCGTGACTTGTGTTATTGTGCACGTGTTCCAGATATTTTTTTAGTTAAAACACTGTTTGATTTATTGAACGAGATCCAACCATTGTCTAAGTGTATTTTACTTCCTTAGACATCCTGGCATTTCGCCAACCATTCTATTACTTCGCACACTCCCCGAAGCCCCATGGCTAATACACTTGTGTAACACAATGTCACCTTGGATAAATATTATTTGTGTTTTTTTTAATATCGTCATGAGAATAAAGTAATAATTTTCACACCTTTGTCTTTTTATTGGGAGGGACATAGACAAAACAAAAAGTCTTTTCAGAGCCAAGAGGGCTTTAACTCTATGTTAATGTATATGAGTTAATGCCCTACTTGCAACAAAAAAAAAAAAAGATAACGAAATTTGTGAGTCATCATAAAGAGAATATGATTAAGTTGTAACCCCAGCACCCATTGTAATGTTGAATTTATAATTGACATTTTCGGTACGTGATAACACTGCAGATAACCTCTCGAATCTAGACAATACAGAAAAGTTTATGGGAACGAAATGTTCAAAGATGTATACGTATGACCTGAACTTGATGTTTCTCAAACATTGAATCTCAGTATGAAAGTAAAAGTATTGAACATGTGTTTTTAACGTTACAATTAGTGAAGGCTGCTTGCCATGCGTGTAGCACCTGTTATTCAAAGTACCCTATATTCATGAGATCATTCGCTACAGACAGTGTAACAATAATTGATTCTCGTAACCGTCTCTTTAGTTGTATCATTTTGTCAAGGTGTTGTATAAAGTATTAATTTCTGACTCATTGACTCATTTTTCAACACAACTTTATCAAGAGTCGCTAATTATGACGTTAAAACATATTTTCAACCGTTTTTGCTTCCACACTGAATGTTTGATTCCTTATAGTTTTTAATAATCAGAGTCAATGGTCAAGAAAGAAGAGAAGTGGGTGGAGAAAATGTACCATACAATCTTCCTATAGGGGAAGATGGTTTAAATTTTGTAGATAGTCGCGTGTATTTATTCCAGCATCTTTTTGGGGACTGGGATAATAATATGTTGCAAGGTTACTTTAACACAAAATTACGTAATGATTGTGAACGGACTGCCATTCGTTGTCTACATTACAGGCTATTATACTAATTGCATTGACGCCCAGGGGTGGATCGGGGGATCGGGGAGCGCGGGAGTCACATACCTTTAGAAAAACACATTGTGCCCCTCGGCCAGAACGTGAGCTAAATGTTAAAATTTATTTATTTATTTATTTATTTATTTATTTATTTATTTATTCATTCATTTATCTATTTATTCATTAATTGATTCATTCATTATTTTGTTAATTTATCTATCTATCTATCTATCTATTTACTTATTTATTTATTTACCTATTTATTTATTCATTTATTTAGTCATTTATTTTGCTTGTCAGATGGGTATGCGACCTGTATGATGGCTTTGAAAGTATGATGATTTTCATCAGACATTTTTTAAAGACTATTTCTCTTACTACAGGTTAGACAAAAATTGTGATCCCCCCTAAAAGAATTCTGAATCCGCCCCTGGTCGTCTGAATGAGCTTGTTTTAAGAATGGTGGCTTGATTTCAGAATCAAATCTCATATTGCCAAGATAAATCCGACAGCCTGAGATTTGTGAAAGAGATGCAAGCCCTGCGTCTTCTTGACGTGATTAATACTGACACAAAGTTCGCTCAGCTAGTCATTAGTAATATTGTGTTATGAGAGTAAGCTAAAGTCGAGGCCAAAATAATTTCGGCCATCTTCGTACAAACCACAAACCATGGCAACCACCATCTTGAGAAAGAATTATACAATTGCAGGTCATTTAGTGAAAGGAAAGAATTAACCTAGAAATCGCAAAAAATGCAAAATACGTAATAAATCATTAAGATTTCAGAGTAAGGATTATCCAAAGTAATGACTCAGTTGATGTCTGGATGCAATGCAAACGATTATGAAATGTAGATTTTTTTTCGACAAATTTCTGCATTTATTTTTCACCAGAACGTGACACATCAGTTAGATGATCTTCAAACATTAAGGAAATCTTGTTTTACTTTTTAACAATACCCTAAACTTGATAGAGTTGCAACATATAATGAATGTTATTTTTCATTTTTTACATTAGTATCTGTCCCAGAATTTTGCCTCCCCAAAAATCAAGCATTTTCGCCCAAGAATCAATTGGATTATCCTTATCTTAGGCAAACAGCCCAGAAATTTGAACAACTTCCGGAAAGTGATACTACCATTTGGTTTGATTGGGTTTGCTATGATCATTATCAATTATTGATTCTATGGAAATAGGATACGGAATAATTATGAAATGTAGCATTGTTTCTTAGTGCGTCTGTTTTGTTTTGTGTCACACAATCTCAAAGACTTTCCAGGTATCAAATCAAGGGCAATGTCAATAGCATTATGTAAGCCTACTGCCTATAATAAAATCCACGTTCCGATTATGTATTATCAATGCAATGTTTGCCTGTTTACACATTCTTAAAGTGACCCACATGACTATTCACATAATATGTCTGAGGTTGATTTTGCGATCGTGTTTTTTGTTGTTTATTTTATTTTTGTAATAAAATGGCGAAAAGCCGAGATATTCATTCTATCCATTTTTACACAAGCATATATATTAAGTTCTTCAACCCGTTGAAACCTCGATATTTGGAATGCTTTGAAAAACAAAGCTTTGTAAAAGGATGCTTAGGATCATGTGGAGTGTACATGGGGGATCTAAAGCGGTGCAGACGGGATCTAAAGGGGTACCGTTGATCTAAAAGGGGTACAGGGGATCTACAATGGGTGCAGACGGGATTCCCACAGAGGAAAGTCGGGAAAATATTCTCACTCGTGCTTTGCCAGCACACATGGGGGAAGGAAACGGTGTTGAAAGCTAGGATGAGTACACGGGAAGCACTTCATAATGAAACATTACATGTCCTCGATTCAAAAGAGATATGCATTGCTACTTAACAAGACATGCTCCAGATTCGACAGAGATATGTCTTGCTGCTAAACAGACGTATATATTCACGCTCACGTTCTCTGCAGCATACATAGATCCCTTTAAACTCCTCCATTTAAAGACTATCACAAACCTTAAAGGTCCTGTAGAAACATGGCAAGACTCAAGTAGTAAAGAAATACAATATGATACTATTCATCTTTTTGATTTATACACATAATTTTTAAAGGCATCTACTTGAACTGCGATACCTAAAGATTTTGACAAGAGTTAACCATAAATTAGGGGAAAAAATACAAAAAACATTACAAATATTTTTTTTTTCTCCACTCATTATTACTCAATAAAATTGCAGCCATTCAGGACCAGATAGGACTGACTAAGCAAGTAGATGAATAAATAAAACATTATTTGGTTTAAAGAAACGTGTTTTCAGTTGCCGAACCAAACGAGAACCAAGGCCTTAACCACCCCGTATGTCTTCTGCTATCCATATAATCACTGGGTCCGTATAAATACAGCCAATTAGCCCGATTGAGGTCACACTAATAATTAGAGCGTG
Organism: Mesocentrotus franciscanus; assembly: GCA_037976565.1. Taxonomy (NCBI): domain Eukaryota; kingdom Metazoa; phylum Echinodermata; class Echinoidea; order Camarodonta; family Strongylocentrotidae; genus Mesocentrotus; species Mesocentrotus franciscanus. The sequence continues at coordinate 15,688,490 of CP137668.1, forward strand.
ATTAATAATACCTTCTATATATTTGCCCCAATCCTCTATCGAATCTTCATCAAAGATAACCTTACTCCCCTTAAGATAGTGATTAGATCTTTGCGCTCTTCTGGTGATTAACCTGAATTGTCTTCTTCTGCAAGAAAATGCCCAACCCCGGACCTATCGAATTTTCATTAACAATTACCTTATGCACATCTTAAGACAGTCCTGATCTATATACTTGTCTCATAATTAAATCCATTCTTTTTCTTCCTTGTTTCCTTAAAACATCTAGGTTCTCTGCACCCGTTTCATAATTGACTCGAATTATTTTCTTCAGCAGAAAAGTGTCTTGCCTAATTTCAGTTTTGCTGAAGTCCCTAGCTGTCATAACCGTCGCCATTGTTATTAAAAATATACAATTAACTATACTTTGTCCTTATTCTAATAATACATTAATAGTACAGGGTGTCCTAATTCTGCACTGTGGCCTTCATTAATTTCAATTGTGATCTATAAATGTGCTTATATCGATCTAAATACGCCACGCAGTGTTATGACATGCACTGCATGCATGCTATAATTCATGTGTCACATTGATGTTACGTCACATTTTATTGATTATGTTTCGCGAACGTGCTTAGCTGACCGTCCGCTGAAAGATTTGGAAATAACAGTGGTGGATCCAGGGTGATGGGATGAGGGGGGTGGGGTATTACCCCAAGTATACTTTGTACGTAAAATAGTCTCCGAATTGCCCCGGCAGCAATAATATTGTAGATCCCCAAAGGCAACTGAAAACATGTTAATCTTATCTCCTTCACATGTGTTCGTCATGTCTGGCATTATTTTTTACCAAAATTGTGCCAGATCCACAGAAAGTTCGATAGGCACGTGTGATGTATGAATGTTGTGTAATTTCCTGATCAGATTTCTATTTCTTAGTTCCGACTGATTCATTACACACCCACCAAGGTAAGCGACTCTCAGGACGCAACACACAATTTCTTTCATTTTCTTCTGCATTACATATTTCATTCGCCTTATCAAGCAATGCCGATCATGACCACGTACGTTAATTAGCGAACGCCGCCATCCCATGAGGGTGTATCTCACTGAGCGGCGAATGCTTACAAACGTTGCGAATTTGGATTCGCCAACTTTTCTGACGAATGTTGGCGAAAATCAGGGTTCGCCTTTGCGACATTTAGCAAGTTTTAGCGATGTTAAGCGACAATTAGCAACATTTGAGCGAATATTTGCGAAAGTGTTTGCGAATGGCAGTTGGCGACTATTAGCGACTGTAAGCAAATGTTAGCGACAGTTTTTGCGAAGATTAGCAACTATTTGCCAATCCTTTGCCACTATATGTGAATGTTTAAGACCTTTTGCTAACTCATGGTACTCAATGGGTCAATTTTATATAGGAACCATATGGTAACGTGGTCGCTAGCATTGGCGAATCAAAAAGAACTTCAGCGACACCGTCTTACAACAGTTTGCAAAGGCTTACGACTGTATTGCAAACGATTACGACTGTTTTGCAAACGCTTGCAACTGTTTGCGGAAAGATAAATTCGCAAAGAAATTTTGAACATATTCAAAATTTCTTTGCGACAAGAAAAACTGTTTGCGAACTTTCTTGGCGAATCAAAAAAAACTTCAGCGACACCGTCTTACAACCGTTGGCCCCGCCGTTGGCAAAAGGCTTACGACTGTTTTGCAAACGCTTACGACTGTTTTGCAAACGCTTGCAACTGTTTTGCAAACGCTTACGACTGTTTTGCAAACGCTTGCAACTGTTTGCGGAAAGATAAATTCGCAAAGAAATTTGAAAATGTCCAAAAGAATTGCGACAAGAAAAACTGTTTGCCACAATGAAAACTGTTTGCGAACTTTCTTGCAACATTTAACGAACCTTTTGCAACCTTTTACGAACCCTGGTGAAACCCCGAATTCGCTACGTCCGCAAGCATTCGCCGCTCAGTGAGATACACCCTGACAGGTTTTCACAATTGGGTGGATTTCTAGTATAGACTAATGATGCCTAAATAGTCTCACAACAGTGACCCCATATTTCTCCTCTCCTCTTCAGAATTTTTGTTCAGTCACCGAGTGGGCCGGGATCAATATCGTAACTATGATAACCATAACATGGTTATGAAATTTACATAGGTTACTCTAAATCTACCGTCACAATTGATTTTTAATGATCACGAACATCCACTGATTGATCCTAAGATATGATTTCCTATACAACTAAACCCATGCACAACACAAACTAAATGGTCAGCATGCCTCTCCTTTCCATCTGAAAGAGATCGTTTACGTCACATATTTTGTAAGTCTTAACACTCGAAAACTTGCGTTCATGACTGATCGTTTACTATTAAGGTCTCTTTTTTGTCTTTGAGGCTATTGAAATAGCCCCCATATAAATTATCCTTCATTAGAACGATGCTTTTGTTGAAAAAATTGAATGGAGATAAGAAGAGAGGATTGTTGCTCAAGCACCTTGGTAACAGTTATAAGCAATTGCTTACTATTTCATACAAATCATGCTAATTTTCTGAATGATCATTAAAAAAAAAATTGGTTCTCTCGTTCTCTTTAATAGCTTTAGGACGAAAAAGAGAAAGCTGTGCGGAAATTTGTCACGTTTCTATTTCTCATCAGGAAAATGGGAAACAACACACAGGGTCTTCCCTAGGGGTGTAACCCCGCACCCCTAGATAGTTGTGCAGTCCCTCATTGCCTCAGAAAGATGGAAAGGGGGTTGTCATTGGCCCCCTTTCTCTTAAAAAAAGGGGGAGCATGTGAACGAACCTTCATTGATCCTTGTGCACTAGAGTATTTTTTTTTTTGCACAAAAGAAATCAGTTAATTATTATATTGGTATCAAGAGCTAAGATATTAATATTTTGTGCTGCATTTAAAGTTATTATTAAAGTTGTTATAAAGCACAATTATTGTGCCATACCACACTCCTTGTATCATTATGTAGAGCGTGTCCCGGTGGAATGAGAACTGAATATAATTTAATCCTTGTAGTCATTTATCAAACATTGAAACAAGCCACTTGAATTTTAACCATATACCATGCACAACGCCCCCATGATTCTGTCTGTCTGTACATGTCTATGTTGTGAGTATGTCTGCAGTGGCGTAGCTATATGGATGCGGGGGACATGTGCCCTCAATCAAATGGCGACAGAAGAAGAACAAAATGAAAAGTAAAATATGAGAGGAAGAGGGACGGGAAATGCAAAAGTGAAAAGAAGATGATACAATTCCTTTCTGCACCCTCCTCCAAAAACATGAAGACCGGTGACCCCAAATGATGCTAGCCCCCAAGCCCCCGACCCCTATGTCACGATCCACGCTATGCCATTATGTCTGTTACCCCATTACGCCTACGGATAGTATCATGTCACCTTATATCAGTCATCTTGAGAGGATAAAACAAGGCCAAGAGCTGCAGAAACAAACATGTGTCATTGCAGACCCTCACTCACTGAATCATCCTTCACCATCTTCTTCATCAAAGGGCCCTGCCTGATGGTCTGACATAGACAATAGTCATTCAGCCTATTCAGTGAGTCAAATCCAGACACTGAGAGGTCACGTTACTAGCCAATGGGATGGGGGGCAAGGGGGAGGGCCGAGGGAGGGGGTGGCATCGGTCTTACTAAGTGGATGCAATGCTAATTCTCCTCTTGTTCCTCTCCCCTCTCAATTGCTTTTTCTTTCCCTTTTCTCCTGTTCGTATCCCCCTGCCATTCGATTGGGGCCACCTTCCCCGTACCCCTGTAGCTACGCCAGTGAGCGAGCACATATAGATTCATTGCATATGTACTAATGGGAAATGATATAATAAGATTTCAAGGAACAAATTACCTTGTGATCACTGTTCAGCTTTCGGAAATAGGATTTTTTTTTTAAAGCCATTGACTTAAAAATCCTTTCCACATTGTTCTAGGCCTACATAATGATCTGACGGGGGCCACTACATTCAAGATTATTAAGCTGACATATAACATGGCCGGATTTTATGAATGGTTTTCAATGTATTTCAGTCCATTTAACTTCATTTATTCAGCTCTGAATGGAAAACATATTCACACTTATGTATTGTAAGTATATGCGTTGCACCCCAAAAAAAAACTCTTATAGAACTCGAGCTCTGTATAATAGCATTACATAGCATATGGCGCCCTATCAGGGCTGCACAAATATAATGGATAAATAATTTAATTTACTTCTTTACCACTGGAAAAAATGAAAGGGGCTACTCTTCATAAGAGATACAGATATATATACTTTGGCAATACTTACAGATACATCTATACATCTATTTATAATGACATGTCTGCACGACCGGCGACGAGTTGACCCGCTTCACTATGCAGACGACTCTTAATTAATTTCGTGTTTGAAATTTTATGACAATTGTAACGATTCTCCAGGCGTCCATCTTGAACAGATTGACAAATAAAGGGAAGATCGAGTTGTGGTAAAAGTGAAAAATAATTTGTGAGCTTTTTCGTACTTATGATATCAGTTTAGAAGAAAAGTCATCATAGAAATGTCCTCTAAAAAGGATTGCAGTTCAAATACCCTCATATTTAATATAATGGCAAGAAATGGCTGCAATGTAGGGATCAGTCTTGCCGGGGGTAGTCCCATATGACCATTTCTGTGTGCAGTATAATGTGCTTTTAATCGGCATGACTGAGTCACTTTCTAATCAATTTGATGATTCCGAAACCTCACAGTAGACACAAAGTCCTATGTAATACATGTACATAACCAATCTTTCCAAATTGCTCCCAGACAGGTTGCTTTTAGTATATTATTGCATAATTGACCAGGGCCCCGTCTTCTAAAGAGTTGCGATTGATCCGAATCGTCTCGTATCTCCTAAGTACAGATTTGCGACTGATATCAATCGCAAATAAGTTGCGATTAGTCGCAACCGTTTAGAAGACGGGCCCAGAACCCAACTTTAATCATTAAAATATCAGTCGCGTTTATACATCTATGCAGTCATAACTTTTATCTGAGGTCAGTTTTTACCAAGAGCTTCATTGGTTTATACAAACTCAGTACATGCTTATACTTGAAAAGCAACCGGTCCTGATGGTATAGATCCTCAGGTGATATCAGGGCCCCGTATTACAAAGAGTTGATATCAATCGCAACTTATTTGCGATTGATATCAATCGTAACTATGTACATAAGAGATAGGAGACTGCAAACTTGCGATTGATTGGATGACTTACGATTGATTTGGATCAATCGTAACTCTTTGTAAGACGGGGCCCTGATTAGATAGCTGATATTGAGTTTGTCAAGAACCTGTATGCTTTCGGACATATTTCCCAAGGAGTTTAGATTGATTTCCTTGTTCTTATTCCCTATGTGTTTATACAATTTTTGTTTAAGCCGGAGATCTTCACTGGCAAGAACTATTCACGGATTATGTCTGTACAAGGAGCTTAGAGCTTCTTGGTCTGTGCGAGCATATTGTGAATGTAGGATGGCTGAGGTTGGGAGTGCCGTTCATTATGAAAGAACTCGACATCTTATGAAGAAGTGACAGTTGAGAGGTGCGATTTCCTTACAAATTCAACAGGTAAATAAGAATTCGAACCTTCAAATGATGATGTTGTTAACTTTAATTCATCGTTGTGTTATGTTTCTGCAATTATTGGACGAAGATTTCTACTTTTTGTTCCACGTGGGTTTTTTGTGATTGTTTGTCATGTCATAGAAGTATATGTAAAAGCTAGATTACACAGAAGGAATGTTTCGTTGTACAATAAGTCTAAGACCTCTCTTCAATATCCACAGACACACACTACTTTTGTAAAGTACCACTGGATTTCAGTACTCTAATGCCTATCGAGGTTTCAACGGGTCCAGAGTGTTTAATTGGTCTAGGGGCTCTGGTTAAGAAATCATTCATATTTTCTAATGACATGCGTTTACAAGAACCATGAGAAAACAATCTCACCGCTGAAAGAGAAAAACTGCAGAATAATCACGATATCTCGTAATCGTATTTTCGTATCTGTCCTGTCTTTAATAATTTACGGGTAGGGCCTATGTTTAAATTAAGGATATTTTAAAATCGCTACGATAGATTTAATGTTATCTTGTGTTTATATACCCTCGCGAAAGATTTCCTTCATGGACGTCTCAAGAAGACAAGCTCTCATCAACCCTAAATGCATTTATACAAAAAGACCTCCCACCGTGTATACCTTTCGCCGACTAGGCCTTGCGTTCTTAATATGGACATGTTAAATGACTCGGCAGAAAATGAAAGAAAATTACACCTTAACAGCACGTCACTCTTTTTTAAACCCACCTAAAAAATTCCGCCGACCAGGGCCAACTAAATTGACACTTCGGAAATTGTGATTCGTGTTAAGAGCATCTGAGATCCGTGTAAGATGAAAGCATCGCGCTACGTTGCCATGGCAACAAAGATTGGTGAATCCTGTCTCGTCATAATATGAAGGAGAGGAGCTTAAGATAAGTATAGCCTTATCTTTCTAAACTCTTCTCGTCATTACTCAACGTGAGGTCATATTATTCACTTCATGTTATGACGTGGATCGTAATCATAACCCATAATCTTAATTGTCATATTATGGGTTATATTTATGAAGCCCTCGAAAGATCATCATCATATTCAATTATGATATTCCATTATGCGTCATGTTCACTATATGCCATGAAAAGATAATTGTTAATATCGTTAAAATCGTTAAGAAAGCTTGAGACTTTTCCGATAATTGCTTAACAACAGTCGCTTTTATGTATAGATAAAACAGACGGATGTTGCCATCTTACTGACTTGTATAACTGTTGAAGACTATAAAGATTCACTAAACGTCATATTTATGATACATTGCGCCGAAATATGTTACGCTTTTACACATGGCGTTTCTTGTATGACAAGGAAGAGCACATAATGCTTCAGATCATGGAATCATTCATTTAGCTGGTTATGAAAGTCGCGATTGTCTATCCCCTATAAGATGTTACATGTGTAGTTAGACCTCTTATTGGTTAATTAGTCGGCGAGACAGGCATTTACCTCATTTTGTCTATGGTATAAAGTTTTTAAAAATATTAATGAATAGAAGAATTAAAAGCCGCAGAAGTTGGATTGTCCTAAATCTATAGCGGAAACACAAGGACATGTAAGAATTAAAACCTGATAGTGTAAATTTCCGACGATAGATAATGGTAAAAGATTGAATAGAGGGCTCAATAGACATTGAACAGTCGCATGGAACCGACGAAAGGGAAATATAAAAATGTAAAGACAAGACACAGAGAGGAAAAGACCCCCAAAAAAAAAAAAATAATAATAATATATATATATATATATATATATATATATATATATATATATATATATATATATATCGAAGATAAAGTGGAAACTGACAAAGAATGAGAAGAAACGGAGGAATATATTAGCATTCCTTCGATGAAATTATAAGCAATCAATGTAAGAGACCATAAATAAATCTGTGCAGATCTTGCCATCACTCATGTTTGATGTAATATCTATATTCGCCTGTAATAGCAAACCCATTCTTTCTCTTGTTGTGTTTAAGTGTATAATTATTATTTAGTGAATATGGAAATGAAGAAAAAGCGAGTCAATCATAATTGAAATAAATAAAATCAAAACAACACTTATTTCCTCTTCATTATTATTATCATCAGCATCAACAGAGAACAATGAATGTGAGACAGAAAACACATGAAATGAATGGATTAAAAGTGACAAATCGAAAACACATTAGCACTTATTTTGATCTAAAACGTCTTTCAGAATTTACTCATCATTGTTGTTTCATCATTATTTAGTATACAACTCCAATCTCCATGATGTTGTGATAACCAAGGCCCTTGAAATAGAGACAATAACAAGATTATATATTGACTGACATAAAAACATTCGAGGGATGAAAAGTATCGCTTTTAGATGAAAACGGATCGAGTGAATGATGTATTTCCGCTCCTCACAAATCCCAATTAATTATGGAGAGGAAACAGAGTCTAGATAAATATCCAAACAATATGTAAATGGCCTCATATTTTGCTGTTTACATTTGCGATTTTGATCTCGTGACCCATTTTCCCGGCGGGGAATACAAACAAGAGATTTGACTAATTGGACAACATGGGAGTCTCATTTACACCTGTATAACAAAAATGTCAGGCAATATATATAATTGCATTCAATTATTCATTACATTCATGGCCGTATTAATTTGAGTGCGGGGGAAACGAGATTACATTATCATGACATGCAATTTATTCATTTCGATTAGAATGCTTGCGGTTTCTGGCTTGGAACTAGATCAACCATTACCATTGTAGAGAAATATTGTTTTTATACATTAATAGATATTATAATAATGCCAAAACGTACTGATATTGTATTTATGAAACCTGTTCCAATATTTTAAGCGCTTTTTCTAATTATGTTAATTTTGCCTAATGTAATTTACCCCTTTGAACAGGTGAATGTAATTTTTCTTTTTCACAATTACATTGTTAAAACATAGAATATTAACGGAGGGTCACGGATCCAGCAAATCAAGGAACCTAATACATGTACCTCAAAGGTTTCTAAAGTTTGGGCTGGTTATCCTTGCTCGTATTAACTTGACTTGTATCTCCCCTATGATTACATAATTTCCAGAGACATGAAATAGAAGCAATTAACTTTGCCAATATATTTGACATGACCGAAGATCGTCACCCGATAGAGTTTTACATACCCTAATGAACAAGTTATTAAAGTCTGTTAGTTATAGGGTCTGTAATCAGACCCTCAGTATGAGACAACATGGGGATGTCGTGGTATAGTCGTTCACTGCACTCTCAATACAAGGGTTGAGGGTTCGAATCCCAGTCCGGAAAGGTTGGAAAGACATTAATCCACATTTGCCACTCTCCACCCAGGTGGAAATGGGTATCTGGGAATTGCTGGGGTGCTATCAATCGCAGGGCCCACGAGAAGAGCAGTATTTATACTGCTCTTGGGGAAACCCTGCGTTAGTAATACCCATTTAATATAATTATCATTAATTACACTATGAATAAGATGGGAGCAATAAAGGGTTTCACTTAGTTTTTCTAGCATCTTTGAGAAAATATATTGTTTACAGTATGCATGGGCCCCTCCCCACCCCCCCCCCCTTACCATCGAAAAGCTGGCTAGGATAGTATAGAGAGAAAAGGGAGTCACAGCGTCATAACTGGAATGACGTAATAAAAGCCCTAACAAAACAAAAAATATTTGTCTTATCATCATTTTCATATGCTAAGCCGTGTTTCATATTTTTTCATTTGATACACCGGATTAAATGTGTTTTCCACAAAACACGAGCAATTATTTATTCACTTAACATTTACCTACACTATTCATTTTGTTTCAAGGTCTCGATTTTCCTAAGTGATCTTTAATGTCAAGTGCAATTGTTGAAAGCTGTGAGGGATAATCTTATCTTAATCTTTTAAAGTTATGATCACGCAATCAGATATTCTTTTGCCCTCAATCAACCATGATGATTAATTAGCACAACCATACAGACATCAAAAGGTCATCAAATGTCATTTATGATATACGTCAGAATTTATAGTCGAATTCTCTTATTTCATCACATTGCATTAGACTCGCGATGAGAATGAATGCGTTATATAGTTTTCACTCTTTTCTTTATCTTATTTCCGATTCACGATTTATTCTCGTCTGTCTCCTCCTATATCCTGTATTGTTACAATTCGGTACATACAAATTATATTTGAGATGCGTGAGTGGCATTCTTCCCTATGTTTTAAGTTATTTTCACATTGCATGCATGGCTGAACGTAAGAAAGTAAACAATTTCACCACATTTTTTTTTAGAGCAACAGGAAGGGAAAAAAATTGACCTTAGTCGTTTATCGCCAATAGTTTCATCCATCAGACAGTGAGGGAGGGAGCGTTGGCGTTCTTGAGGGGGGGGGGCATCACCCGTCTTACAGTTGGTAGATCTAATGCTACACCCGGTAGAGAACGAGACAATCGAGAGAGAAAGTATTTTGGAGGGGTCGTATCATCTCCTTCATTTTTTTCATTTACTTATTTTCATTTCCAACAAAATACAAGTATTGTAAGGATAAATACTGTGCAAATTCATATAAAACATTATTACATTTTGAATAGAGGAAAATCAATACAAAAATTAATACCTTTGACAAAATAAAAAGTAGAATAATTGCACATGAAAATAGATCTATTGTCTGTGTAAAATGGATAGGTCCACTCAAAAGCAGAGCTTGTAAATTGTGGACCCTTTAGAATGATAATAATAACTGAGAAAATGTACAGTACATAAAAACCAAACAAACGAACAAACAAACACATCCTCTCTTCTTTTCTACCCTTTCTTTCTCCCTTTTAAACCATACGGGGGGAGGTGTCGCTATCAGGGGCGGATCCAGCCGGCGGCAAGGGGGCCTAAAGGGGCCACTTCGTGCAAAAATTTGAAAATCGTGCCGGCCGATTTTTAGTGGGGGGTAGTGAGCACAATTATTTTTTTTGGCACCCGAAAAAAAAAATTCCCTACGGGAAGGGTTATTTTTTTTCCACCGCCACCCCTCCCCGCCTTGGGCGCCAGGGGTAGTGAGCAAAATTTTTTTGTTGGTACCCGAAATTTTTTTTTCCCCCTACGGGAAGGGTTATTTTTTCCACCGCCACCCCCTTCCCCCTTGCGCCAGGGGAGGGGGCCCATCTTCTTTTTTTTCTCAAAAAAGGGCCCCCCCCCCCTGGATCCGCCACTGGTCCCTATACCTGTAGCTATTACATTGTCAACACCCATCACAAGTGATCACTAGGGCCTCTTCTGTGGCCGAACCCATCCCCGATGTCTCCCAATCTCATTCTTGAGGTCAGCTGACTGAATACTTGAATCGGTAACACATAACGGGCCGTATGCATAAAAAGTAGCAATTGCTTGTGCTAGCCTTTTACTTGAATCCGTATGCATAAACATAAGCAATTGCTTGCAAGCAAATGCTTTTGCTAGCAAGCACAAGCAATTGCTTGATGTCCGCAAGCAATTGCTTAAAGATCAAGCAATTGCTTAAAAACGTATGCATAAAACGAACCTTTTGCTTGTTCTTATAAGCAATTGCTTACGTTTTTCAAGCTCCGTCATAGCAGCTTGAGCTCTTGCTTAATCAGGACGTTCGCGGTTAAGCATCATGTTTATGCTCGTTAGAGAAAACCAAAGTTGTACAGGAGTAGAATAAATCGAGAAGAAATTGCTCCCGAGACCTATCGGAAACTATTCCGTTTCGACAAAGAGAACGTTGAGTGGTTAGCACACAGGTTCATACCTGAACATGATGAAAAACGGGGAGGATGTCTGACAACTGCCATGTCAGGAAAGGCTACCCCACACGCATGACATTTGAATACACTACTAGTATGCGAAACCCGCCTTTGTTCTCCCATGAATGATGTTCGCACCGGCGTGACGTCGCTATTGTTGAGATCGTAAGCAATTGCTTGCTGGAGGCAAGCAAAGGTTTGAGCACAAGCAAAATGTTATGCATACGGATTTAAGCAATTGCTTGAGCTTGATCTTTTGCTTGACAAGCAATTGCTTGTGCTTGAAGCAATTGCTTGCAAGCAATTGCTACTTTTTATGCATACGGCCCAATAAGTGGCCACTGATGAATTCGCTCCTCTAGCTGCATAACCTCTATAGTAATTGGATAACAGACTGGGTCACTTGCATATTGAAGGGCAAGGTGTGAGGTAGTCGGTGGCGATGTCCACGCAGTATGCTTTAAAAAATATTACTATGAATGAGATTAATTTAGTTGTATTTTAGATTTGCCACCTAAAAGGCGTCAGATTTTACACCGCATATGGCAATAAGATTACTTCACGTATCTTCGTGCATAAACAACATGTGAATTGTTAGCTCGAAATTACAATTTCTCGTATAAAAGGCGTTGGCAATATAGGCATATCAAGTAAAATTGATTTTCGATTTATCCTGAAAATGGTTGCAGTGTGAGTTTACCTGTTTATTGAAAATAAAATGAATACATTTTAGAACACGACATCAGGTGAAATGGACATGTTTCACAGAACTCCAAAGGGGGGAATGCTGAAGTAAATTTGCATAGAATTTGAAATGGCTTACATTGTCTCTTCCTTGTCTAAATCTAAGTATTTCAATCATACGTGTCACACGGACTGTAGATTTCAGGACGAGGGAATTGTTTTAAATGCAAACAGAATGTGTTCATGCCACAAAATAATAGACATATATATACCCTTCGCAGGCCTATATCCTTTGTACCCACGTCTATCCGCTTTGCCATCGTTTTTAAAACGAAAATGACAGGTATACCCCTTCTGTCTCAGAGGAAATATACATTTTATACGAAACAACCCCCTGTAGTTGACCCCCGCACACAGCCCCCTACCCCCATGGTGAATCAATGAAACTTTGGCCAGCTCTGTAAGTATGATCTAATTTGATGTCTAGGGGCTACATAATTTATTTCCCAACCCATTACTATCAAAACATTGCACAGAAGTTTAGCCCAAGTTTTCCTTATAAAGAGAACGACGGATCATATCCTGGGTTAAATGTTTAATTGGAAAACTCAGTCATGAGATGTACATGCACAGTTATGATTCTACACAATTCTATCTGACCTAAGTTTCAAATCAATATTCTTCCCTTGAAAATTGTGCCTCTTTCAAATTATATGGAGTGATGAAATGCGTATCAGATATCCCCCAACACAACAAATAAACAAATAATACAAATTAAAAAACAACGACAAAGATAAAAAATGCAATCAGCGATATGAATTTTTAAAAAGAGTATCATTACGGCAAAAGGAAACAAAGAAACTCTACAGTTACTGATAAGTCAATTTAAATGACAAATTGTATTACGCAAAAAAAAAGTCCAGCATTACCAAAAACTTTTTAGATCATAATACGGCGTGACTTTTATCACTTTCTTTATTGAACATATGCGATAGATATATGAACAGGTGAACTAGGTCACAGCCAGGCTCTTCCGGTGCAGTGGATATGACCTAATTCACCTGTTTTAAACTTGAACTCACCTTGAAACCAATTTGCGGACCCTGTTTGATCTCTAGGCCTCTTTGATCGAGGTGTAGATGGGTGCCGTTTCATGGAAGACACATGATTGAACGTTTAATCCATAAGTCTTGACAGGTGACCCGAAATTTGCCCCAGCTACATTTTATTCAAGGCTTTATTTCTTCAAAGATATAGCGTTATAGCGTTAAGGTTTCCATTGGAATTTAGGTTTAGGGTTAGAGCTAAAGTAAAGGTTTGGGTTAGGTTTAGGTTAAGGGTTAGTGTTCAGGTATGGTCAGGTAGGTAATAGTGGTACTTGCAGGGTTGGAGTTAGGAAATTTAGCAAGTGTCGCTGAGGAGACACAACCTTTGATGTGGCTACATTTACTCCAAGCTTAATCTTCTAATATATCCTGGACTAGGGCTATAGGGTTGTTATTCTTATCATTTAGGGTTAGGTTTAAAGGGCAAGTCCACTCCAAAAATAACTGACTTTCAATAAAAGCACAAAAATCAGACAAACCAATCAAAAAAAGTTTGAGCAAAATCGGATAACTAATAAGAAAGTTATGATTTTTTGAAAAAGTATGTAAAACTATGGAACAATGAGAATCACAACACAAATTGCCAAGATGGTTATCAGTTTGTGACGTCATGTCCTCACAACTTATCAATTGCTTTATATAGTTTAATCCCATTAATTTCCTTTTATCCCCAAAACTTGATTTCCCCATGCCTTTGCCCAGGTTATATGATTTGTATCATATTGCGTGCATGACATTTCCCAAAAACTTTTATGAATTTTGAAGAATTGAAGAACTATTTTCTGAATATTGTATTTCATAATTATTGATTTTTATATAAATAGTTTATCAAAATTCAATTTTTCATGATTTAACTGGACAAAAATTACTCTTTATTTGTGCATCCACACAAAAACACATGACTAACAATCTAACTTGGATGCTGGTGTGAAGAAATAAGATTCTTAGGGTGAAAATAGGAAATTTATATTATCAATATAAAGAAAATAATTAGTGGATAGTGAGGACCATACGTCACAGACTCATGAGTGAGTTGCCAATTTGTGAAGTGATTTTCAAAGTTGTTCATGTCATTAAAAATTCATAACTTTCTTATTAGTTATCCGATTTTGCTCAAACTTTTTTTGATTGGTTTGTCTGATTTTTCTGGTTCTATTGAAAGTAAGTTATTTTTGGAGTGGACTTGGGCTTTAAGGTTACGCTTATTGCTTGGACTAGGATTGAAGTTGGGAATTCGATTAGTGTAAGAAATTGGCCGCGGAGCAATTGTCCCCGCATATGTCGTAGAACCTTGTGACATCTTGTGATATTTTATGGCAGAGAAAAATATCTAACCTGTCTGTCTAACATGATTGACCAAAGGCTTCCATTTTAACTTTGTTTAAATGAACATTATAAATTAATCCATTCAAAGCAATATACATATCACCACAACATGACCATGTTTGAACAAGTTACAGAACTCTGGCACCCCCCCCCCAATCATTTATATGCCTGATTGTCTGAAATAGGAGAATTCTTGAATTGCAGCGATATACTTTTTACCTAAAAGTGTTTCCAAACAGACATTAATAAGGGAAATAACCAAGGGGTAATTTCAGCTTATTAATTATAGACACTGTTATAGACTCCACTTTATTTTTTTAACGACAAACACCTAAACACCGATTTGTCTATAATTGCGGGAAAATTGTTCATGAATGTAACGTTGGTTCTACCCCAGGTTTAATCCAATGGGGTCTCAACTCAGTCAACGATTGAACTAACAGCACGAGGAAATCCCAATTTATTACTTCCTCATTTTGATCGCCGGGTTTTCCTCGATCTTAGCTTTCACGTAACAGTCGCGATTTCGTGGTCAACTTCATATTATCAACCTGCTCTAGAAGAGTGAAAAGATCTTATCCCGTCTGATTATTAAAGTATGCGCCAAAAAAGTAGTACAATGACATCTTTAGCCTGTTTAAGGTTAGAATATACTATTATTGAAAACTTTGAATGTGACTATATCAAACAAGACTCAGTGTCCCTGAATTTGAAGGAATCGGTTTTATTTGGTAGTGTTGTATGTTGTATCACATATAGTTATGAAAGGCCACGCAAAAGGGCTACAACCCACGAGCCCCCTAATCCCATGGTGAATCAAAGAAAGTTTGGCCAGCTGTGTAATAAGTATGATTTAATGTTATGTCTATGGACTACGTACTTCCCAACCAGGGGCGGATCCAGTCGGCGGCAAGGAGGGGCCGAAAAAGGGGCCCCGTTCGTGCGAAAATTTGAAAACCGTTTTTTTTTTTTCCCTCCGAAAATTTAAAATTTAAAAATCGTGCCGGTCGATTTTTCGCTCAGTGGGGGAGGTGAGCACAATTTTTTTTGCCTTCGAAAATTGAAAAAAATCACCACCACCCCTTGAGCGCCAGGAGGGGCCCATCTTCTTTTTTCCAAAAAGGGTGTTTTTACATGTTTTTTTTTCTAGGGGAGGGGGCCCGGGCCCCTCCTGATCCGCCACTGTTCCCAACACATCACTGTCGGTTTGATCTCGTGGGCCTTCAGAAAAGTTGTGATACGGGCAAACCCCATGTATGTCCCGATGTAAAAGAAATCCCAAGGAAAGAAATCGATGGATTCGGCAATGATATAGGTTCAGGTGTTGATATTTCATTCAGAGTAATTTGTTTCTGTTCAAATGTAAAACAGCTCTTTGTGTTTGAGGAGTTTGTAAAAGGAGAATGAGGGGGTATATAGCACTGCACTATAATTAAAAAGGTCCCATCTATTTTTGGATATCCCCCGTCAACTCTTTCCTAGTCTTTCTCCTTATGTTGTCTGCAAATAGTCTAAACCTTCCACCATAATCCATACCCATATAAATTATGTGGGTATGGGCAAAGTATGAGGACCCTTTACTGAGCTTTTTCAAAAATTCACAAACGTACATGTCTCTCGAACAACGGAAGGTCATTGAGATCAAGAGGCGGCTATTTTTCCCGATCCCCCACCACAGTCATATGACATTGACATAGGCAGGATAAGGTATGAAGTTATTTTCAGATATCCCCCCTTTTTATATGTTGATGTCTCGTGCAGAAGGTTCACTTACCGCGGAACCTGTCATAACTAATAAAAGCATGTGTACTGTCGGAGAATGCACAGACGTTTACAATTATTATGAATACCAGATAAATGTAGATAAATAGTAGATCCGGGGTCATAGGGGCAATGTCCCCCGGAAAAAAACTTAAACCTGACGCTGGGTTCAGGCTTTTGTTAAAAATCGGGTTGGACAAAGGAAATTAGTCTGAATTTTTTTCTTTTTCATTTGATAAATCAGGGTCTGGTTTAACTGAATTAATGGAAAACGGACCTACGGACCATTGTGCCTTTTGTGGCATACCTTAAAAAGTTTTTGCTCCTAAATGTGCCCCTGAACAACTTGAGGCCCCTAAAGGCACCTAATAAAAAGAAAATACTTTGGAGGGGGGTGTCAGAGAATTTTCGACCTAAAGAGATGAATGTTTTAGCAAATAACATCCAAAATGAATTTTAAAAAATCATAGACATTTTAATAATCATTCACAGCGTCATGGCAGTGTTGAGTATGATGTGGTTATGAGAAAATAGGTATAATATGTGCCCACGATATTCAATATACTGGAAAGAGTGTTGGCAGTTTACATGCCATTTTATTATTCACCGAGGAAACAAATATTGTCAACATGAAATTCTGGTTTATCAATGACGTCACATTATTGTGCCCTTTCCCTTACAGAAAAACTCCCCATTTCGAGCCCTTCCCGCATGCAGCTTTACCAAATTACGCCTCCTTTCATTACAAAATCATATTCACTGCAATGTAATACTCATTGTAATAAGAAACACATTCTCAGCCCCATTTTAGGCAACTGTTGCACCTCACTCACTTATGTCTTTAAGATCTATGTCAAGGATTATTAGAGGCAGTCGTGTCAAACGTCAATCCGCTTCTGTATGATATTCGGTTCGGAAATGGATGCCCGAAAAACGATTGAAAAGAATGTGTTGTCTGATCAAGTTCATTCATAACAGAATGCGATGTTTTAATAGGTTGCGGCGTAGACGGGGTCCCGAAGGTGGAGGAGAGGGTGCTTATTAAAAAATATACGGCGAAAAGACGCCACTGATAAACTCTCAAATGTACCGACAATATGGGCCTATACTATACCCCAAGTGTTAAGAATTGTCACCCCTGCCCCGACTATACTATAGCTTTCCCAAAATAAGATACGTCGGGGGTCATGGATTTCATTGAAAGTGGTTTTAATTGTTTTATAATTATATACGTGTCATGATAAATGAGTGGAAATGACATTCCTGTAAATATTCATCACGGACATTTATGAATTATTTATTATTCATTATTAATATTATTAGTTTCTTTTGCGAAATCATAAAGTTTCCTTGTGACGATCAAATCTTTTGCGAGACTTCTTACCTTACCTAAGTGGCGATCTATTTACGATAAATGCACTTTGACAATACGATAAAATTAAGAATATAGTGTATGTATTTACAAGCAAATGAATCGGTTAGGTTGTATGTGTTTACCTACCAATGTTTTGATTATTTCTGAACAGTATTTAAGATGACACTATATGCTTTATGAATTTGTACCCCTTACTTCAGTGGTGTAGCCCCTTAAACTTAGTCCTTCAGCAGTTCAGGAAGTGGAAATGTCACTGAGTGTAAGCCCTAAAAATAATATCTAACCTCTTTAAGATTGAACCTTGTCTTAATAATAAGAAACAATGACGCAAACCCATTAATGAGTGATGTTTTGAGGGGTAACAATAGAAGAAAGGGAAGAAGAATGAGAAAGAAGAGTAATTTAATTAAAGAGAAAGATAATATTCAATTTCTGTTTATTCAGAAGGTTATGAATATAATTTGATATTTATAATTTAATAATTCTTACACGACATGCTGTCGCGTTGAGTGTATTGTAATATTCTCGTCCACGTCGTTATATTTATCTTGCATATTTTCAGTAATTTCATTACTACAAAAATAGGGACCATCTTTCGGTCTACCACCAAGGAATGTGTAAACCGATGATTAAATCAATTATCTTGTCACTTATGCTGAATAAAAAAGTACATAAAGCAAACGCCCACCCATGCTATAAACAAATAAGAACGACAAGACACGGTGAAGTAGACAACGGTTGTTATGATAAACTTTTCGAAAACCAAAGCGCCATTCTCATCCCTTTCTCTAAGTGGTTGTTGGAAATCTTAATTAATTGAAATGTGATTATGATCTGCAAAGTCGATGATAGGTGAATGGGATTAGGAACTGGCACATCGTGTTACCATACGATACGTCAACATTTTGAAGGATTTGTTTTTCAGTACAAGACATTTGCGAGTCGGGAATAGGACATCTTTGTAATGTACTCAAATTTAATGCACAAATATTGTTAAGTGCCTCGTTACAAATTATTTCATTCATCTGTTACGAATAATTGTGTTGCTAGGTAGGACAAGCCATAATGTATATGGATTTGCAAACAAACAAAATGAATTAGAATCAACTTCTTGAAATTGGATATCTCTGGCGGTCAGGCTCAGGAAAAGTGACGCCCTCCTCCAGCCAGGCAAAAAATAGCAATAGTTAAATAAATAAATGAAAATAATAATAACAAGTCTTCGTTTTCTGTATTTTTGGCGTCAATGTTGAATCGCTGTTACCCATGCCAACGCTTCTTATTATAAAATGAACGGATGGGCTATTGTGTCCCCCTCGTGTACCTCCTAAGCTGCACCTCTTCTTTTTAGGGGAAGTCCCTCTCATCGTACCTCACCCACGTACTGTCATGGTGGTACACTCTCTTCCTTTCCTTCGAGTCGAGTCCGTCTCGATTCCCAAGAGCGCCAAGAACTCTTCCGTGTGTAACGCCGATAAACACTCGTCGGGCAGGTGGGGATGACGAAGATTTGGAGGAGAGAGAGGAGGGGGGTGGAAGTGATGGGGAGTGCGAGATTCTCACTATGGTCAAATGCAGACTTGACTGTAGTGATTGTAGTTTGGCGACACAATGACTACAGAAAAGTGAATTAAATGCGTTTTATCAAAATCAGCGAAGGTTGGATTTTAATTTAAGAAGAATAGAACTGGAGAACAATAAAGAACAGAGAAGAATTGGGCGATCTAACTGGGAGGTTTCGATTCGGGAAAGACTAACTCAATAACCATCATGATGAAAGATAGGAGCTGCGGGGGGTCGAAGTTTTAAATATTTTATTCTGACACCGTCTGCATTTTGGTTGTCTCTGTTGCACATGAGGTGTCATTTCGGTTGCGTTATTACATATTTAAATCAATTATTTTTTTTGAATATAATTAGTGCAAGAGCCAGTAATTCATCGCAAGCTTAGATCTGTTAATTTTGCACTCATTTTTTTTAGTGCGATGTCACCCTCATAAAGGCGCGTCTATAAGGCGGCGCCAATCGTTGACGCAGGCTCACGTTAGTAATTAGGGACTTTTAGATTTTACACGACGAGAACGTGGACTGCCACGGTGACATCCTTTTAAGGTAATGTGACGTCCTTTTAAGGCACTGCCGGGCACGGGCCAGTGCCTTGAAAGAATGGTACACGGGGCAGTCCACTACGTCGACGTGTGACGTCCTTATAAGGCACTGTGGTGTCCTTTTAAAGCACTGCCGGGCACGGCCCAGTGCCTTAGCACAATTCACACGCGGCAGTCCACGCTCTCGTCGTCTAAATCTAAAAGTCCCTAATGGCGCCTATAGTGTATCGGGCATTACGGTGGTAATAACCAAAATGGATGCGATAACGGGGATGGCGTCGGTAATACACAGTTCACAGCATCTGGTGAGACTTTATTTGAATATATCCTACCGCCGATTCCTGGCGGATAGAATGACAAGCTGTTTCATTAAACTTAAACCTGAATTGATATGCATGAATTGATACCACGTCGATACCGAATGTATTTTAATGACGAGAAACCAACAGTGCAACACAGTATCTACATGCTTTATTGATCATGCATTTATCTCTTTATCACATTTTCATTAAGTTCACATCTATTCTCTAAATTACAAGAGTGGAAATCCATGCATGAGGGGGTCAGATTTAGGGATCAATACATTTGGGGTAAAGTCCATGCTCAAACTAGTATAAATTCGCTCTCAAAAGAGCAATTGAACCACTACTGGGCAGTGCATTCAACTATAATTTGAATGGAGTCAACTCTAAAAGTAGTGATCCCTAATAAAGACTCCTAAAACGGATTTCCACTCCCGTTCATTAAAAGAGTGGGTTAATTAAATCTTGGGAAAGCTCTTAGCTCATATAAAATGGTACCATGTGAACACCTAACACGAATATTACGAGCACTGTGTTATTCAGGACGCAAACAGTGCAACACTATTATGTGCACCTGTTTAATTATGATCATGCATTTTGGCTTTATGACATAAATAAAGTTCTGATGCGTTGTCGACATTAATATTCTTAGCCTTGGGCAAGGTTTGAAGTCTTAAAACAGCGATACCACCTTTGTAAGAAACAAATTATCACAAGTTAATGATGATAGGCAGTTGTGTAGGCGATATTCCAGTAAAACTAACATTGATTCATGGCTTTAAAAAGCAGAGGCTTGTCCGTGGTACGTCTCTCATAGCAACGTCGTCTTGACAGAATAATACTGTAATGATAAGGTATGTGCTACAGACCGAATAATCAGTCCATTTCTTCTTAATGTAATGCCCCACTGAGACTACGTCTGGTTGAAAAGACCACATGGCAACAAGAAAAAAGAAGAAGAAGAAGAAGGGAAAAACTTAGAAGATGAAGAAGAAGAAAAACAAAAAGAAGAAGAAGGGGAAAAACAAAAAGAAGAAGGAGAAGGAGAAGAAGGAGAAGAAGAAGAAGGAGACGAAGAAGGAAGAAAAAAAAGAAGAAGGGAAAAAACAAGAAGAAGTGGAAGATTATGAAGAAGAATAAGAGGGAAAAGAGGAAAAAGAAGAAAAAGAAGAATAAGAATAAGGGGAAAACAAGAAGGAGAAGAAGAAGAAGAAGAAGAAGAAGAAGAAGAAGAAGGAACCATGGGCTACACTACACCACACTACAGCTATGTACTGACAGATTGAAATCACAACAGTAGCAATAATTAAGCTTTCGATAATTTAATTAGTAAAGAGACTTTGAACTTCACAGCAACGTAGCACGCTTATCCGGAGAAATGTAACATTCTCGCCTCGAAAATGAAAACTGCCATAGTGTGTCGTAATCGTCGTTATGCCCATTCGTCTTTTTCAAGTTTTATACCATGCATATTGAAAATTTGCTTTTATCATTTTACTATTAAAGCTTCAGATATGTCAAGAACCATCGCAATATATACTAACAAAAAAATTCTCATTCGTATCCAAATTTTTGCATAATAATAGTTGAAACGAGTTATAATGTTACACGACACTTTTAATGTAGAGAAGATAGATACAGCCCTATAGAACTGCACATGGCAGATGATATAATGCAAGGAATACGTTACAGATCGAGTATCAAACAGCTGTGCCTCGTGCGTATACTTTTAGATACGACTTTAACCTTGCTACGATGAAAGAGATGAACGTCTTATCAAGTGTTTTATCGTCTTCAAGAAGGGGCACCTAACTTGCGCTGTTCTCGTGCATGTTTACTTGTAAAACAGATAATGTTGTTATCAAAATGACGAATGATATAGGTCATCTGTTCATCCGAATTATAGTACTATTGTATAAAGACAGTTTTTGAATGCATTCAAAATGTATCTGAATACAAATTCTCCCCCAACACTTGCGAACTATCAAAATTCACTTCGAAATAGCACCTCTATTTAGGGGCTGATCCAGGAATTGGTGAATGGAGGGGGCACAATTCACAAAGCTGGGTTTAAAATATGATGAAGGCACACGAAGACAATGTGGAGGGGTACATTGTACTTAAGGTATGCCACCTTGGCTTTTAAAGATACTATGTCCCTTTTGCAGCCAACATCAAATTCTGTAGAACTTTGCAGAAATTATGAATATGTCATGTATGTCCTATCTGTGAAATTTAAACGTTAGCAGTGTCCTAATAAGCAAGGAAACCCGTTTACTTGCTAGACTTCACTGTGAGACACTATTGAGTGACTGACTGGCTTTTTCATCTTTGGTAATAACATACATAAAATGAGCTGTAAAGAGTACATGAGCATTTGTCTACATCAATAACCCACTTCTTGTAATGGCCAAAATTAAACTGATTAAACTGATTGAATCTTTGCGCAGCAAAAAACGTACGACCATTCGGTACAATGGTCTGAAAAATCAGACTATTACTTACTGGCTCTATAGCTCCTAAGTCGATTCGACAACTAATAGTCGTTATTTTCCCACTTAAAGACATTTTCAAGCCCCCTTTTTTTAGGGAAGTTCTAAATTAGTATTGTCTTTCAAATGCCGTTGGAATTTAACCTTTTCATTGTTTTGGCCTGCACATGGGACATAGTACCTTTAAGATTAGGAGGAACCGGCCGGTGTTCTCCTTTCTTAAATCCGTCACTGCCTCTATATGGATGGCACCTATCTGCTTGCTATCTTGGATAACTTCTTTAAGCTGTCAAGCACAATTAGCTTGTTTGTTTTAATACAAAGCAGGCCTATGCATAACATTTGAAGGAACTAGTAAATTGGTCTATTCAGTGCATGTAAAATTTGATTCATTGACGAATTCTACTTACCAGAACCCAAACCACCGTTTGCTCCAACAGTCACGGTGCATGCCGCCAGCAAGAGTACGATCACACGAGCCATGTTCGCAATCCTCTTAGAAAATCTTCTCACAAGTTGGAATAAAATCACAATTTTTTTAACAGCTATTTCTCCTCTTGTATCTCGTCACAATTTAAATGGTATCCTAACAATTTTATCTTTGATGACTCCAGTCATGCCGATTATGATCCATGACAATTTCTCTCAGCCTATTGTCATCTAACTTTCCTCATGTCGCAAAAAGGAGGCTTCCATCAGGATATGATTCTACAAAATTGCAGAAAACGCGAGGTCGTCTTTGAATCCTTTCTTGGTAACAGCAGATGAAGCGATGCTTATCATAAAACGCTCATATTTTGCCAATCAGAAGGATTCAAGTGCTATCCGAAGAGCAGCCCATGCACTCGATTTCCCCCACGGATATGTGCGAAGATTGTATGCAAAAACACGAATACAGCACTAGCAGACGATACAGTAATATTCCTAGACTCCCCCTGATGAGTTAGTCACGGAGAGGCGCGGGAGGCAAATCTCGTTCGCTGTTCCCTCACTTCATGTAAACTTCCTGTCTGATACAATCTCAGCGCCCGCCTGGCTCCCAAGCCCACGGCGCGGAAGATGCAGAGAGTAGGGGCACGTACATACTGATCCTATTGGCTCACTCCCGTATTCGGTAGTCATGTGATACAATTATCCCCAACCAATCAAATCACGTCTTCACGTGCCGTCATAAGTCAATGTACTTGCGTTGTACAGACAGTATTAAATGCATGACATGGTTATCAGTGAAGCATTGTGAAAAATGAAACGTTCTATCCGTTATTTTCTTTTTGAAGCGTGTCGAAGCGAAATTTTGATTGAAGCATCAAATAGCCATAATATTGTCATCAACTTTCCATATTTTTCCGAAATTGACTACCGAAACCAATCACTGGAATTGAAAAGTATCTCCTTCAAAATCTGTTAGGAGCAATAATTTCTTTCAAGAAAATTAAATTTCTTTTTAAACAGAAATATGATGCATTACTTTTTATTTGATTGACTCAGATTGAGTTTTTTTTCTTCAAATTATGACGGATATAAAACATTATTGTCTTTTTCATAATCAAACGATTTGTTTATACATTTCTTTTCTGTTCTGGAGAAATTATGTTTTGGAGTTGCATTAATTGAATCTTAAGTTCGATGCGATTGAACAAAAAAAGTTTCAAATTTGAAGAAAAAATTGATCTCAAAATATTTTTCTTACACACACACAGTTTCCAATAATTACATTTTACACCTTTTTCGGGGGGGGGGGGTGTTGATTGTGAATTTGGACAAACAACAGTTCAGGAAAATTAGAAAATATTATTTTTCCTATTTTCCTTCCTTCTTTCTTTCCGTGTCTCTTTCTCTCTCTCACCCTCTCTCCCTCACTCTCTTTCTTTCTGTCTTTATTTTCTTTATTTCTCCCCTTTTTATTTATTTATTTTTTAAAAAACTTTTTCTTTCTCCCTTATTTCCTTTTTTTAATTGTTTGTTATACATTTAAAACACCTAAATGACATATAAGAAATAAGTGGCTCCGCCCTTGTTCTTGTGTTATATCTCATTTCTTCTTAACGGTTTACAATATTCATACAAAAATGATATAGATTTATGGGGGCTGACCTCTGACCCCACTTGAGACAAAGTAACTTGCCTTTTGAGGTAACCTATCTAATTAGAGACTTCAATAACATAAGTTTTTATGAAAAGGAAAAGCTCTGTCAATTACGGTTTTCTAAGTAAGTCAATTCTTCCACCATGAATTCAATCAGCCATACGAAATAGCAAATAAATGTCATCGAAAATAAAGGATGGGTCATTTACGTTTCCATGAATAGTCTCACCTTATTGCATCAGTCCGTCTATCTTTCTTAGAATTGATGCGAGTAAGATAGATAATCCCGTCTATCTCTGCACCCCATCGTCATTCAGTGGAGGCATCGGAACGTATTTTATTGCGATCATGGGCGACAGAAACTGGAGGGGGTGGCATGGCGTGTTCCTTTCTCTCTTTTTTTTCAAGGCCAACAAAAGGAATCCTCCAATGATTATAAGAAAATATCTGTCCAAACTCGAGTCTCGGAAGTGTTTTTTTCTGCTATGAGTAGGGCCCATTATTCCCACTTGACGATAAAGGTATACAATGTATTTACATTTTGGGTACCAAGAGTTTTTGAAAGCCTGCTGGCGCCTTTGCTTTAATAACATTAAACGATTTGGAGCCCAAGAGTAGTCTTCTTTTATTTATAAGGAAGACATTCTTCCGTTTTGTAATGAAGAGTCCGGGAGACATTACCGGATGTCATCAATTTCTTATTGGTTTTTGATTGCATTTGACAGTAGTAACCTTAGTTCGCGCGCATACTTTCTTTGAAAGTGCGAACGACAGGAAAGCATTTCCATGAAACCTTTTCTTAGTTTAATAAATGTCGGGTGTTTTGATATGATGGGTATGTAAGGACATACTCAACAGGTATTTTAATGCGAGTGGTTGACAACTGAGGATGATGATTAAATGAAACTGTCATCCTTCTTTCATTAACTCGGTGAATACAACAGTTCGATCATTATTATTGACGTGCATACAACAACTACGAAGTATTTTTATCAAATTAAGTTCTAGAAAAGGAAGAAAAAGCAACTTATACGCTGAGAGACGGAGACAGGGGAGAACTAGAGAAAGAGTGTGAGTGAGAGAGAGAGGGGGAGAATGATGTAGGAGGGAACAGAGAGAGAGAAAAGAGAGAAGGCGTGAGAGATAGATAGATAGAGAAAAGAAGAGAGGGAGAGAGAGATGAAGAGAGAGAAAGGGAACGAAAGGGATAGATAGATAGAAGGATAGAGAGAGATAGATATATAGATAGAGAGAGAGAGAGAGAGAGAGGGGTGGTATAGGGAAAGGGAAAATACATAAAGAATGACAGCATCAGAAGTGGAGAGCTTTAGAAATTCAGAGAAAAGATCATTTTGTTTAAGATTTTAAACATAATATTCGTGCAAGCTCCAATAATGTTATCACTGCTCTTCGAAGATCAGATTCCAAGTACAAGACTGGTAAATTGGCGTGGAATTCAGTGAGGCGCCACTTTGTGGAAAATGAAGTTCTTCATTGATCATTGCATTCACGCCACATCTTGGAGGCCTTGTGATGATGAAACTTGGCTGCAACTATGCGCATCCAGCTATAAAGATGAAGATAATAGCCATACCAGCTGCTGACTGCAGACGATTGACGCGCAGTGTATTATTTTATTGATACGACGTATATATAACAACTTCATGATCTTCATTTAATATTGGTGAAATCGCCTTTCTCACTGGCACTCACTCCGTCACTCGCCGGTCCATGTCTCCCTTTTTCTTAAATGGGCCAAGTTAAGACCGGTTCTCACTGCGATTGATGTTCATATACTTTCATAAAAAAATATACACATACATACATTTTCAACATTAAGCTCATAATAGCATAGGAAAAAGGGGTCGACATAGGCACAGCTTGAGCTGACGTTCTCATCATAAATAAAATGTTCATACAAATACGTTTTAACAATACATAGTGGAAAGCGGGAGGCCAACATATAAAAATGAGAGAGCGAGAGAGAGAGAGAGAGAGTGGGAGAGGGGAGAGTTATTCTTGGGGCGACTATTGCCGCTATAGTAGACTCGTTTGTTATATTTTCATTATTATTATTATTTTTTTTAATTTATGTATTCTTAAAACATTTTAAACGAAATTCATTATTATTATTTGTATTTGTATTATTGTTATTATTATTATTATTATTATTATTATTATTATTATTATTATTATTATTATTATTATTATTATTATTATTATTATCATCATTAGTTATTTTTGTGGGGGGCTGAGGTCAATGTGGGTTCGTGGTTCTATCTGTCTTGTCTATATTGTTTCCAATGTGTTTAAGGGTATACCAATCGGCGTATTTATTGTGTCCGAGGCAAACATGCAGCAAAATGCATGAAATTAGCATGAATTAGCATAATAAACCATAAAGGCCTGATTCATTTCATTTCCGCTGTGCCCCCCCCCATCGAAAATATGGGCCTAAGGATGTTTAAGATTCAGGTAACAGCATAACATACACACAATTCAAATTAAAATAAAATATTACGACGGAAAGCAGCTGAGTGTATCGGCTAATGTAGTAATGATAAAGAAATAATGTCTAATCAATAAGGTCCATGCTTAAATCATCTATTTCGATCGGGAAGCGTCATTTGAAATGACATAATGATCTTATAAAATATTTCATTGACCTCGACACATACTCCTACACAACGCCTTGAAATTACAACAATTATAAAAAAAAACACCGTAGTTTCGCGTTAAAAATGTAGAAAAAAATATGGAAATGTAGTTAGACCCATTATAGAATTCTCTTTGTAATTCCCTTTGATAATGTCTCGTGATTTAAGGAATTTTTCTGGCATTCTTACGTATTATGAATTTCTTTCAAGAACCCCAATATGCTTGAATGTACGATGGATGTATTTTGGGTATCATCTGAGGAAATTATTTCTCTATGCTTTGCCTATCATGCGATAATGATGTCATTTCATATTCATCGATCTTGTGAGATATAAGGGCATTCCCCGTAAATTGAATTAAATATTTATCTTGTTATTTTCTATCTTTCATTTTTTTCCTTGTCCTCCTCCTTCTCTCTCTCTCTCTCTCTCTCTCCCTCTCCCTCCTTCTCTCTCTCTCTCTCTCTCTCTCCCTCCCTCCCTCCCTCCCTCTCTCTCTCACTCTCACTGACTATCTTCGTCTCTTCATCTCTTCCCCTTGTTTTCTTTTACTGTCTCTTACCCTCCATAATTGTGTAAATAATATGTCTATATGTAAAAGTGCGAGCCAAATATTGGTACGTAATGGTGACCACTAAAGCAGTGGCGTAATGAGCAAAATCGTTTTTTTTTTTTTTGGGGGGGGGGGCAGAAAAAAATCCGCATCACCACCACTCTTACATGCAGGCCCTGCTGAACATTTTCAAAGTGGGTGGGGAGGGGTGGCTAGGGTTAGGGGTTTTAGGCATTTAATTACGGTCAGATGAGCATATTTTGATACCTCATTATTTTGTGTGACACTGGTAGGTCACTATTATTTCTTTTTGTCTCTTTTTCTTTCTTTCTTTTCTCTTTAATATACTTTTTCAAAAAAGTGTGGGGGGCTCGAGCCCCCAAGCCCCGCCGTTCCACGGGCCCTGACATGTAGGCCTCTAAATAAGCATCACACATGCAGGCTCTGCTGAACGTTTTTCAAAGTGGGTGGGGGAGGGGGAGGCTAAAGTATGTACGATCAGGTAGAGCGTAGCGTAAATTGGCGTAAGGTCTAGGGGCAACGCCCCGGTGAGGGGGCAGAGCCCCCGGAAGCTCAGCTCAGGGGTTTTAGGCATTTAATTACGGTCAGATGAGCTTATTTCGATACCTTATTTGTGACACTGGCAGGTCACTAATTGGCGTGGGCTCCAGGGGCGGAGCCCCCGGAAGCTCAGGGGTTTTATGCATTAAATTACGGTCAGATTAGTATCCAAGGGCCCGCCTTAGGGCCCTAGGTGGAATCCAGGGGCAGAGCTTCCTTAAGCTCAGGGGTTCTAGGTATTAAATCACGGTCAGATGAGCATATTTTGATATTGTGACACTGGCAGGTCACTATTCTTTCCTTTTTTTCTCTCTTTCTTTCTTTTTTCTCTTTAATATACTATTTTTCAAAGGGGGGGGGGCTCGAACCCCCGAGCCCCGCCGTTCCGCGGGCCCTGACATGTAGGCCTCTTAATAAGCATATTTCTTGCCTGACTGTAAATTTGGGAATTTGTCATTCAAAGGTATAAAAAGTATATTTTACTAAAAAGTGTGGACAAATCCCGGAAAATTATGTCATTTTCAGCAAAATTTGTAAATCACTAGTATTGAATTAAAAATAAATCATGCTTAAAATCTATTTGTGGGCAACTGCAGTAAATTGCACCTGAAATTGCATCATGCGCATTAAAAGTAAGGGACTGGCCTTTCGGCCCGTCCCGACCCACACCTTGTTGGCGGGTAAAATCGCAACTGATCTCCCCCACCTTTCTTCTTCCTCTTTTTTTTCCTTTCCCTTTCTCTCCTCTTCCCTTCCTTCTCCCTCTTTTAAGTTTGTGGGGGAGGGCCTTTCGGTCCCCGATCCACACGTTGTTGGCTGAATTAATCGCAACTGATCTCCCCTTCTTTTCATCTTTTCTTTTCTTCTTCCTCTTGTTTGTTCCCTTTTAACTCTCCTCTTTCACTTTCCCTTCCCCTTTTTTGGGGGGAAGGGGTGGGGTGGAGAGGCAAGGGCCTTTTGCCCCCCCCGATCCACAACTTGTTGGCGGGAAAATCGCAAGTGATAATCCCTCTTCTTTTCTTTTCTTCTTCCTCTTTATTTCCTTCCCTTTATCTCCTCTTTTCCCTTTTTCTTTCCCTTTCCTTCCTTCTCCTTTTTGTTTTGTTGCTGGGGGGCAAAGCCTGGAGGACAAGGTCCCCCGATCTTTATCTTCCCCCTTTCCTTTTCTGCTTCTTCTTCTTTCTTTCCCTTTCGCTCCTCTTTCCCTTTCCCTTCTTTTCCTTCTCTCTCTCTCTCTCCCTCTTTTTTTTTTTTGGCGGGGGGCCAAGGCCCCACCCCCTGGATCCGCGCCTGCTTGTTAGGTCCATGGTTTTCGTAACAATGCATTCGGATGTAAATACTTGAACGGTTAGTTGATTGACCATTCCCCCTCTGAGTCGTAATCTGGGGGGCGTTTCATGAAACAATTAGTCGGTGGTTTTCACCGACTAATATCATTTTCACCGACAATTTTATTGTCACCGACTATTTTCCAGGCCTCTGATTGGTCAAATTTAGTCGGCGCCGACAGTTGTCGGTGGACAAATGTTGATGAAATGCCCCACTGGTTCTCCGTTTTGGTTACCGCTATCCTGATTGTTCTTTTTTTACTTTTTATGTGTTACTCCTCCTCTTCATCTTCTTCTTCCTCCTCCTCTTCCCCCTCTTCTTCCTCTTCCTCTCCTTTTCATTTTCTTCTTTTGCCTCTTCCGGTTTTTTTTCGTTTCTCTTCATTCCCTCCTCTTTCTTCTACTCTTCATCTCCTTTTCATTTTCTTCTTTTGCGTCTTCCTTGTCATCCTGTTCCTCCTGTTCCCCCTCGTCCTCCTATACTCGCCCTCCTACTCCTTTCCCTCTTCCTCCTCCTCCTCCTCCTCCTCCTCCTTTGTCTCCTCCTCCTCTTTCTCGCCTTCCTCCTCTTTTTCTTATTCCTCCTCCTCTGTCTCCTTCTCCTCTTTCTCGCCTTCCTCCTCTTTTTCTTATTCCTCCTCCTCTGTCTCCTCTTCATCCCCCTCTCTCCTCCTTCTCCTCCTCATCCTCCTCATCATCCTCATCAACGATGTCAGAGCCGACATCTGTTTCGTAATCACTGTCAGTGAGGAACTCCATAAAGTATCGCTCTAAAATGGATGTTCTGCTTCTGCATCTGCATCTACAAACTCCTATACTGCACCCTCCTCAAAGTCCACATCCACCCCGCTTTCATACTCATCGCTGTCTATGTACTCATCCTTCTCTGGCTCATCCTCTATTCTCATCCACCAAAGCTCGTCATGAGCCTCCTAATCGCCAGGATATTGGGACGACATTGTAGACTCAGCAATCCAATCTTCCATCCAATCATCGTCCTGCTCTCTGTCTTCCTCCTCTTCCTCCTCCTCTTCCTTCTCCTCACCTCTTCGGCAACCGATTTGGGCACATCTAGAAGGTTCACTGACTCGTCGCTGTCATCTGCGACATCACACTGAACAGGACAGGTCTGAACAGGCGTGAAATGTACGAAATTGCGAGCGCGGTGCAAGTCCACTCAAAAAAGTTACTTTCAATAGAAGCAGAAAAATCAGATAAACCAATCGAAAACAGTTTGAGCAAAATCGGATAACTAATAAGAAAGTTATACATTTTTAATGACATGAAAAACTTTGAAAATCACTAGACAAATTTCACTCATCAGTCTGTGACGTTATGTTCTCACTATCCTCTAATTATTTTCTTTATATTGATAACATAAATTTAATATTTCCCCCCTAAGAAGCTTATTTCTTCACACCAGCTTCCAAGTTAGATTGATAGTAATATGTTATTTGTGTGGATGCACTAATCTAGAGTAATTTTTTTTCAGTGAAATCATGAAAAATGTGAAATTTGATAAACTATGTATATAAAGCAATGCATAAATAGTGAGGACATGACGTCACAAACTGATAACCAAATTGGTAATTTGTGTAGTGATTTTCATTGTTCCATAGTTTTACATATTTTTTCAAAAATTCATGACTTTCTTATTAGTTATCTGATTTTGCTCAAAGTTTTTTTGATTGGTTTGTCTGATTTTTCTGCTTCTATTGAAAGTAAGTTATTTTTGGAGTGGACTTGGCCTTTAAGGTCCCCGGAAAATTTTGTACCTTAAAGATACTATGTCCCATTTGCAGGGCAAAAAAATGAAAAGGTTCAATTCCAACGGCATTTGAAAGACAATACTAATTTAGAACTTCCCTAAAAAAAAAGGGGGCTTGAAAATGTCTTTAAGTTGGAAAACAATGACTATTAGTTGTCGAATCGACTTTTTCAGACCATTGTACCGAATGGTCGTATGTTTTATGCTGCGCAAAGATTCATTGGGTGGTATTCTCTTAAGTTAAGCCGGGACTAAGTCCAGACTAAACAAGAATTTTAGTTCACACTTCTATGGAATGCTAGGTTTCATCTTCCTCCTTCAACATTCATGACAAAAATAATCTACCAAAGACTTTATTGCTCATATTATCTTTTTCTTCCCATTTCATTGCAAATTTTTTTTTTGTTGACACTTTTCATTGCAGGATTAAAATAATCTGTACAGGGAAAATGAGTTGGCAACAGGCACTCCATAAAAGTGTGAACTAGTTAAGTCGAGCTTAACTTAGTTCGCGCTATCGGAATACCACCCAATCAGTTTAAGTTTGGCCATTACAAGAATTGGGTTTTTGATGTAGATAAATGCTCATGTACCCTTTACAGCTCATTTTATGTATATTATTACCAAAGATGAAAAAAGCCAGTCAGTCACTCAATAGTGTCTGCCAGTGAAGTCTAGCAAGTAAACAGGTTTCCTTGCATAATTTGAATATTAGGACACTGCTAACGTTTAAATTTCACAGATAGGACATACATGACATATTCATAATTCCTGCAAAGTTCTACAGAATTTGATGTTGGCTGCAAAAGGGACATAGTATCTTTAAGATGCACTATGGTACATTCTGAGGCATTTCGTTACTAAAAACGTTACTAATGAGATTGTTTCCCATGCACACTGCCTCGCTCTTGCTCTCTCTTGCTCTCTCTCTCTCCTTCTCTCTCTCTCTCTCTCTCTCTCTCTCTCTCTCCCTCTCTCTCTCTCTCCCCTCTCTCTCTCTCTCTCGCACTTGCTCTCTCTCTCTCTCTCTCTCCCTCTCTCTCTTACCACCTCTCCCGCTTTTTGTCTTCTCTCTCTCTCTCTCTCTCCGACTATGCCATAGTGTCAATGAAAGGCAGAGTAATAGAAATAAATAGAGAAGAAGATACATGTCAGTGTGTATTCTATCTTACAACATGATTAGAATTAGGCCTACCCTATCCTACCTGAATTGAGGCAGGATAATATTTTGGCCACCTTTGGCTTTGCAATATTGACTCGCGTCCTGGCGAAAAATCTATGACTGACAGACATTATTCGAGACATGATCGGTAGAAGAGATAATTATCTTAGCACCCAACTAGGAACATTTTAGATAAAAGAATGACCTTCTTACATGGCAACCGTAAGAGAGAAGATAATTTTGTAAACATACGCCCTACAATAAGTTTCATATTGTTTCGTCATCAATGTGCTATTTTGCGCCTTGAGTGAAATACCAAGCCGTGATTAACTAAAAGTTGCTGCGCGCATCTAAGTTTCATATTGTTTCGTCATTAGTATGCCAGTTTTTGAGCTGATGGCGCTCTAGAGCGTGATGCTTGTTCAATTAGGAGTACGCGGTATACCACGGAGTTTTTTTTAATTTTTAATTTATTTTTAATTTTTATTCAAATTAAGCATGCGTATTGCTTTTCTTTTTTTGTATTTTAGAACAAACAGATAAGTGAATACGTGAATGTTTTTTTCTAAATCTACACCACTCATTCTATAGCGTCTTCTTCTTTTGAATCGAAGAAAAAAGAAACCCATCATGAAATATTTTTTTCCTCACACGTACGGTTTCCTTTTCCACCCTGCCTCCAGTCTGCATAGCTCATCGCTCCATAATAATCCCGCCTACTGTTACTGTAACATGTATAAAAGTTAATAAGAATTATGTTCACTTTCGCAAATCGTAGGCAAATTCATCAAGCGTTATATAGATGCCCAGATTCATTTACAAATGAATAAAAGGGGTCGCCTCATCTACCTCCTGTCGGGCCTCCTGTGCTTCCCCAAGAATAGACGCCGAACCGATTTTAGGAAATATTTTATTTTATTTTTGCATACAAGCAGCATATATTATATATGCTAGTCATATAAATTGATACATGAAAGTCTCGAAGCGATACAGACTTACAGTATTTCAATATCTTCAATTAATAAAAATGGACCCCATAAAGGAATATCACGAAATTAAAAGAAAACAAATCTATAAAGCTTATAAAGTCATATCAAATTAGATCAAATGATAAATAATAAAACTATATACAGAAATTCAATTAAATCTTGAATAGGGGGCCTATATATCGTATTCAAAATCAACATAAAACTGAATGAAACTATGAACTGTGAAAAGGCAGTGTGCGGAGTGCATTTTGCCTCACATGGCCATCAATGAAGTTGTAAAGCGATTGCGACATAATTTTCATGAGAATGAGTCAACGAATTTTCGCTGATACTCAAGCATGCTGATCTGCGTAATGGAAGCAAATACAGAATATGCCGTGTGAATGGAGTGAGCAAATGTTCTCATCACACACCCTTGAACCGCATTACTAAAGCTCGTGAGATTTGAATGGACAAATACCTTTAAAATGGTTAATCAAATTGACGAAAAATTGTTTAATTCTTGTTAATGATTAAAATGAATGAATCATACTTTCTAAATATTTGTCTGTTAGGATGGATATATGATATGATATGGAACTATATTTTCTTCCGACGCGGAACGATAATTAAATGGCCGGTTAGTGCGCGCGCAGCATTCTCTATTTCGTTCTCTCTCGCATGTCTACACAGATTGTAGAAGAGGGCAAAAGAGCTGTCTCCGTACAGTTTGTCATTTTTTGCGTTAAAAAAAAAATTAAAAAATACAAAAAAATTACAAAACTGTAAAACTATATAAAAATATTGTTTTCAGATTCTTTGTCTCTGAAGATCTGTTGTAACTTGCCGTAAATTTCTCGTTCTTCCATCGCCTATTTCACGTCGGCTCTCGCCATATTGTCCATTCAACGAACGTGCACTTCATTGTGATATTCGTGAGGTTAAAAAAATTACAGGATTATTCTTCACATTTGCTGCCATCGCTGACTCTGAAAATCATCCAAGATGCAACAACCAGGACAGAATTACCCTATGAATTCACTCTACGTCGGTGATCTTCACGCAGACGTTACAGAAGCCCTGCTTTTTGAGAAGTTTTCAACAGCCGGGCCGATTTTGTCCATCCGAGTCTGTCGCGACATGATCACACGTCGTTCATTGGGCTACGCCTATGTCAATTTCCAACAACCAGCAGATGGTGAGAAGAAAGGGAATTAAAATTTTGGCAGGGCCTCATCCAGAGTCAGATATTCTACTCTCAATGTAATAGTGTCTAATAAAATGCTACTATTGATGTATGCTGTCATTGACCATGTTGATCAGTTGATCTTATTATTATTGTCAATATTGATTGTGGCATTGCTTGCAAAATGTATTGTTGGACATGAAAGTCATGATTTTTCACTAGGGTAGGCCTGTGGCTCAGTGTCAGAATTCAGAATGTCTCACTGATAATGGTGATATCACTCATTCCTTTAAAAAAGAATTTTTAAACATGTTAAATAATTGGGTAAAACTTTAATTTAGGTAATTCTACAGAATCTGGCCAGGTTAGTAAAAACTTCCAGAGCATTCTAAAACAGTAGGGGCGCTGGTCCGAGAATATGGATCGTCTGCGTAAACGAGGATCGTCTCGTAGCGCGGACCAATGCGTCCTCAAAAATAAGGATCGTCCGCATTTTCGCAGATGTTCATATTTTCGATCGGCGCGTTGGCAATGCAAAAAACGGATTTCGCAATGATTTTCTTGGATGCATTTTAATTTTTACATTGACTTTGTACAGAGATTTTCACATTATGAGCGATAAATCCTCGGGAAGACGGACAACCCATAAAAGTAGACGGTGAACTAGAGTTATTTTCTTAAGCTGAATCCATTTTTCGCATCGCCAGCGGGCTGTTCGGTACAGGGGCGGATCCAGCCGGCGGCAAGGGAGGGGGCCCAAAAAGAGGCCCACTTCGTGCGCATATTTGAAAATCATGCCGGCCGATTTTTCGCTGTGGGGGGTAGGGATCACTTTTTTTTTTTTTTTTGCCTCAATGGGGGAAAGTGCTATATATTTTTTCAACCACCATCCCCTTGAGCGTCAGGGAGGGGCCCATCTTCTTTTTTACAAAGGGGTGTTTTTACCTGTTTTTTTTCTAGGGAGGGGCGGGCTCCCCTGGATCCGCCACTGGTTCAGTACCCCGAAAGAAACCCAAAAATGCTGACGATCCTTATTTTTGAGGACGCATTTTTCTTGGACCAGCGCCCCTACTGCTAAATAAGAGTTAAGACTACTCAGACTAGTAAAATGAATAAAAAGGATAGGGTCTACTAAAAATGATCAAAAATACCTTCTTGATCAATCGATGCAGAATAACTAATCCAAGGTCAACATTGAAGGTCATTTGTTTGAATTTTAGGCATTTTTCAGGACAATGCAATCCCTTTTCTTAATGTAAGTAGGGCAGCCGAGAAGTGGAGGTCACAGGTAGTTATTCTGCATCAAGAAGGTATATTTGATCATTTTAGTATCTTTTTTAGTTATTTTAGAGCACTTTATGGGATGTTCTGAAAGTTTTTACTAATCTGGCCAGAATCTGTAGAATTACCTTCAGTTAATTTGTTACAACACATTGACTAAATCTACTGAATTCTCTTATTTCCATAGACATCTAGACTTACAGGAACCACCCAGTTCCTTGGCTTTATGTCTTTAAATTTTGATTGAACTTTGAAGTGCCAGGCCATGCCATGTTACCAGTAATTAAAAATAATCTAATATAACATAGCCTTAAACTTGAGTCGTAACTTAAAAACTTAAGTTAAGCAGCTTGTGACATGGCCTTACTTAGTCTGGATTGGAAGTTGGATCGATCATCAGTTATCGTATAATTATCCATTTTTATTATACCATGCTCGGTGTGTTGTGGCTATGCTGTCTGACATTGCTATTCACATGTTGAAAAGTAGACCTACATGTAATGCATCAAAATATTTTACTAGACTGAATTTATGCAAAAATTTCTGTGTTGCTTTTTTGTGTGTGTCATGGAACTTAGGCAGACTCACAGTGCCGACGATATCGATCTTAGTGGAGGAAGGCTACAAGAGAGAGAGAGAGTTTGTGATTGCCAGATAG
The DNA here is from genome assembly GCA_037976565.1 of Mesocentrotus franciscanus. NCBI lineage: Eukaryota > Metazoa > Echinodermata > Echinoidea > Camarodonta > Strongylocentrotidae > Mesocentrotus > Mesocentrotus franciscanus. The sequence continues at coordinate 15,725,238 of CP137668.1, forward strand.
GGCATATTAATTTTATAACACAAAAGATATATAAAACGAATTCCCCCACTATTTATATTCATGAATCCCTTCCATTTCTATTTTTTTTTTTACTCTTCTAGCTGAGCGTGCCTTAGACACCATGAACTTCGACACACTGAAAGGTCGTCCAATTCGTATCATGTGGTCTCAACGTGATCCCTCACTCAGGAAATCTGGAGTTGGTAACGTCTTCATCAAGAACCTGGACAAATCTATTGACAACAAGGCCATGTATGACACTTTCTCTGCCTTCGGACACATCTTGTCTTGTAAGGTAATGTATCCCAACAGTTATCAGTTTTGAAAAATATAATATGGAAATGCTTTCTTAAGATGAACCGTCCAATAGAGGAGAATTAAAAGTACATACCAATGATCTAACTTCCAAGTGTTACTGTAGACATGTCTTAATCTCTATGGTAAGAAGAAAGATTGTAATTTCTTTTGAAAATTTTTACTTTCTAAATTAGAAGTGGATAAAAGGATTTATATGCTAATGTATTTTGCATGAGCATGAGACAGGCCCTTACAGCCTTTCCTTTTATTGTGATGGTTCTATTAAAAGACATCTGTCTTTTTTTTTCTTCTTTTACTTTTTCTATTTCTTCAGGTTGTCACAGATGAGAATGGGGTCAACAAAGGTTATGGATTTGTTCACTTTGAAACCCAAGAGGCAGCCAACAAAGCCATTGAAAAGGTCAATGGTATGTTGCTGAACGGAAAGAAAGTGTGAGTATTTTGGTGGATAAATAGACACATGAATATTTAATGCATATTTGAGTGTGATATAACATTATAATTATTGATTTTTTAATTAATTATTGTCTAATCATTGGGTGATATTTCATAAGTTTTTTAGATTAAGCTGGGTGTTTTTTTTTTGGGGGGGGGGGCGGCAGTGGAAGAACAATTATTTGTTTGCATCATATCACAAATTATCACATTATAAACTTCAACACTCTGAACGTGGATCATGGATCACATGAAAATATTCAGTATCCATAATGCCAAATATTTCTGTATAAGCTGATATTTTCGCGTACAGATATTTTCGCATATGACAGGCTAAGAGACATTTTCGTGAGTCGTTGCTCGCAAATGACACCTCTCACGATCAGCTAGCACACAGCAAACAGCCGAGTACCGTACCAGCATAGAGCGAGAAGGCTGATCGATTTTAAGACGGTGCGGCGTAATGCATGGTGATAAAATACCAAGTATTCCAATTGTTGACAAGGGTTACAAAAGAGTAAGAGACTTTGAAAAACGAGAACTTCCCCACTTGCTGTCACGGAAAGTGGAATCGGCGAATGAGTGTTGCAAGCTGTGAAAATGCAGCCGCTGCTTCATAATAAGCTGTGTATTGCATGCTTAGTGAGTGTGGGCATGTACATGTACGTAGAAGGCGAATAGCGCTGGCGATCGAGAGGACGCAAGCACATAATTTTATGCTATTTTCGCGCTCCGGAGTGATGAGGTGGCAACATTTCGCGTGTTGATAAATTAGTGATAAAACATTTTTCGAAATTCGCAAAAAAAAAACCCTCGCGAAAATAACAGCTTATACAGTAAAGCTAAATTGCCAAATATTTTTTCTTCTGCTCTCAGTACACTCTATGCTTTTCCTTTTTGTACAGGTATGTAGGTTATTTCATCCCTCGGAAAGAGCGTCTGATGCAGATGGGTGATCATCAGAAGCAGTTTACCAATGTTTTCATCAAGAACCTGGCTGAGGATGTTGATGATGGCAAACTGGCAGACTTTGGTGGCCAGTATGGCTCTATCCTTTCAGCTAAGATCATGTACGATGATTCCAAGAGCAAAGGGTTCGGATTCATCAGCTTTGAGAATCATGAGGCTGCAAACGATGTGAGTCTTCTCCCTTTCCTCCACCCTTCCACCCCACTCTCTCTCTCTCCCTATCCTTCACTCCCTCCCCTAGCCCTTCCTCTTCTTCAACTGCTCCACTTGGTGAATGATTGTGCTTGTCCATGGAAAATGTAAAGAAGGAGAATTCACATTGATATCTTCACAAGAAATAAACTTACCTACAATTATTATTTCTTGCTTAGTCTATAGTCTATTGATCTTGGGGAAACACCCCATAGTAAGGGCCCATAATGAGCAAGATAGTTATTCATCTAATGATGTTTGATGTAACTTTTAATTTGAATGTGGTTTCCTTGTCAGAGTTATTACCCTCAAGAGCATTCTTCGTTTTATCTTCTGCAATATGAAGAGTCTAATATAGGCATATTTGCCTTCTTTCTCTTCCTATAGTTCGTCAAGACCATCAACGGCTCAGAGGTGAATGGCAGGACCTTGTATGCAGGCCGTGCTCAGAAGAAGGCAGAGAGGGCAGCAGAACTCAAAGCCAGATTTGAGGCACTGAAGCAGGTTTGTAGTTTGATATGGTGAATTGAAAGAGTGCCAACCCCTCCAGCTGATTGGTTTCTTCATAGCTTTAAAAAACACAAACTGGCAAAATTGATATTTGGGGAATGTGTATTTGTGCTTTCACTAGATTGGAAGTAGCATTTTATTAGAAAGGAAATAGCTTTTATGTAGCAAATTAGTTTACAAGATATCCCTGAAATTCCCTCCTCGATTGAACAAATGTAAATTTATCTAATAATGGTGGACTTTAAATTTTGGCTCTAGAGGTCAGCAGCTATTGATCTATTGTCCATTGATGTGATGTTCATTGATCTTGCCCCTCTGACTTTTACATGTATTCAGAGATGACATCTCTTGCTTCATTTGAGAATGATTCTCAATCAGTGCCTCCCAACTATTTCAGATTATGAATATCTTTCTAATGTGAAACTTTGTGATTGAGATTACCTTTCTCTATTTTATTGTCACAACCAATAGGAACGCAGCACCCGCTACCAGGGAGTCAACTTGTACATCAAGAACTTGGATGATGAGATCGATGATGAGAGACTTCGCAAGGAGTTCAGCAGATATGGTACCATCACCAGCGCTAAGGTAGTCTTGCAATTCACTGCATTGATTTTAGCTCTCATAAACTTTCAGATGCATGCAAGCATAAAATTTCCTACTCCTTTCTTGAAATTTTCCAATAAGGTTTCTTCAATTTATGCATGCATTTTCCAAATAGAATATTTCTATATCGGGCCATATTGATAAAAACTCTGGGTATTAGCTGTTTCTAAGAAGATGAGGTTTACATATTAAATTTGTCAAATGTGTAAATTTGATGGATGGCATAGCTTTGAATAATTGCGAGACATGTTACAGTTATGAAAATGTTTCCTTCATGGAGGGTTGGGGATTAACTGTTCTTCATCAGTCCTTGGCATGAAATACAAGATCTTGTTGGGTGTTAGTAAATGTTGTGAACTGTTTCATGGAACAAATGTAGCAGAAATATTGTTGTTGAAGGCAAAACTGAACTACATGTTCACTCTGGTGTAACAGCAAGACTGATGGTACTTTGATATGAACAAATTAACACAACTGGGCTTGTTGATGTCTTGTGATCTTGTGATGCCAATTGCATGTAATGGAATAAGAATTCCCAAGTTTGAGAAGCTACTTAATAAAACTACAATGTATTCTTTCTGTTGCACAGGTCATGAGCGACGACAAGGCCAACTCAAAGGCTTTGGTTTTGTCTGCTTCTCATCCCGGAGGAGGCTACAAAGCTGTGACAGAGATGAATGGTCGCATCCTGGTGGCCAAACCTCTCTATGTCGCCCGCTCAGCGGAAAGATGAACGAGGGCACAGCTGGCATCACAATACATGCAGCGCGTTGCTCCACAAGTTCGAGTAGGCGTAAGCGGATTTGATATTATTTTCAGATGGTCAGATTGGGGGTTTCATTTCATATATCTTTTGTGTTACAAAACTATTGGAATTGGAATTGGACCTCCAAAAAAAATCTTTTCACTTTTGAAATATTTTTCTGAATTATCTGCCCTATCTGGTAATCACAAACCCACACACAAAAGCAACACAGAAATTTTTGCATAAATTCATAGTCTACTAATACACATAAATTGATATTAGAATGTTCATGCAACATATATGGGAAGGGTTTTCGAATCCCTCTGAAAGAATTTTTCAGAATAAATAGTTTTACCAAGAAGTATACCTGTAACACTTCTACTAAGCTCTGAAGAGAAAGTTGCTAATCAAACATGTTAGGAGAGGAAGTGTGTTTTGAAATATAGAGAGAGAACTGGAAAAACACAAATTTTGGATTACAATCATTGGCTGTTTTGTTAGCAAGTAACTGTAGTGAATTAGCAAAAGTCAGTGTTGGGATTTATTCATTGTCACAAACTTGGACTGGGTTAAAGAAATTGTGCACATATCTTTGGTTTTACAGTACCCTTGCATCTGACTGGCTGTAAGGTCCGGTCTTGACATGATATGTGAAATATACTTTTACCGAGACGTGTTGGAGACATACTTTCTTTTGCCATGAACATGAATTTCCTTCAAACAGGGCTTTTAGCACACATCCATTCATCCGAAAACATTATTTTGAATTGTTATTGTAGCAGCAGGCAAGCCAGCAGCCGGTGAACCAAGTGTACCCAACGATGGCCTACCACTATGCAGCTATGCCCCAAGCTCAGAGGAACATCTTCCCTGCTGGTCAGTTAGCTCAGGTCAGACATCCAAGATGGAGTCAACAGCCTCAGCAGGCTAGGACAGGTAAGGACCACATGCTCTGGGATAAACTAAACATGTTAGCTTTTGAGCTTCCCTTTTTAAAACTTTTTATTCCCATGTTGAAGAATATACAAATATCATAATAGCAATGTCCCATCAAAAGGGTTGCTCTCTAAATGCTCTTATATTTTGATATGGTATGACTAGAAAGTAGTTCATAACTTTGGACCAAATTGTGATGACTCATGTTGTCTAGTCCCATATGTCCCCTGTGTCTAGTGCTTTCCTTTGTTATTTTTAGCCAGATTTAGTTACTGTGGTGACTTTGATGGTTCCAAACCTCATAATACACAACTATTCCTATGTTGAAAATATAATCTTACCTATTACTATTCAAATAATCAATCAATGGTTTATGTGGATTGAATGTTGTCCATGACAATAATAGAATTCAATAGAATTGACTTAATTCACACAATGGATTGTGTTTCCCCTTCAGCTGCTCAACCTAACTTCCAGACCATCCAAGGAGCTGGAGGGCGTCAGTTTGGTGCCCCAAGGGCAGGAACAGCCACAGGGCAGGTCCGTCAGCCCATGCCAGCAACGCGTGTGCCAGTCCAGGCTGCACCAGCTGGTCAGCGTGTCGGAGGTAAGCCTTCATTCTTCATCGTTCTCTTAAAACTCGATGAGACACCCTATCACCTTGTATTTACTATCTGTTCCATCTCAAAGAGACATTTTATCACGCCTTAGCTGAAGTAGGTCATTCAGCTTTCATTAACCCCTTCTGTGCTGAAGTTTTGAACAGCATTGTTAGACTTTAATGGCCTACATTTTGCTCCGTGAACATCAAAGCAATTCTAAATTTTATTCCTTTGATAGCAAAGCAATGAAAGTCAGTTTCAGCTCTTCAAAAAAGTAAGAGATTATGTATGAGAATTAAAATGTAATCATTAGAGTGGCATAGAAGGGATATAAAACACCATTTCCTGCTCAAATGCATTATAACAATGAACATTTGTGTAATATTTCTCCAGGTATGGGAGCCCCAGCCCAGCAGCAGATGCGTCTTGGCGCTGGAGCCCAGCTTTCAGCAGTCAATGCCAAGCAGTACCAGAAGTTTGCTGTACCAAGGCAGGGCATGCCAGGACAAATGACAGCGGTATGTTTCATTTTTCGTGATTTACGATCTGTGTAATTATCAATTGACTAGGAGAAGTCCCTATTATTAGATTCCTAAATCCCTAGTAGCGATAGGCTTGGCTTCAATGACTCTTCGAAAGCTGGTGATTAGAAACATTCATTGTGAGACGAGACTGATAATTCATCATACAAATTACATAATTGTGTACTTGTCAAGAATTTTATATCATGCTGAATTATGTGAAATGTCTGAAAGGGTCCATAGTGTTAGGGATAGCATAAGAAGAGCAATCCTTGACCCTAGCCATAATATGTTAAAATAGAGGTTGTGTCAAACAGACTTATACATAGTATCACAATTATTTTATGCTTATAATGATTCCATTACTTTTTTATTGCAGGAAACGCTGCCAGTGCAGGCTCTCCACGTGCCCGGTCAGGAGCCCCTGACCTCTGCTATGTTGGCCTCCGCCCAGCCCCAGGAGCAGAAGCAGATGTTGGGTGAGCGTCTCTTCTCCATCATCTCGGAGACCCACAAGGAGCTGGCCGGAAAGATCACCGGCATGCTGCTGGAGATTGACAACTCTGAGCTGCTTCACATGTTGGAGTCACATGAAGCCCTGGAGAAGAAGGTATGTTGCTTGTGTGTTCAATGACCTTAACCATGTTATAGTCTGATGACGTAAATGGTCATTAAGTAGTGACCATACATTTCTGACCTTTAATTCAACCCATGTACCATTTACTACATTATATTTCCCTGGCTATGATGCTGATATCCTTTTTTCTGAAGATGATGACATGTTGGTGAAAATTTGAGGTAGATTCAACTGTTGAAAATCCTTTGGATGTAGTCATGCTCTGAACAATGTTTAACAGGTGCAAGGGTAATTTTACAGTCAAACCTGGTTTAGCAACCACCCGTCTACAAAGACCACATTTTTTGTTTCCCTTGAAAATGGTTTCTCATTGAAACATGTATCAAAGGACCTGTCTACAAAGACCACTTTTCTTGTCTCCCTTGGGTGGTCTTTATAGACAGGTTTCACTGTATATGCATTATTACTGTGGTATTGAAGTAATTGTAGGTGATTATGAGATCGCTATTATTCCTCATGGTCAAAAAGAAAAATATGTATACTATAAACAGAGCTGCCAACCATTACGTTTTTCCCGGAATTATTCTGTTTTTTTCTCAAAATTACGGTAGTACGTTTTTTCTTCATAAAATCCGTTTTTTTCTTCTTCTTCTTTTTTGTTTTTGTTGTTGTTGTTGCACATACCGCACGTCAACCAAATGCCCTAAAATGTTGATCACTACTTCAATAGAAAACTTATGAAGAGTACAAATTTACAAATAGTAAACGAACAAAAGAAGTGAAAGGCGTAAGTATTCTCAAAAAGAATGAAATGCTGATAAAACCCCAAAACAACAACAAAAAGTACCTACTATAGGTCCTAATATGGAAGTAACAGCATGAGGAATGGACATTTCTGCATTGGAAGTGTGTCGCGCGTGGTTGTAAGTTTCGTTTGAATTAATTCCTTTTTTGCCATCATGGTGCCTTTTTTTGGTTGCACAAGGTTGGCAGCTCTGTATAAAGTCAGTAACAACAGTAAAGGGATGAGGAGGTGTGGTCATGATAGATAGTTTTAATTTTTACTAGCTGAAAGCCTGAAACTGCATTTACTGAGAATGCTAGTAAGCAAAGTGATGTTGCAGATGTTTACCTGCACTCTTTGTTATCACAAGTGAAGTCTTGTAAGACATACAGCCTAGGTTGCAAGGTCTCAGCCAGCCCTGATGAGCTTGTAGACAAAAAGTACAACCACCTACTATGGCCACTTGTGCAGCGGGTAGTGTACTGAACATTTCTCTCTCTCTGTCTCTGTCTCACAAATGTAGGTTGAGGAGGCTGTCCAGGTATTGATGAACCACCAGAAGGAAGGCACCAAGCCCCTGTCCCGAACGCAGTCCCTGCCCAGTAGACCATCACACCTCATCTGCAGACCCCCTTAGTAAAGATCAATACATCAACCCTCTCTGAATAATCCCAACCTACGTTTGTACAAATTCTCAGCAAAGAAATGCCGTTTATTTGTACTCTTGCATGATCATTGTTGACTTCACGCCAAACGCAACTCTAGAGTTGTGGTCCACGTAGTTCACTAGATAATATGCCGTAGTAATTGTTTTTGACAGTGCCACCGCCTGTACTGCATAACAATTTATCTTAAATACATGTAGAATTGTCTGGCTATGCATCTCGCAGACAGCTGCATTGTCGAAATGGTTTAGATTTAAGATTCACCGAGCAATCCTAAACCAGTTGCCACAAAACTTGTAGGACCTTACCCGCCAAATGATTGTAGAATACAAAAGCAGTGATCATCATTCTTGTAATAAAAAAAAAATGCAAAAAAAGAATGTACTTATTAAAGTACAGATTTACATAAAAATTAAAAACGGGTCTATATATTCTCTTTTAAACAATGAAAAAAAAATAGAAAAAAAAGTCATAGTACTTGTCAAATTTTGAATGAAACTTACGAACATAAAAATTTCAATCCTAAAAATGAAAAAATGAAAAAAATGTAAAACTCTGAAAACACAAATGTGGAAAGGGGGTTTGAAAAATGCAACCTTGTAATGAAGATTTTTTTAGTTCACAATGTTGTGAACTTGAGAAGAAAAAAATGAAAAAGAAAAAAAAGAGCAAAATTTGAAAAAGTCAACTTTATGTCTGGTTGATGTGTATTGTCTTTGTCTTTATGTATTGCGACCTTTTCATAATTTATTTCATTTATTCGTGGTCAGAAATAGCACTTAATTTTCAATACCTTTCACCTTTATACAATGAAATAATATCTTGTAGTAATAACACTTGAAAGAAATTGTCTTTTGTTCTATTGAAAAACACATTTAGATTTTATTTAGTGTATTTTTTTTCAAAATTCTTTTGTAAATTTTGACTTTGCATGTTTACAGTATATAAGATTGGACATCAATTTTTTTACTTTGCATGTTTACAGTAGGTATATAAGATTGGACATCAATTTTGTTTTCCTTCACTGATTGTTAGATTATTATCACTTTTGAATATAGTTTGGATGAAGTGCCTTTCTTAATGAGCTTGTGTTTTTCCTTTCATGTACATAAGTTTTACTTTGTTGTTGTTTTTTCCTGCTGTTAATTCTCTTTATTGTTTGTGTTATTTCTTTTTTGCATGCTACTTTAGACAGTTGCCCAAAGTTGATGGAGTAAATAACATTTAACAATAATATGTGGCTTGATAGTACAGAAAATTGTTATTTCATTCTAAATATCCTCGTGGCAATTACCTGAAATCCCATAGATATCACCAGAAAAAAAAGTTGACTGAAACATAAAAATCTACAAAACACATGCGAAAAAATTATAAATGAACACTAAAACTGGGCAAACTTCGGTATTTACGAGATATCAGTCATGGAAGAGATATCCAGTCATGTGTTTCATTAAAAACTACAAAATAAACTTTGGTTCTTACTCTATAACAGGTTGTTTGTGTTTTTTCTTGTGATCCTGTTTACTAAAACAATGTAATTGAATCATTGGCATATGCTTTTGAGAGTGGAAAAAAGAACGTAATTTTACATGCATCATATGAAGTTTATGAACATGTGAAGTGAAAAGAATAAACGTGTTGGTGAAAGGCATGTAATCAGTGAAAATATGTTATTCTTGGTCCCTCTAGTTCATTGATTATCAGTTTTCCTAAATTTTGTTGAAAGGTTTAAGAGGATAACACACATCTGGGTTATCTAGGAGAGAGGGGGAGAGATGAGGAGTAGAAGAAGAAGAAAAGAGAAAAAATAGAGAGAGATAACAATTAAGAGATGAAGAGAGTGAGAGATAGAAAGAGATATGGAGAGAGAAAGGGTGTGTGTGACAGAGAGAGATAGATGAGATGTAAGAGAAAGAGAGACAGGGTGTGTGTGTGTGTGTGAAAGAGAAAGAGAGAGGAGATTGTAACTCTGGCCTCTTGCATAAACAGTTGAGACTTGAAAGAACCCAAAACCCATCTCGATTATCAACTGATGAGAATCATGTACATGTATTGAGGACTTCTAGTGCCAATTTAAGTCCTTGCCTACAAGGAGACTGGAGGTTCAATAAAACAGAGTGAGATAAGTAAGTACTTCGGACGCTTCAACAATAAAGGATTACAGAACAAACATTTAAAGCGGTAATTTACAAATTTATTGATACAAAGAAGTACACTTTCCCTTTATAGGCATCAAGATCAAGGAGTGATGATACATGCATATTGAAGAATTAAACAGGAGGAATGCATAGTCGTACAGTGAGGTTACATGGATAACTGGCAGGAATCAAGTTGAAATGGATTACTTGAACGAGTAGTAACAGCAAAAATGCTTCATAATGGTAATAAAAACGAGTTTCTTATATTAACTGACCAAAGCGTGTACAGTATTATTACTACAGTCACTGGATTCAATGACTATTCTGCACATTGCAGTGCACATTCTCCACTCCTAGGGAGCATTCCATCTAGTCGTCTTTTTATGGGCGCGCACATGCTAATTCAACCACAACGAAACCTGGGTGGAAAGGAGCAATGTAGTTAACATGCCTTGCTCAAGGACGTAAGTGCCGTGCCGGGGCTCGAACCCACGACCTTCGCATTTCCAGTCAAGTGATAAAACCACTTGACTACTACACCTCTACTCGAGTTAAACCAGGACTGGCAGGTTCTTGTACATGTCATTTTGAGTAGGATCCCAGGTCAAAAAAACAGTTGGGGACCAGTTGAAAGCAACTGGTACTGGTACCAGTTGATTCCAGTTAAGTGAACGGGTTTCAATATGGAAATTGGTATAGTGGAATCAACTGGAATCAACTGGTACTGGTACCAGTTGGAATACCAGTTGTCAACTGGTACCAGTTAGGACCAGTTGGAATACCAGTTGTCAACTGGTACCAGTTAGGACCAGTTGAAACCACCAGTTGATTCCAGTTTAGTGAACTGGTTTCAATATGGAAATTGGTATAGTGGAATCAACTGGAATCAACTGGTACCAGTTAGGACAAGTTGAAACCACCAGTTCTGAACTGGTACCAGTTGATTCCAGTTAAGTGAACTGGTTTCAATATGGAAATTGGTATAGTGGAATCAACTGGTACCAGTTAGGACCAGTTGAAACTACCAGTTGTGAACTGGTACCAGTTGAAAAACCGTGAGTTATTTCCAGTTGGTTTACCAGTTGAAAACCAGTTGATCATTTGGTAACTTCCAGCAATCAACTGATAATCAATCAATAATCAATAATCTTTATTGCATGGCATCTGGCGACCAACTGAACCATATTTATATAGACTCTTGCAATTGCTCCATCACATAGATCATTTGAAGTGAATTACAGTTGTGTATATAAATGAGTGATGAAGAGTTCATACATACATATATACAAAATTGTACATGTTTTTACTGGTTATTAATTACATATATCAGTATTTATATATTTTTACGTCTTAAATTAGATGTAAAACATGATCAGACATATAATATACTTGTCAATGATTGACTAAGAAACTATAAATCACAAAATTGATGTGCATTGTCACATTTGCTTGTTAGATCATGATAATTACATTTTCTGTGAAAACATGCAAATTAATCATGAATATGCATAAGATACATTGAACTGGTTTTTCAACTGGTATTCTACTGGTTTTAACTGGTAAATCAACTGGCAATCTTCAATTGGTTTCAACTGGTAAATCATCTGGTAATCATCTACTGGTTTCAACTGGTAATTCAAGTGGTAATCATATTTTGGTTTTCAACTGGTAAAGCAACTGGTAATCATCTACTGGTTTTCAACTGGTAAATCAACTGGTAATCATCTACTGGTTTCCAACTGGAATCAGCTGGTATCAAACGGTCCAGTTTGGCCACTGTGCTGCAACTGTAGATTTACCAGTAAGGCCCATTGGTTTTAACTGGTATCAACTAGGCTAATAATATTCCAGTATACGCCTATAGTTTTCAAATGGAATCAGCTGGAAACACCCATTGGGTTTCAATATGTTCCAATCGGAAACAACTGGTCTCAAATGGTCCACTTTGGTTGTATATGGGTTTTAAACTGGAATCAACTGGTAGATGTACCAGTAACGCCTATTGTTTTTAACTGGTATCAACTGGTGTAACAATATACCAGTATGGTCAATTGGTTTCAATTGGAATCAACTGGTTTGTTTTCAGCATGTGCCAGTAGAGTCAATGGGTTTCAACTGGGATATACTGGTGCATGTGAAGTTTACCAGTTGTGTCAACTAGTTTCAACTGGTACAACTGGTACCAGTTGAATCCAGTTGAAACCAGTAGAATAAACTGGCACATATTCCAGTTCCGTCAACTGGATTCAACTGGTACCAGTTGATTCCAGTTGATACCAGTTGAAAATCCAACTGGTTTCAACTGTTTTTTTGACCTGGGATGCAATACATTTTGGAGCTTGAAAGAACATGTTGATCTTGCATGTACGAGTCAGTTTCACAAATTTCCTATTTAACCCAACAGTAGAAAAAATTTCATAAATAACCTAACAAGAGTATGAAGTTACATGAAGTTCAATTAACAAAAATAAAGGAAATGTAGCTTATTAATGACCTCTTGCATGAAAAGTTGTTTCAACACAACTAACTGAATTTCAACCATAATTTGATATTCAAAATGGGATTGCATACTTTATAGCACTTGCGTTTAACTTTTGTGTTGGCGTTTGAATGCGTCTTCTTATGCAAGAGCCCCGGCCAGATCACTGGCCAATTAAGAAATCAAAATTATTACATACATGACAATCAATGGGTGGATATTTTATGATACATAGATACCACTGCACTTATGGCAAGCCAAAAGGAATATATTCATCTCTTGTATTTATATTTAATATCTCTGAATAAATTTATTTATCTTTTGAAATTATCATTCATCTTTTAAATGTAGACTATTCATCTTTATTTTAAATATATCTTTCAACATATATATTCATCTTTTCAATATGTTCGTCTTTTTAATATATTCATCATTGTGTATGTTCATCCTATCACTATTTTCGTTTTTATATTTTATTTATTCATCATTTTAATATATTCATCTATTCAATATATTCATCTTTTCACTATTTTCGTCTTTTTGATTTATTCATGTTTTTAATATATTCATCTAGGCCTATTCAATGTATTCATCTTTTCAATATTTATGTCTTTTTTATTTATTCATCTCTTCAATATTTTCGTCTTTATTATTCAACTCTTCAATATTTTCGTCTTTTTTAATATTCATATTTTGTAATGATTCATCTTTTAATATGTTTGTCTTTTTAATATATTCATCATTGTGTTTGTTCATCATCTTATCACTATTTTCGTCTTTTTAATTTATCCATCTGTTTATGTTCATCTATCCAATATTTTCATCTTTTCAATATTTTCGTCCTAAAATTATATTCCTCTTCTTCATTACATATTTACTTGTTCGTCTTGTATATATTTTCATTTCAAATCCATGTTTGTTTAATTTGTTTTGTCTTTTACAATATTCGTCTTTTATTCTACATCAGATTTGTTCGTGTTTAATTATATTCGTCTTTTACATTACAAAAAAAAAAAGTAGTGATAGGATGAACATATACCAGTGGCGGATCCAGGGGGAGCTGGGGCCCGGGCCCCTCCCTAGATGTGATAAGAACTAAAGATAAAATATGATGAATAATTATCCCTCATGTCAAACGTCCTGAACATATAACAATCTGTTTTATTGTCACACATCTCTTCCTCCACTATTCTAAAGATTTGCTCAACAGGATCTCTTCCCTCATTCTTATTTATACTTTAATTGCTCAAAAAATCACAACTCTGAATAGATTCAAAGTTTCTCTCCAAGCCATCACTCATCATCTTGCTTCATCTAATCTTGGAATTTCTCATGAGTAATTAAGACATTTTCTCTCCTTTTTATCTCTTTGTCCTGTTTCTCGCCCAAAACTTACAAAATTGTCTTAGACAACAGAAATACATAGATACAAGATCATTTTAAACATGTATTAAAGATTGTATATTGTTTTATTTCATTTTTTTTCTCACACTATTATGAGAAGCAATCAGGGGCGGCGATCCGGGGGTCGGAGGGGGGAATCATTCCACCCTGAAAATTTGAAAAAGTGCCAAAAAATGTATAGCAAATACTAAAGGTTGCAACACACTTTTAGGCTCTGGAGGGCCCAAGAGTGCAGCGTTTAGACAAATAAAAATTTGCAAAATCTTCTCGCTCGGGAGCTATGCTCCGGCCTCTCCTAATATCCTTCAAAATGTACAAGTAAATACCAAGAAAAGTGAAGTGTGAAAAAAGTATATTGCTTGTTTTTATACTATAGTTTTGCTAAGGAATGTAATTTTTTAATACAAGATTCTTGGCATTAGTAAGATGTGGTAATTCCACATAGTACATGTTTGTATATTTTACATTAGTTAACAATCAAATAATACGAGCCTCAATAATGTCAATTGAGACAAAATATAAGACAATCAAGAAATAGTAGACTGGCAATATAGCAATCAATGCGCATGATTTTATTTTGGCAATGAAAAGATGTCTTAATTCTGTCAACACTGAAAACAATTTCTAGATAACAATTTGTATTGTTATTAATTAAGACCCTTTTGTTTAGCTGGCAATTATAGCAACCAATGCACATGATTCACTTACTGTTTATTTCAATTCAACAATTTTTCTTTAAACAATGAAGGTTTAAATACTCAACACAGTGATTAAAGACCCTTTCCAATCAAGAAAAAAGTACTGTTTAGATGGAAAAATAGATGGTGGGTTGGGTGTCCGGACAATTATTAGTTTCATGAACAGATTTTCACTTCTATAAGAGATTGCCATATATAGTCGTAATTAGATTTGTTATAGATATCAAATTTGTTATAGTAAGTCAAATGGTTTATGAAACGGGCCCCAGATGGATGTCGGTATTTCCGCAGTAAAACGTCTTTTGATTAACTTACTCTTTACACATTGATGTATATTTCATATGTATTGTAATTTATGTGTTTAAGTGAATTTTCTGTTTTGTTTGATATGTAATTGTTTATCATTGTATTTTGTTTGTCTAGCACTTAGAGATTTCGGTGGTAAGCGCTTTATAAGCACCGTATTCATTATTATTATTATTACCTTTGAAACACCATTCACCATATACAGACTGTACACGCTTAAACACTATTTACCAGTCACTACCATTTACCATAAGTAATTACCATTGAAATACCATTTAAAATTAAGTCACTACCATCGAAGTACATATGTACCAATTATCATTTAGTCACTACCATTGAAACACCATTTACCAAAGACATGTACCACTGAAACACCATTCACAATTTAGTCACTATACCATATACCATAAAGTCACGGTGAAACACCATAACCATTAAGTCACTACCACTGAAACAGCATTACCATTTAGTCAATACCATTGAAAAACCATTTAACAAAGACATGTATCACAGAAATATGCATTCACCGTGAAGATTCCACCATTGAAACGTATACCATTGACCATATATACAAACTCCACCATTGAAACACCATTCAAGGCATCAGACGCCACCATATGAAACACCATTCACCATACAATTCCAACATTGAAACACCATTCACCATACAGACTCTACCATTGAAACACCATTCACCATCAGACGCCACCATTGGAACACCATTTAACAAAGACATGTATCACAGAAACACCATTCACCGTGAAGATTCCACCATTGAAACACCATTCACCATCAGACGCCACCATTGAAACACCATTCACCATATAATTCCACCATTGAAGCACCATTCACCATACAGACTCTACCATTGAAACACCATTCACCATACAAACTCTACCATTGAAACACCACTCACCATCGTACACCACCATTGAAACACCATTCACCATACAGAATCCACCATTGGAACACCATTGAAATACCATTTACCATTGACGCTACCATTCAAACACCATTCATTTACCATTAGGTTTTTTTGTAAGGGCTAGAAAAAAAACAGGTAAAACACCCTTTTTTGAAAAAAAAAAAGAAGTTGGGCCCCCTCCCCTGGCGCCCAAGGGGGGGGGGGTGGCGGTGGAAAAAAAAAACCATTCCCATAGGGAAAATTTTTTTTCGGGTGCCAAAATTTTTTTTTTTTGCTCACTACCCTCCCCTCCCCACTGAGCGAAAAATCGACCGGCACGATTTTCAAATTTTCGCACGAAGTGGGCCCCTTTTTAGGCCCCCTCCCTTGCCGCCGGCTGGATCCGCCCCTGACATATACAATGATGAATATATTAAAAAGACGAATCAACATATTGAAAAGATGAATATATTAGAATGACAAACATATTGAGAAGATGAATATATATGTTGAAAGATATATTTAAAATAAAGATGACTAGTCTACATTTTAAAGATGAATGATAATTTCAAAGATAAATACATTTATTCAGAGATGAATATAATATAAGAGATGAATATATTCCCTTTTGGCTTGCCATATTTTCGCGTGTTGATAAATTCGCGATAATATGATGCAATTGGCGAATCATCATATTAGATCTATATCACTTGGACTTGGTAAGTTGGTACATAGTCATTATAGTAAAAGTCAATAAACCAGTGCATGCGTGTATGTCAGACTATGCTATTAGTATTAAAAAGTGTTTGTCTGACCAGGGAGATGATAGAAAAGAATCCAAGCTGTGTTTGAATGAATTAATGCGAAATTCGCGAAAATAAAACCCTCGCGAAAATAACGGCTTATAATTATATATAACTAGCCTAGTAATACTAGGTACTATAGGCCTATAGATCTATAAGTTATAATTAAGTTATCATGGTTATAGTCCTACGTACAGTAACGCTAAAAATAAAATGCTAAATATTTTTCTACTGCTCTCAGTCCCTCGACCCTCTCAGGCTCTCAGTATAGTACACTCTATACTTCAATTACTTGTCCTTTTTTGTACAGTTATGTAGGTTATTTCATCCCTCGGAAAGAGCGTCTGATGCAGATGGGTGATCATCAGGAGTCTCAGGAGCAGTTTACCAATGTTTTCATCAAGAACCTGGCTGAGGATGTAGATGATGGCAAACTGGCAGACTTTGGTCGCCAGCATGGCTCTATCCTTTCAGCAAAGATCATGTATGATGATTCCAACTCCAAGAGCAAAGGGTTCGGATTCATCAGCTTTGAGAATCATGAGGATGCAAACGATGTGAGTCTTCTAAAGTTCTAGCTCCCTTTCCTTCCACCCCACTCTCTCTCTCCCCTCTTTCTCTCCCTATCCTTCACTCCCTCTCCTAGTCCTTCCTCTTCTTCCACTGCTCCACTTGGTGAATGATTGTGCTTACATGCATGTCCATGGAAAATGTAGAGAAGGCCGAAGGAGACTTCACATTGATATCTTAACAAGAAATAAACTTACCTACAATTATTTCTTGCTTATACTAGTACTAGTCTATAGACCTATGGTCTATAGATTTTGGGGAAACACCGGCCCCATGAGAGTGAGCAAGATAGTTATTCATCTAAAGATGTTTGATGTAACTTTTATTTTGAATGTGGTTTCCTTGTCGGAGTTATTACCCTTAAGAGAATTCTTCATTTTATCTTCTGCAAAATGAAGAGTCTAATATAAGTAATAGACCTAGAGCTAGGCATATTTGCCTTCTTTCTCTTCTCTCTACAGTTTGTCAAGACCGTCAACGGCTCAGAGGTGAATGGCAAGACCTTGTATGCAGGCCGTGCTCAGAAGAAGGCAGAGAGGGCAGCAGAACTCAAAGCCAGACTTGAGGCACTGAAACAGGTTTGTAGTTTCGACATATGGTAAATTGAAAGCTCCAGCTGATTGGTTTCTTCATAGCTTAATAAAACACAAATAGGCAAAATTTATATTTGGGGAATGTGTATTTGTGCTTTCACTAGATTGGAAGTAGCATTTTATTAGAAAGGAAATAGCTTTTATGTAGCAAATTAGTTTACCAGATATCCCTGAAATTCCCTCCTCGATTGAACAAATGTAAATTTATCTAATAATGGTGGACTTTAAATTTTGGCTCTATAGAGGTCAGCAGCTAGCTATTGGATCAATTGTCCATTGATGTGATGTTCATTGATCTTGCCCCTCTGACTTTTACATGTATTCAGAGATAACATCTCTTGCTTCATTTAAGAATGATTCTCAATCAGTGCCTCCAAACTATTTATTTCAGATTATGAATATCCTGAGAATGAATATCTTTCTATTGTGAAACTTTGTGATTGAGATATTACCTTTCTCTATTTTATGGTCACAATGAATAGGAACGAAGCACCCGCTACCAGGGAGTCAACTTGTACATCAAGAACTTGGATGATGAGATCGACGATGAGAGACTTCGCAAGGAGTTCAGCAGATATGGTACCATCACCAGCGCTAAGGTAGTCTTGCAATTCACTGCATTGATTTTAGCTCTCATAAAATTTCCGATGCATGCAAGCATATAATTTCCTACTCCTATTAGCCATTTTTATAAAATGTGCTAATTACAGAGAAGTCAGTCTTGAAATTTTCCCATAAGGTTGCTTCAATTTATGCATGCTTTATCCAAATAGGTGAATATTTCTATATCAGGCCATTAGCTGTGAGGTATTAGCTGTTTTTAAAGGCATCATTTAACAATGTTAAATCTGAGATGCATGGCCCTACGTGTTATCAGTGTCTGTGATATGGTGTAATATTGAAGCCCTAAAAAATTGCGCTTCAAAATGATCATGAAGTGCCTCAAAAAAGTAAAAATCTTTGAGTGACCAGTTTTACCATACTCATTTTCCCCAATAGACTGTAGTGTTATAAAAACCGTTAGGAAAAAGAAAAATGAAATTTGATTTCCAATCATAAATATCTTGATAATCAGACAGGAGATCGGCTTGTAAAAGTCATGGGATTCCTGACTGACCTAAAGGTTTATAATTATGATTGCAGCATGAGCTGAATCCATGATTTTCAGAATCTGAGGCAATGTTACCAAGTCACTTTAAAGGTATAGGCCAGTTTTGGAAATGCCCCCCTCTCAAAAAATGAAATGGAAGCTCTCATTACCAATAATGTGAAAGAATATGTTTTGACTAATACGTGATGATACAAATTTTGCCGGGAAACCGCCTACTAATTGATATATTTGGTAAATTATTATATCTATTTGGACCTGATAGATATCGCGCGTGTCGTGCGTGTCGCGTAGTCCCATATACATCTTTCTGTGTACAGTGCTTGTATTAAACTTTACCAAGACTGCAGCCAAATTTCTTATCCTTATCATTTTGATGATTCCAGAACCTTGCAGTACACACCAATGCTTATATGCTAGATGATCAACCTTTTCTGATCGATTCCACAACGTTTTTTTCACAATGCAATCGCATGACCAGAACTGGTCTTTATCTTTAAGAAGATCGATGAGGTTTACATTTTTGAAATGTGTAAATTTGATGAATGGCATGTAGCTTTGAATAATTGCTAAACATATGTTACAGTTATGAAAAGGTAAAATGTAACTAAAAATGTTTCCTTCATGGAGGGTTGGGGATTAACTGTTCTTCATCAGTCCTTGGCATGAAATACAAGATCTTGTTGGGTGTTAGTAAATGTTGTGATCTGTTTTATCGAACAAATTAGCAGAAATATTGTTGTTAAAGGCAAAACTGGACTACATGTTCACTCTGGTGTAACAGCAAGACTGATGATATTTTGATACAAACAAATTAACACAACTGATCTATTTTGTGATGCCAATCACATGTAGTGGAATAAGAATTCCCAAGTTTGAGAAGCTACTTCATAAAACTACAATATATTCTTTGTTATTGCCATATGGCCCAGTGGGAATACTTGTAGTTGGGTCTAAATAATATCCGAAATCGACAGCGACTAGTCTTCATCCTAGACTACTGTAGTGTACCTGTGTAGCTTAATGCTTATGTCGTCTGCTACTGTGCTGTGTAAATTCATTTACACCTTTCTATCATCACTACACTGTCACTGCTTAACTTTGTGAGACTAGGCTACTAGTTCCAAACACTCCACATGCAGCTCTTATTTGCTCTCGCCACTGCTGGTTCTTTGCTCTCTTCATCGCTCTTTCAGCTCTGCTCATTTCATGTGTACACATACTTAGTGACATACCTATGCCATCCCTTGTAATGATCTCGAAGCGATTGTCGTCACACGTTCCACATACTGACATTCATGTAGCATAAAATGACTCAGCCTGAAAACGTCTAATTGTTTCCATTATAGTTATAATATCATAATCACATGAAGACTTCCGATGAACATATTCAAGTGATGATTAACAGAGGTCATAGTATAAAATTCACTTTCTGCCTGTTATGGAGCTTATAAAGCTTATGAAGGAGGTTGAAAACTGGTAGGCCTTCCGACATTCTTCCAACAACTACAAATTCGTTTCCCAAGCTACCACGTTCTTCTAACCTGCTGCAGAGGGCCTAAATTCAATTTCTGCCAATAACATTCTTTCTGTTGCACAGGTCATGAGCGACGACAAGGCCAACACCAAAGGCTTTGGTTTTGTCTGCTTTTCATCCCCGGAGGAGGCTACGAAAGCTGTGACAGAGATGAATGGTCGCATCCTGGTGGCCAAAACTCTCTATGTCGCCCTCGCTCAGCGGAAAGATGAACGCCGGGCAAATTTGGCATTACAATACATGCAGCACGCTGCTTCAGAAGTTCGAGTAGGTGTAAGCGCATTTTATATTGTTTTCAGATGGTCGGATTGTTGGTAGTCATGCATACACATTAATTGCTATTAGAATGTTCATGCAACATACATTGTATATGGGAAGGGTCTTAGAATCCCTCTGAAAGAATCTTTCCAAATAAATACTTTTACCAAGAAGTATACCAGTAACACTTCTACTAAGCTCTGAAGAGAAAGTTGCTAATCGAACATGTTAGGAGAGGAAGTGTGTTTTGAAATATAGAGAGAGAACTGGAAAAACACAAATTTTGGATTACAAACATTGGCTGTTTTGTTAGCAAGTAACTGTAGTGATGGAATTAGCAAAAAGTCAGTGTTGGGATTTATTCATTTTCACAAACTTGGACTAGGTTAAAGGTACTATGTCCCATTTGCAGGCCAAAAAATGAAAAGGTTCAATTCCAACAGCATTTGAAAGATAATACTAATTTAGAACTTCCCTAAAAAAAGGGGGGCTTGAAAATGTCTTTAAGTGGGCAAATAACGACTATTAGTTGTCAAATCGACTTAAGTGCTACCAAGACAGTAAGTAATACCGGGTAGTCTGATTTTCAGACCATTGTACCGAATGGCCGTACGTTTTGTGCTGCGCAAAGATTCAATCAGTTTAATTTTGGCCATTACAAAAAGTGGGTTATTGATGTACGTAGACAAATTCTCATGTACCCTTTACAGCTCATTTTATGTATGTTATTACCAAAGAAGAAAAAAAGCCATTCAGTCACTCAATAGTGTCTGACAGTGAAGTCTAGCAAGTAAACGGATTTCCTTGCATAATTTGAATATTAGGACACTGCTAATTAACGTTTAAATTTCACAGATAGGACATACATGACATATTCATAATTCCTGCAAAGTTCTACAGAATTTGATGTTGGCTGCAAAGGGACATGCAGCCTTTTCACACACAGCAAAATTCATCGTATCTAGAGCTGATTAGTTTAAAGCTGTTTAACTCAAGAGCTTTAAACAGCTTTTAAAAAATTTCCCTGTGTGAACGTCGTTTATACGATGTCCGACAGATACGGTCGCGATTCATACGCCCTTAATTATTCAATGCAGGCTGCAGATACGGTGCGTATCTAGAGAGCTTGACATTTTGTGTGTGAACGGATATACGTGTTTAAACTGGGCGGGCAGCGTTTTAAACGCTCAGTAGGGCCATTGCGCATTTACGAGCAGTGACAGAGCAGTGAATGTCGAACGACCGCACCGAAATTTTCTGTGTGTGAAAGATGCTGTATCTTAAGCTGATTAGTTTAAAGCTCTTTAAACTAATCAACTTTAAAGAATTTTACCTGTGTGTGAAAAGGCTGCTAGTATCTTTAAAGAAATACAATTTTGTGCACATATCTTTGCTTTTACATATATATATAAATATAAATATACTTTTACAGAGATGTGTGGAGACATACTTTCTTTTGCCATGAACATGAATTTTCTTCGAGCAGGGCTTTAATTAGCACACATCCATCCAAAAACATTCTTTTGAATTATTATCATAGCAACAGGCAAGCCAGCAGCCGGTGAACCAAGTGTACCCACCAATGACCTACCACTATGCAGCTATGCCCCAAGTTCAGAGGAACATGTTCCTTGCTGGTCAGTTAGCTCGGTCAGACATCAAGTTGGAGTCAACAGCCTCAGCAGGCTAGGACAGGTAAGGACCACATGCTCTGGGATAAACTAAACATGTTAGCTTTTGAGCTTCCCTTTTTAAACTTTGTATTCCCATGTTGAAGAATATACATATATCATAATAGCAATGTCCCATCGAAAGGGTTGCTCTCTAAATGCTCTTATATTTGATATTTTAGTATGACTCGAAGAAGTTCATAACTTTTGACCAAATTGTGATGCCTCATTTTTGTCAAGTCCCATATACCCAAAGCTGTGTCTAGTGCTTTCCTTTGTTATTTTTTAGCCAGATTTAGTTACTATGGTGACTTTGATGGTTCCAAACCTCATAATACACGACTATTCATATGTTGACCATAATCAACTATTCATAATAATTTCTATTTTGCAGTTGCTTGACCGGTACACATCTTTCTTTTTAAACCTAGAGCAGGAAATATAATCTTACCTATACTATTCAAATAATCAATCAATGGTTTATGTGGATTTGAATGTTGTCCATGACAATAATTGAGTTCAATAGAATTGACTTACTTCTCACAATGGATTGTGTTTCCCCTTCAGCTGCTCAACCTAACTTCCAGACCATCCAAGGAGCTGCAGGGCGTCAGTTCGGTGCCCCAAGGGCAGGAACAGCCACAGAGCAGGTCCGTCAGCCCATGCCAGCAACGCATGTGCCAGTCCAGGCTGCACCAGCTGGTCAGCGTGTCGGAGGTAATTAGCCTTCATTCTTCATCGTTCTCTTAAAACTCAATGAGACACCATATCACCTTGTATTTACTATCTGTTCCATCTCAACAAGACATTTTATCATGCCTTACCTGAAGTAGGTCATGCATATACTTCCTTTCATTATAACCCCTTCTGTGCTGAAGTTAATTTGAACAGCATAGTTGGACTTTAATGGCCTATATTTTGCTCCGTGAACATTAAAGCAATGCCAATGAAAGTCAGTTTCAGCCCTTAAAAAAAAAAAAAAGTATGTATGAGAATAAAAATAACAAACAAATTGTTGGCATAGAAGGGATATAAAATACCATTTCCTGCTCAAATGCATTATAACAATGAACATCTGTGTAATATTTCTCCAGGTATGGGAGCCCCAGCCCAGCAGTGGATGCATCTTGGTGCTGGAGCCCAGCTTTCAGCAGTCAATGCCAAGCAGTACCAGAAGTTTGCTGTACCAAGGCAGCTAGGCATGCCAAGACAAATGCCAGCAACGTGTGCCAGTCCAGGCTGCACCAGCTGGTCAGCGTGGCGGAGGTAATTAGCCTTCATTCTTCATCGTTCTCTTAAAACTCAATGAGACACTATATCACCTTGTATTTACTATCTGTTCCATCTCAACAAGACATTTTATCACGCCTTACCTGAAGTAGGTCATAATCTTTCTTTCATTAACCCCTTCTGTGCTGAAGTTTTGTACAGCATAGTAAGACTTTAATGGCCTATATTTTGCTCCGTGAACATTAAAGCAATTCTAAATTTTATTCCTTTGATATAACCATTAAAGCAATGCCAATGAAAGTCAGTTTCAGCTCTTTAAAAAAAAAAAAAAGTATGTATGAGAATTAAAATAACAAACAAATTGTTGGCATAGAAGGGATATAAAATACCATTTCCTGCTCAAATGCATTATAACAATGAACATCTGTGTAATATTTCTCCAGGTATGGGAGCCCCAGCCCAGCAGTGGATGCATCTTGGCGCTGGAGCCCAGCTTTCAGCAGTCAATGCCAAGCAGTACCAGAAGTTTGCTGTATCAAGGCAGGGCATGCCAGTACAAATGACAGCGGTATGTTTCATTTTTCGTGATTTACGATCTGTGTAATTATCAATTGACTAGGAGAAGTCCCTATTATTAGATTCCTAAATTCCTCATAGCGATAGGCTTGGCTTCAATGACTCTTTGAAAGCTGGTGATTAGAAACATTCATTGTGAGACGAGATTGATAATTCATCATACAAATTACATAATTGTGTACTTGTCAAGAATTTTATATAATGCTGAATTATGTGAAATGTCTGAAAGGGTCCATAGTGTTAGGGATAGCATAAGAGGAGCAATCCTATATAGGCCCTAGCCATAATATTTTAAAATAGAGGTTTTGTCAAACAGACTTTTTATATAGTATCACAATTATTTGTATGCTTATAATGATTCCATTACTTTTTGATTGCAGGAAAATGTGCCAGTGCAGGCTCTCCATGTCCCCGGTCAGGAGCCCCTGACCTCTGCTATGTTGGCCTCCGCCCAGCCCCAGGAGCAGAAGCAGATGTTGGGTGAGCGTCTCTTCTCCATCATCTCGGAGACCCACAAGGAGCTGGCGGAACGATCACCGGCATGCTGCTGGAGATTGACAACTCTGAGCTGCTTCACATGTTGGAGGTACATGAAGCTCTAGAGAAGAAGGTATGTTGCTTGTGTGTTCCATGACCTTAACCATGTTATTATCATTAAGTAGTGACCATACGTTTCTGACCTTTAACCCAAACCATGTACCATTTACTACGGTACATTATATTTCCCTGGCTATGATGCTGATGTCCTTTTTTCTGAAGATGATTACATGTTGGTGAAAATTTGAGGTAGATTCAACTGTTGAAAATCCTTTGGATGTAGTCATGCACTGAACATTGTTTAAAGGGCAATCCATCCCTTGTAATAAGTTGATTTGTATGAAAGCAGAAAAATAACAAACAGAATGGCAAAAGTTTGAGATGAATCGGACCAATAGTAAGGATGTTTGAAATATGAGATCACTAAGTTTATGCGAATCTCAAATTGGTAGTTCGGTCAGTGGATTGTGCCGTAGGACGTGGATAACTCTCCCATTTGCTGTGTACAAAAATATCATTAATTTCTGTTTTTCTCATAAGTTCCTTCTCCCTTGGGGCACTACTCAAAATATATTATAGATAGCGTATTATTATAGGTCCTCTAAAAAGAAAAAACCCTCCTGAGCAATGAATTTTCAAAAAATTTAAATTTCAGTCATTTTATATGTTTGAACAGATGGGAAAGTAGTCCGGCACTACATCACATTGACATTACCGCTTCAGCCAATTTGAAATGCCCATATGTATAGTGATTACAACTTTCAAAAATTCATAACTTTCTTATATCTAGTCAGATTTAATTGAAACTTTCATCAGTTTGCTTCTCTGATTTTTCTGCTTTCTTTTAGAGTAGTTGTCTATTTGGGTTGGATTTCTTCTTATATGCATCATTACTGTGGTATTGAAGTGATTGTAGGTGACTATGTGATCGCTATTATTCCTCAGGGTCAAAGAGAAAATATGTATACTATAAAGTCATTAACAACAGTAAAGGGATGAGGAGGTACGTGTGGTCATGTCATGATAGATACTTTTAATTTGTACTAGCTGAAACTGCATTTACTGTGAATGCTAGTAAGTAAAGAGATATTGCAGATGACTGTGAATGCTAGTAAGTAAAGAGATGTTGCAGATGTGTACCTGCACTCATTGTTATCACAAGTGAAGTCTTGTAAGACATACAGCCTAGGTTGCAAGGTCTCAGCCAGCCCCGATGAGTACCACCACCTACTATAAAAGTCATGGCCACCTGTGCAGCGGATAGTGTACTGAACATCTCTCTCTCTGTCTCACAAATATAGGTTGATGAGGCTGTCCAGGTATTGTTGAACTACCAGAAGGAAGGCACTTGGCAAGCCCCCTGTCCCGAATGCAGTCCCTGCCCAGTAGACTATCATACCTCATCTGCAGACCCCCTTTAGTAAAGATCAATACATCAACCCTCTCTGAATAATCCCAACCCACTTTTGTACAAAAATTCTCAACAAAGAAATTCTGTTTATTTGTACTCTAACATTGTCATGCCCACTTGCATGGTCATTTTTAACTTCAAGGCAAACACAACTCTAAAGTTGTGGTCCAGGTAATTCACTAGTAGTCAGGTGGCTTAGCGTCAAATTTATCGATTATCGTTACATGCCAGATAAAAGCGCCATTTTTGGTACAGGGCTTCCTTATATAGCACCTACAGAACGATGTTAGGGTAGGAGCCCCTGGCAAAAATTTCATATAAGGGATTAGGGGCGGGGGCGTCGTCCTGGAGCCCCCAAATAATATATTCTGGGACCAGATCATGAAATATGAAGCCCTCATACTCATACTCATCACAGTTCACAGAGAGAAAAACTTCCCACTGTATGTGAAGGTCTTAGAGGAGCCGACCCCATTGTTCTTCGTCTTGGACCATGTGAACTATTCCAGGTGGACGCCTGTCCACATTCGAGATATGAAGTATCTACCAGCCACTGTCAAGAAGGAGTTTGATCAACAATCACACTGGGTTCTTTCCAAAACATCAAACAAGTTTTCTTCGATCCATTTTGACCAGGCCCATGAGCAAGAAAACAAGATTGGCGGTATTGGACTCCTGGAAAACCCTGCTGCTCTGAGACGATGGATGTTCTCTGGACCAGAAATGGCTAGAATGCTGAAAGAGTTTGAGGAAGAGTACTTTACGAAGATGATATGGAGAATCCTTAGAACTTCCAGCACCATGAGCAAGGTCTCTCATCAAAGAAGTCGTTCCAGAAACAAGTCAATCACCTTCCTGCAAGCATCAGGCAAATGGGTAATCCATTTTTGGATGAGGTTGATGATTTGGTAACGCTTGACAGGTGCAAATGCACAGACAGAGCCGTTGTTACCACAGTCCGCACACTGGAGGAGACTGGAAGGAAACAGTACCAAGAGTTTGTCAATACCGTGCCTGATGAGCGCACCCAGTCAATCCACGATCCAATCAAGAGAAATTCACTGGCTCCCTTCAGAAAATCCCACTGCAAGATAGTTCAGAAGAAAGTCAAGAAGATTAAAGTGTTTCAGAACAATGTAGCACTATTTTGCCAACTCTACATCGCTATGCAGAGCCGTGAGAGTGACTTAGATGAATTCTTCGCACACGAGATACATTCCTTCCCTTCTTCTCTCTCAGCCTTCTGTAATCTTCATCTACCAGGTACAAAGTCTGACCTGCTGCATTGCCTTGAGCAACTTGACCAACCAGAGCCACCATCAGCATATTGCTGTAAAGTCTTCGATGGAGCTGTCACCGTCCACTGTCTGCCCGTTATCGGCATCTGTATATTTGATAGATACGCCAACGAAGTATTTATTCCATACCTCGAGAAGCAACTGCAGACTACCAAGAGATTAAATCTTGTGTGGGACACTTACAACAGACAGTTTGAAAGAGTTTATCCGTGAAATGTGAAGATCTGGCGTCCGAAGGTGTAAATAATTCCAATATTCATGTAACAAAATACGAACGTTTGGAATAGAGTGCTCATTTTTTTAAAAATAGGAATGGCAGACCAAGCTTCCAGGCAATTGGATGGATTTTCTCTGTGACCCAATCAATAAGAAAGAACTGTTTGCCTTTCTTACATCCAAAGTGAAAGAGTTCCACTGGCCACATGGCAAAGAGGTGTTTGTCACATCAGGAGAAACTGCATGTGTCATCTGTCGGATCTAGCATCGGCATGGGAAACTGCAATCACGAAGAAGCCGACGACTGTCCTTGTGCAAACAGTAGACATTGATATGTTGTAGTCATCCTTGTCTGCAAATTCTATGATCTCCTCAAGACTCAAACATTATTGATTAACTGACATCTGGGTGGCATTCGGTATGGGAAAGAAATACAGATACTTCCACATCAATGCCATTTGTGGGAGTTTGGGAGAGTCAAAGTCACAAGCCCTTCCTGTGTTACACTCATATTCGGGTTGCGACACGACATCAGCATTTCATGGCAAGGGAAAGAAGTCAGTCTGGCAGGCTTGGAAAGTGTACAATGATTCCACAGAGACATTTGCTTATTTAGCCAAGCATCCCTTTCAGAAGATGACCGTTGACTCTGAGCCTTTACAGGTTCTTAAAAGGCTGATCGTTGTCTTGTACGACAAATCGAGTCCATCAAACTCTATCAATGAGACAAGAAGAAGCCTCTTCTGCCACGAAAATCGATCGATGGAGAAACTGCCACCCACGCAGAACGCACTACTGCAGCATGTGAAACGGGCCGTTTTTCAAGCAGAAATCTGGACATCAAGCACGAAAGCTAATCAAGACATTCCATCTCCACAGGACTATGGATGGACCAAGGAATGGGGGTCTTGGTTACCGATGTGGATGACAATATCGGATGTCTCTAAAGCATGTCAGGAACTGGTCAAGTGTTCATGCAAAGGAAACTGTTCTACCTGCAAATGTGGCAAAGCAAATCTGGACTGTTCACCACTCTGCAGGTTCCATTGTGCTAAATAGACGTGAGGTCAGATTGCTGAAGGTACGTGTCAGTGACATGAAAGCTCACAATATTTGGGTGAGCCATTTTCTCTATAACTACATTTATGTAATGAGAGAACATTTGTGATGTACACTATGCCCTAACTACTCACAAGCCAACATGAATGATTTCAATGTATGTACACCGTGTGGCCATGTGCTGTAGCCAAATATACTGGTGCCCGGTCCCCCCGCCCTTCGCGCATATTTTGTTCCTTCCACCATGAATGTTGTAAGTTAACTGTATTTCCACTGATACGCTTCAACTGATAATTATGCCAAGCAGATTAAAACAAAATAGAGGGAAAAATAAGTACATTGTTATTACAAATGACTACGCCCTAGCTATATATAGGACCCCCTACCCCAATTATTAGCACCAATTTTTGCTTAGTTGTCATGTTTCACTAAAATAATTACATATATCAAGTTTCCTTTTAACATTAAGCTACTGTATTTTGCATATAAGGATAACAGGGAAAAAAATATTTTAAACATTTCGGGGGCTACTTTTCAAGCTTGCTTGCTGAAAATAACACTCTGTAATTTGTTTTGCATTGAACTCTATGCAAATTTTGGGGGCTCTTTTATGACTTTCAGGGGGCTCTTTTTGGCATTTCGGGGGCAAATTCGCCCCGAGCTCCAGTGTATTTTTTCCCTGAAGGATAACAATTTGTAAATAATGTTGGGGCTCCGACACAACCCCCTCGCCCAGGGCTCCTACTCTAATATCGTTCTCTAGGTCCTAAGGTATCCCTATACCAAAAATGCGATTGTGTAACAACAATCCATGTGACTTTACTTTATATATCATTCGGGGGCTCCAGGACGACGCCCTGCCCCCACGCCCTTATATGAATTTTTTGCCAGGGGCTCCTACCCTAATATCTTTCAGTAGGTCCTAAGGAAGACCTGTACCAAAAATAGCGCTATTATCCGGCATGTAACAATAATTTCACTAAGCCACCTGACTATAGGAAGATAATATGCCGATAGTAATTGTTTTTGACAGTGCCACCGCATGTACTGCAAAACAATTTATTTAAAATAATGTAGAATTGTCTGGCTATGCATCTCACAGACAGCTGCATTGTCGAAGTGGTTTAGATTTAAGATTCACTGACTCTTGTTACCCCATAGCAATCCTAAACCAGCTGCCACAAAACTCGTAGGACCTTACCCGCCAATTGATTGTAGAATATACAAAAACAGTGATCATCATTCTTGTAATTAAAAAAAAAAGGCAAAAAAAGAATGTACCTATGAAAGTACATAAAAATTAAAAACGGGTCTATATATTCTCTTTTAAACAATGAAAAAAAATTGAAAAAAAAGTCTTAGTACTTGTCAAATTTTGAATGAAACTTACGAACGCAAAAATTTCACTCCTAAAAATAAAAATGAAAAAAAAGAAAAACTCTGAAAACACAAATGTGGAAAGGGGGTTTGAAAAATGCAACCTTGTAAATAAAGATTTTTTTAGTTCACAATGTTGTGAACTTGAAGAAAAAATGAAAAAGAAATAAAAAAGAGCAAAACTTTAAAAAGTCAACTTTATGTCTGGTTGATGTGTATTGTCTTTGTCTTTATGTATTGCGACCTTTTTATAATTTATTTCATTTATTCGTGGTCAGAAATAGCACTTAATTTTCAATACCTTTCACCTTTATACAATGAAATAATATCTTGTAGTAATAACACTTGAAAGAAATTGTCTTTTGTTCTATTGAAAAACACATTTAGATTTTATTTAGTGTATTTTTTTTCAAAATTCTTTTGGTAAATTTTGACTTTGCATGTTTACAGTATATAAGATTGGACATCAATTTTGTTTTCCTTCACTGATTGTTAGATTATTATCACTTTTGAATATAGTTTGGATGAAGTGCCTTTCTTAATGAGCTTGTGTTTTTCCTTTCATGTACATAAGTTTTACTTTGTTGTTGTTTTTTCCTGCTGTTATTTCTCTTTATTGTTTGTGTTATTTCTTTTTTGCATGCTACTTTAGACAGTTGCCCAAAGTTGATCGAGTAAATAACATTTAACAATAATATGTGGCTTGATAGTACAGAAAATTGTTATTTCATTCTAAATATCCTCGTGGCAATTACCTGAAATCCCATAGATATCACCAGAAAAAAAAAGTTGACTGAAACATAAAAATCTACAAAACACATGCGAAAAAAATTATAAATGAACACTAAAACTGGGCAAACTTCGGTATTTACGAGATATCAGTCATGGAAGAGATATCCAGTCATGTGTTTCATTAAAAACTACAAAATAAACTTTGGTTCTTACTCTATAACAGGTTGTTTGTGTTTTTTCTTGTGATCCAGTTTACTGAAACAATGTAATTGAATCCTTGGCATATGCTTTTGAGAGTGGAAAAAAGAACTTAATTTTACATGCATCTTATGAAGTTTATGAACATGTGAAGTGAAAAGAATAAACGTGTTGGTGAAAGGCATGTAATCAGTGAAAATATGTTATTCTTGGTCCCTTTAGTTCATTGATAATCAGTTTTCCTAAATTTTGTTGAAAGGTTTAAGAGGATAACACACATCTGGGTTATCTAGGAGAGAGGGGGAGAGATGAGGAGTAGAAGAAGAAGAAAAGAGAAAGAAATACAGGGTAGAGAGAGATAGGGAGAGAGAATGGGCCGTATGCATAAAAAGTAGCAATTGCTTGCAAGCAATTGCTTCAAGCACAAGCAATTGCTTGTCAAGCAAAAGATCAAGCTCAAGCAATTGCTTAAATCCGTATGCATAACATTTTGCTTGTGCTCAAACCTTTGCTTGCCTCCAGCAAGCAATTGCTTACGATCTCAACAATAGCGACGTCACGCCGGTGCGAACATCATTCATGGGAGAACAAAGGCGGGTTTCGCATACTAGTAGTGTATTCAAATGTCATGCGTGTGGGGTAGCCTTTCCTGACATGGCAGTATAACATTCCAGGATGACATCCTCCCGTTTTCATCATGTTCAGGTATGAACCTGTGTGCTAACCACTCAACGTTCTCTTTGTCGAAACGGAATAGTTTCCGATAGGTCTCGGGAGCAATTTCTTCTCGATTTATTCTACTCCTGTACAACTTTGGTTTTTCTCTAACGAGCATAAACATGATGCTTAACCGCGAACGTCCCGATTAAGCAAGAGCTCAAGCTGCTATGACGGAGCTTGAAAAACGTAAGCAATTGCTTATAAGAACAAGCAAAAGGTTCGTTTTATGCATACGTTTTTAAGCAATTGCTTGATCTTTAAGCAATTGCTTGCGGACATCAAGCAATTGCTTGTGCTTGCTAGCAAAAGCATTTGCTTGCAAGCAATTGCTTATTTTATGCATACGGATTCAAGTAAAAGGCTAGCACAAGCAATTGCTACTTTTTATGCATACGGCCCTTAAAGGGTGTGTGTGACAGAGAGAGATAGATGAGATGTAAGAGAAAGAGAGAGACAGGGCGTGTGTGTGTGTGAGTTTGTGTGAGAGAGAGAGAGAGAGAGGGAGATTGTAACTCTGGCCTATTGCATAAACAGTTGAGACTTGAAAGAACCCAAAACCCATCTCGATTATCAACTGATGAGAATCATGTACATACATGTATCAAGGACTTCTAGTGCCAATTAAAGTCCTCGTCTACAAGGAGACTGGAGGTTCAATAAAACAGAGTGAGATAAGTAAGTACTTCGGACGCTTCAACAATAAAGGATTACAGAACAAACATTTAAAGCGGTAATTTACAAATTTATTGGTACAAAGAAGTACACTTTCCCTTTATAGGTATCAAGATCAAGGTGTGATGATACATGTACATTGAAGAATTAAACATGAGGAATGCATAGTCGTACAGTGAGGTTACATGGATAAATGGCAGGAATCAAGTCGAACTGGATTACTTGAACGAGTAGTAACAGCAAAAATGCTTCATAATGGTAATAAAAACGAGTTTCTTATATTAACTGACCAAAGCGTGTACAGTATTATTACTACAGTCACTGGATTCAATGACTATTCTGCACATTACAGTGCACATTCTCCACTCCCTAGGGAGCATTCCATCTAGTCGTCTTTTTATGGGCGCGCACATGCTAATTCAACCACAACGAAACCTGGGTGGAAAGGAGCAATGTAGTTAACATGCCTTGCTCAAGGACGTAAGTGCCGTGCCGGGGCTCGAACCCACGACCTTCGCATTTCCAGTCAAGTGATGGCCACTTGACTACTACACCTCTACTCGAGTTAAACCAGGACTGGCAGGTTCTTGTACATGTCATTTTGAGTAGGATGCAATACATTTTGGAGCTTGAAAGAACATGTTGATCTTGCATGTACGAGTCAGTTTCACAAATTTCCCAACAGTAGAAAAAATTTCATAAATAACCTAACAAGAGTATGAAGTAACATGAAGTTCAATTAACAAAAATAAAGGAAATGTAGCTTATTAATGACCTCTTGCATGAAAAGTTGTTTCAACACAACTAACTGAATTTCAACCATAATTTGATATTCAAAATGGGATTGCATACTTTATAGCACTTGCGTTTAACTTTTGTGTTGGCGTTTGAATGCGTCTTTTTATGCAAGAGCCCCAGATCACTGGCCAATCAATGGGTGGATATTTTATGATACATAGATACCACTGCACTTATGGCAAGCCAAAAGGGAATATATTCATCTCTTGTATTTATATTTAATATCTCTGAATAAATTTATTTATCTTTTGAAATTATCATTCATCTTTTAAATGTAGACTATTCATCTTTATTTTAAATATATCTTTCAACATATATATTCATCTTTTCAATATGTTCGTCTTTTTAATATATTCATCATTGTATATGTTCATCCTATCACTATTTTCGTTTTTATATTTTATTTATTCATCATTTTAATATATTCATCTATTCAATATATTCATCTTTTCACTATTTTCGTCTTTTTGATTTATTCATGTTTTTAATATATTCATCTAGGCCTATTCAATGTATTCATCTTTTCAATATTTATGTCTTTTTTATTTATTCATCTCTTCAATATTTTCGTCTTTATTATTCAACTCTTCAATATTTTCGTCTTTTTTAATATTCATATTTTGTAATGATTCATCTTTTAATATGTTTGTCTTTTTAATATATTCATCATTGTGTTTGTTCATCATCTTTTCACTATTTTCGTCTTTATAATTTATCCATCTGTTTAATATGTTCATCTATCCAATATTTTCATCTTTTCAATATTTTCGTCCTGAAATTATATTCCTCTTCTTCATTACATATTTACTTGTTCGTCTTGTATATATTTTCATTTCAAATCCATGTTTGTTTAATTTGTTTGTCTTTTACAATATTCGTCTTTTATTCTACATCAGATTTGTTCGTGTTTAATTATATTCGTCTTTTACATTACAAAAAAAAAAAGTAGTGATAGGATGAACATATACCAGTGGCGGATCCAGGGGAGCTGGGGCCCGGGGCCCCTCTAGAAAAAAAACAGGTAAAAACACCCTTTCTTTTGAGAAAAAAAAAGAAGTTGGGCCCCCTCCCCTGGCGCCCAAGAGGGGGGGCGGTGGAAAAAAATAACCATTCCCATAGGGAAAAATTTTTTTCGGGTGCCAAAATTTTTTTGCTCACTACCCTCCCCACTGAGCGAAAAATCGACCGGCACGATTTTCAAATTTTCGCACGAAGTGGGCCCCTTTTTAGGCCCCCTCCCTTGCCGCCGGCTGGATCCGCCCCTGACATATACAATGATGAATATATTAAAAAGACGAATCAACATATTGAAAAGATGAATATATTAGAATGACAAACATATTGAGAAGATGAATATATATGTTGAAAGATATATTTAAAATAAAGATGACTAGTCTACATTTTAAAGATGAATGATAATTTCAAAAGATAAATACATTTATTCAGAGATGAATATAATATAAGAGATGAATATATTCCCTTTTGGCTTGCCATATTTTCGCGTGTCAGGTAGCCTCTAATCGGGCACATCTACAAGGAGGTCAATGAATATGCATATCAATGACGTCGTGTCAATTCATGAATATTGATGTTCTTGACTGCGCGCGTACGTACGTGCAGAATTGAGGTCATGTATGGAGGTGGAACGTGCAACACAGTGGCTCAGTGAAATCAGGGGCAAAATCTTACCATTATACAGTTGTATTAATTGTCTGTGGTTATGAGGTAGAAGTATTTGAGTGTTAAGCATATTTATTGAGTTTCGATTTTGATAGCGTGTTTATACAAATTTGGCGATTCGTTTTTGAACTCCAAAGAGCACGTGGCCAACGTATAGCCTACTACCAGCCAACTCGGTCGTCTGCCTGAAACCCGGGCCAAACCACCTCCCTGCAGGTGTGCCCGCCTACCTCTACATGTGCCCGAGAAGAAGGGAGGGTAATAAGCCATACAGCTATAGTGTCGTATATAATTTATATCGATTATTCTAGATATGTAAAGGATGTTATAACGCTTGCTAAGAAAGTCTAAGATACAAATTTGAAATTAGCTTTACAAATATCAGGTCAACTTATTTTCATTGATTTTCTTTGGATTATACTTGTTTAAAATGGCAAATTAAAACATCGCCTCCTGTAGATGTGCCCGCCTACCGCTACATGTGCCCGACATAATGGTAGGTGTAGCAAAGCATTCAACTAGTGTTGTATATTATGAATATCCGACATGTAAAGGATGTAAAAAAAGCTCCCTTATATACCGAGTTTCCAACTATCAATTCAACATCTTTTCATTGATTTTCTTTGGATCGTTCGTGTTTAATGTTGTCAAAACGTCATCACCTCCCTGTAGATGTGCCCGCATACTGATGTGCCTGAGATAAGGGAAGTGAATAAATAGGCCTACAAATAGTATTATATTTTCAATATACGAGAGATAACGGATGTAACAAAGCTCTCTAATATACAAATGAGTTCCAACTATCAATTCAGGCTTCTTTTCATTGATTTTATTTGAATTATACGTGTTTTACGTTGTCAAAACATCACCTCCTGTAGATGTGCCCGCATATACTACATGTGCACGAGGAGAGGGAGGGTGAATTAAGCAATTAATACAGCTACGGTGTTGTATATTGAATATCCGACATGTAAAGTATATAATAATGCTTCTCATATACAAATGAGTTTCACAAATATCAATTTATCTTCTTTTCATTGATTTTCTTTGGGTTATACGTCTTTTACGTTGTCAAAACATCACCTCCCGGCCTGTAGATGTGCCCGCCTACCGCTACATGACTATGCCCGATATAGGGGAAGTGTAGTAGCCTAAGGCATACAACTATGATTATCCGAGAGATAACGGATGAAATAAAGCTTCCTAATTAGATACAAATGAGTCTCACAACTATCAATTAATCTTCTTTTCATTGATTTTCGTTGGATTTTAATCATTTTACGTGTTTTACGTTATCAAAACATGCACCTCCCTGTAGATGTGCCCGCCTACCGCTACATGTGCCCGAGATAGGGTGAGTGTAGTAATAGGCATACAACTTGTGTTGTAAATTGAATATCCGACATGTAAAGGATATAATAAAGCTTCTAATATAAAAATGAGTTTCACAAATATCAATTTATCTTCTTTTCATTGATTTTCCTTGGATTTTACGTGTTTAACGTTATCAAAACATCACCTCCCTGTAGATGTGCCCGCCTACCGCTACATGTGCCCGAGATATAGGGGGAGTGTAGTAATAGCTAGGCATACAACTAGTGTTGTATATTGAATATCCGACATGTAAAGGATATAATAAGCTTCTTAAATACAAATGAGTTTCACAAATATCAATTTATCTTCTTTTCATGGATTTTCTTTGGATTTTACGTGTTTAACGTTGTCAAAACATCAACTCCCTGTAGATGTGCCCGCCTATACCGCTATATGTGCCCGAGATATAGGGGGAGTGTAGTAATAGGCATACAACTAGTGTTGTATATTGAATATCCGACATCTTAAGGATATAATAAAGCTTCTTGAATACAAATGAGTTTCACAAATATCAATTTATCTTCTTTTCATTGATTTTCTTTGGTTTATACGTGTTTTACATGGTCAAAACATCACCTCCCTCTAGATGTGCCCGCCTACCTCTACATGTGCCCGAGATAGGGGGAAGTGTAGTAAGGCATACAATTAGTGTTGTATATTGAATACCCGAGAGATAACGCATGAAATAAAGCTTCTTAAAGACAAATGAGTTGATCAAAATATCAATTTATCTTCTTTTAATTGATTTTCTTTGGATTTTACGTGTTTTACGTTATCAAAACATGCACCTCCCGGCCTGTAGATGTGCCCGCCTACCGCTATACATGTGCCCGAGATAGGGGAAGTGTAGTAATAATGAAGGCATACAACTAGTGTTGTATATTGAATACCCGAGAGATAACGCATGAAATAAAGCTTCTTAAATACGTTGAGTTTCACAAATATCAATTGATCTTCTTTTCATGGACTTTCTTTGGATTTTACGTGTTACACGTTGTCAAAACATCACCTCCCTGTAGATGTGCCCGCCTACCGCTTCATAATATGTGCCCGAGATAGGGGAAGTGTATAGGCGTATTACTCAGGCACGGATCCAGGATTTCTTAGGGGGGGAGGCCCAAATTTGAAATTATGCGAGCCAAATGCGAGACAAAAAAATCCGCATCACCCCACTACATGCAGGCCCCGCTGAAAGTTTTTCAAAGTGGGTGGGGGAGGCTAAATTATTTACGATCGGGTCGTAAATTGGCTTGGGGTCAAGGGCAGAGCCCTCGAAAGCTCAGGGGGTATGGGCATTTAAATACGGTCAGATGAGCATATTTTGAAACCTTATTCATGACACTGGCAGGACACTAATTGGCGTGGGATCCAGGGTGCGGGCCCCAGAAGCTCAGGGGTTTAAGGCATAAAATTACCGTCAGATGATCATCCTGGGGCCCGCCTTAGGGCCTAGGTGGCGTCCAGGGCAGAGCCCCGGAAGCTCAGGGTTTTAGGCATTTAATCACGGTCAGATGAGCATATTTTGATACCTCATTATTTTGTGACACTGGCAGGTCACTATTCTTTCTTTCTTTCTATTTCTCTTTTATATACTTTTTCAAAAGAGTGGGGGGTAGGAGCTCGAGGCCCCGAGCCCCGCCGTTCCGCAGGTCCTGACATGTAGGCCTCTAAAAAGCATATTTCTTGCCTGACTGTAAATTTAGGAATTTTCCAACAAACGCATAAAAAAGTATAATTTACTAAAAAGTGATGAAAAATCTCTGAAAATTATGTCATTTCAGCAACATTTGTAAATCACCGGTGTCGAATTAGAAATAAACTACGTCTGAATTTATTGGGGAGGGCAGGCAACAAGCCCCCCATCAGTACGCCAGTGGCCCCCGATTTTGTTGGCGGGAAAAATCGCAACTGATTTCCCTACCTTTTTTATCTTTTCTTTCTCTCTTCTTGCTCTTTCCCTTCCCTTCCTTCTCTCTCTTTAGGTTTGCTGGGGGAGGCAAGGGCATTTTGCCCCGATCCACACGTTGTTGGCGGGATTAATCGCAACTGATCACCCCTTCCTTTCACCCTTTTCTTTTCTTCTTCCTCTTTTTTGTTCCATTTTAGCTCTCCTCTTTCCCTTTCCCTTCCTTCTCTCTTTTTTGGCGGGGGCGGGGGACAGTGCTATTTTTAAAAACTCAACATCACCCCTCCCCTTTGAGCGCCAGGAGGGGCCCATCTTTTCTTTTTTTAACAAAAAGGGTGTTATTACCTGGTTTTTGTTGTTGCTAGGAGCCCCTGGATCCGCCACTGCCATGTACTGTAGCTGCTCTTGAAACAGCCAGAAACTGACAGAGTTAGGCTATGCTCATGGCCTCATGGAAATTTACGTTTACTGTTAGTCTGTGCTTACAAACAGGCTTTAGACACCCAGGTGCAGAAAATGAGTGGTGAGTTGTGATCAAAGTATTACCTACTCAAATTTTGAAATCCTAGTGTCTTATGATAATTTCTGTTATGCATGTACATAATATATTTAAGATGAAAAAGAAAGAGAATAAATAAATCTCTGTTAGACAAATTTAGTCATATTTCCCACATAAGGCTTTCTCAGGTTTTAATGAGACTATACATTGAACATACATCTTAATGTGCACGCAGTTGTCTTGACAACAAGTGCAAAGCAATAGAGTAGGGAGAGAGAGAAAGTGAGAAATACAGTGTCCATTGCAGAACCTTTTCATGATCATATTTTTAGATAAACATGTATATAAACATGTATATATATATATATATATATATATTTATTATATACACTCGTGTATATCCCAGTTACATTGCAAAGTGATGCTAATGTGAAGCCATAGAGCAAACCTTGATGTTTATGAAGAGGATTAGTGTTAAACTTTTCTTTTTAAAAGAAAATATGGTTGACTCTACAAAAGATTATTGAACACTTTCAAAACATCTTTTAAGTCATGCTTGTGATGATCTGGACATCAACTACATTTTTGTTGATGATTAGAATAAATGAGTTGGTTTACCAAAATGATGTTGCTTTTGACAAGTATCTTTGTAAAAGTTGGGTGATGCTTATGATGCATATTTATGAATTATATAAATTTATTTTGTTTCATTTCAGATACAATTTATCACTTCACAAATAAGGAAAAGAAATATAAGCATTTGTATGACTTGGCAGGTCTCTTAAGCCCTTTTTGTTTTAGTTTTCAGGTTTTTATGAAAGCACAAACCATTCCACTAATATGGACTTGATAATCTTGAAGCTTAATTATATTAGACAGGAAACATCGAATCGAGCCACATTTATGTGCAAAATGTAATATCTGGCTAGCACATCTGCAGGGAAAGATACGGTTGACCAATTAAAACATGTTATTATTCAAAGGAATTTATTTTTTCATTTTAAAAATCAAAGCACTACCCCTTCCATATGGACTTGTTAAAGATTAAAGCTTAATTACATTTGACAGGAAGCATGGAATCGAACCACAAACATGCATCTGTGTAAAATTTAATAATTAGGTTAGCACATGTGCAGGGAGGAGATAGTTGAACAAATGAAACACGTAATTATTCCCCCAAAAAAAAAATGACAAGAAGTTGAATTGATATTTTTGAAACTTATTTGTATCTTGGGAAACTTTATTTGATCCTTTAAATCTCGGAACTTCAATATAGGCCTACAACAAATTACCCTCCCCTCTCCCCGGGCAAATGTAGCGGTAGGCGGGCACATCTACAGGGAGGTGATGTTTTGAAAACGTAAAACACGTTTAATCCAAAGAAAATCAATGAAAAGAAGTTGAATTGATAGTTGGAAACTCATTTGTATATAAGGGAGCTTTTTTACATCGTTTACATGTCGGATATTTAA
Source organism: Mesocentrotus franciscanus (assembly GCA_037976565.1). Taxonomy (NCBI): domain Eukaryota; kingdom Metazoa; phylum Echinodermata; class Echinoidea; order Camarodonta; family Strongylocentrotidae; genus Mesocentrotus; species Mesocentrotus franciscanus. The sequence continues at coordinate 15,765,321 of CP137668.1, forward strand.
TATACAACACTAGTTGAATGCCTGGCTACAGCTACCATTATCTCGGGCACATAGTGGTAGGCGGGCACATCTACAGGGCGGTGATGTTTTGACAACGTAAAACACGTTTAAACCAAAGAAAATCAATGAAAAGATGTTGAATTGATAGTTGGAAACTCATTTGTATATAATGGAGCTTTTTTACATCGTTTACATGTCGGATATTTAATATACAACACTAGTTGAATGCCTGGCTACAGCTACCATTATCTCGGGCACATAGTGGTAGGCGGGCACATCTACAGGGCGGTGATGTTTTGACAACGTAAAACACGTTTAACCCAAAGAAAATCAATGAAAAGATGTTGAATTGATATTTGGAAACTCATTTGTATATAATGGAGCTTTTTACTTCGTTTACATGTCGGATATTTAATATACAACACTAGTTGAATGCCTGGCTACAGCTACCATTATCTCGGGCGCATGTAGCGGTAGGCGGGCACATCTACAGGGAGGTGATGTATTGACAACGTTAAACACGTATAACTCAAAGAAAATCAATGAAAAGATGTTGAATTGATAGTTGGAAACTCATTTGTATATAAGGGAGCTTTTTTACATCGTTTACATGTCGGATATTTAATATACAACACTAGTTGAATGCCTGGCTACAGCTACCATTATCTCGGGCACATAGTGGTAGGCGGGCACATCTACAGGGGGTGATGTTTTGACAACGTTAAACACGTTTAACCCAAAGAAAATCAATGAAAAGATGTTGAATTGATAGTTGGAAACTCATTTGTATATAATGGAGCTTTTTACATCGTTTACATGTCGGATATTTAATATACAACACTAGTTGAATGCCTGGCTATACAGCTACCATTATCTCGGGCGCATGTAGCGGTAGGCGGGCACATCTACAGGGAGGTGATGTATTGACAACGTTAAACACGTATAACTCAAAGAAAATCAATGAAAAGATGTTGAATTGATAGTTGGAAACTCATTTGTATATAAGGGAGCTTTTTTACATCGTTTACATGTCGGATATTTAATATACAACACTAGTTGAATGCCTGGCTACAGCTACCATTATCTCGGGCACATATAGTGGTAGGCGGGCACATCTACAGGGAGGTGATGTTTTAATTTGCCATGTTAAACAAGTATATTCCAAAGAAAATCAATGAAAATAAGTTGACCTGATATTTGTAAAGCTAATTTGTATCTTAAACTTTCTTAGCAAGCGTTATAACATCCTTTACATATCTAGAATAATCGATATAAATTATATACGACACTATAGCTGTATGGCTTATTACCCTCCCTTCTTCTCGGGCACATGTAGAGGTAGGCGGGCACACCTGCAGGGAGGTGGTTTGGCCCGGGTTTCAGGCAGACGACCGAGTTGGCTGGTAGTAGGCTATACGTTAGCCACGTGCTCTTTGGAGTTCAAAAACGAATCGCCAAATTTGTATAAACACGCTATCAAAATCGAAACTCAATAAATATACTTAACACTCAAATACTTCTACCTCATAACCACATCACAGACAATTAATACAACTGTATAATGGTAAGATTTTGCCCCTGATTTCACTGAGCCACTGTGTTGCACGTTCCACCTCCATACATGACCTCAATTCTGCACGTACGTACGCGCGCAGTCAAGAACATCAATATTCATGAATTGACACGTCGTCATTGATATGCATATTCATTGACCTCCTTGTAGATGCGCCCGATTTAGAGGCTACCGTTGATAAAGGTAGCGTACGAAGGTGCTAGGCTGGTAAGGGCTGGCGGACTCATGAATAAACATCATTATATGACGTCACAAACGTCATCGCCCTGACTGGTCCGCGCCACGCCTACTCCAGATCCTAGCTTAAGGGGGGTGCTAGGCTGAATGGAGAGGGTGCTAGGCTGGATGTAGTATAGTGCAAGTTTAAATGAAATCATATGCTAGGAGACCGATAAATGCATGGAGTTAATATTTAATGTACATTTCTAAGGCTCAATGTAAGGGGTGCTAGGCTGGATGTAGTTATATAGTGCAAGTTTAAATGAAATTAGATCCATAAATGGAGTTAATTAATGTACATTTCTAAGGCTCGATTGAGGGGTGCTAGGCTGGATGTAGGGGGTGCTAGGCTGGATGTACTTATAGTTATAATAGTGCAAGTTTAAATTAAATCATGCTAGCTATAATGGAGATAGATGGAGTTAATGTACATTTCTTATTAAGGCTAATTAAATGCATATGCAGGTGCCGGTGCACATGCTAGGCTGCAGGGGCGATCCCGGGGGACACGTCCCCCTCAATTGTTTTAGGGGGGATCGTCCCCCCCCCTGAAAATTCGAAAAAGTGCACACACAATGACTGAAGACTAATTGCAAGCCACTTTTAGGCTCTGGAGGGCCCAAGAGTGCAGCGTTTAGACAAATTAAAATGTAAAATCTTCTCGCTCGGGAGCTACGCTCCCTCGCATAATATCCTTCAAAATATACAAGTAAATATTGTAGAAAAGTGAAGTGTGAAAAAGTACTGTGCTTGTGTTTTATATTATAGTTTTGCTAAGGAATGTAATGTTTTGATATAACAAAACTTCAAAAACCTGTGAGGGGGTAGTCACTTTTGTCACCTTCACCCCTCTCGTTCACTATGCTCCCTCGCACTGGCGTACGTACTGATGGGGAAGGGGGGGGGGCTTGGTTTATTTCTAATTGGATACCAGGGATTCACAGATGTTGCTGAAATGGCATGATTTTCCCTGAGCTTCCGGGGGTCTGCCTGGACCCCACCAAGGGCCCTAAGGCGGGCCTGGTTGCTCATCTGATCATTGTTAAATGCCTAAAACCCCTGAGCTTCGGGCTCCGCCCTGGACCCCACAAGGGCCCTAAAGCAGGCCCCTGGATGCGATTATCTGACCATTATTCAATGCCTAAAACCCCTGAGCTTCCGGGGGTCTGCCCTGGACCCCAAGGGCCCTAAGGCGGGCCCCTGGTTGCTCATCTGATTGTTGTTAAATGCCTAAAACCCTGAGCTTCCGGGCTCCGCCCTGGACCCCACAAGGGCCTAAAGCAGGCCCCTGGATGCGATTATCTGACCATTATTCAATGCCTAAAACCCCTGAGCTTCCGGGGGCTTTGCACCCTGGACCTCACAAGGGCCCTAAGGCGGCCCCTGGATCTGCTCATCTGATCGTAATTTAATGCTTAAACCCCTGATCGAGCTTCTGGGGACCCCACTCCAATTAGTGACCTGCATGCCAGTGTCACAAATAAGGTATAAAAATATGCTCATCTGACCGTAGTTAAATGCCTAAAACCCCGTGAGCTTCTGGGGCCCTTAGGCGGGCCCCTGGATGCTCATTTGACCATAACTAAATGCCTAAAACCCCTGAGCTTTGGGGCTCTGCCCCTTGACCCCGCCTGGGCTTTGCCCCTGACCCCACGCCAATTTACGATCCACTTGCCTCGCTCACTTTGCTCTACTTGATCGTAAATACTTTAGCCCCAGAGAAATCGCCGCCCCTGCTAGGCTGGATGGAGGGGTGCTAGGCGCTGAACAGGAGGCCAGTGATCGAGATCGATCGATCGATGCTCGATTGCCTCCGACCGATTTCTTTTTGCCACTCAATCAAATCATACAAAATAACCAATAAATTTCCTATCAAGTTCATTATACAACAGGGAGAAGATAAATTTGAATAAGAATACAATTAATTAATGAATCAAAGTACAGATGTATATACAATTAACTCCATCTATCTCCGAGCATATGATTTCATTTTAAACTTTTTTTTCTGCTTTAAACTTTTAAACTACATCCAGCCTAGCACCCCCTCCATTGAGCCTTACAAATATCAACTCCATCTATCTCTGATTTCATTTAAACTTGTACTAACTACATCCAGCCTAGCACCCCTCCATCCAGCCTAGCACCCCCTCCATTGAACCTTAGAAATATCAACTCCATCTATCTCTGATTTCATTTAAACTTGCACTAACTACATCCAGCCTAGCACCCCCTCCATTGAGCCTTAGAAATGTACATTAATTAACTCGATCTATATCTCCGAGCATGATTTCATTTAAACTTGTACTAACTACATCATCCAGCCTAGTACCCCCTCCATCCAGCCTAGCACCCCCTCCATTGAGCCTTAGAAATGTACATTAATTAACTCCATCTATATCCGAGCTTGCACTAACTACATCCAGCCTAGCATCCCCTCCATCCACCTAGCACACCCCCTCCATTAATTGAAGCCTTAAAAACATACATTAATTAACTCCATCTATCTCCGAGCATGATTTCATTTAAACTTGTACTAACTACATCCAGCCTAGCGCCCCTCCATCCAGCCTAGCACCCCCTCCATTGAGCCTTAGAAATGTACATCAATTATCTCTTAGCATGCACATGTACTTTTTTGCTTCTAAGTGTATTTTCTAATTTGTATTACTTTTTCTTGTAATTCTATCCTTTCTATTTAAAGCGCATAGGGACATGCTATCTTGTAATGTGTTATGAGCTATAAAAGAACGGAGTACTATTATTATTATTATTATTACATTTGAACTTGCACTAACTACATCCAGCCTAGCACCCTCTCCATTCAGCCTAGCACCCCCTCAAGCTAGGATCTGGAGTAGGCGTGGCGCGGACGAGTAAGTGCGATGACGTTCGTGACGTCATATAGTCATGTTTATTCATGAGGCCGCCAGCCCTTACCAGCCTAGCACCTTCGTACGCTACCGTTGATAAATTCGCGATAATATGATGCAATTCGCGAATCATCATATTAGATCTATATCACTTGGACTTGGTAAGTTGGTACATAGTCATTAGTAAAAGTCAATAAACCAGTGCATGCGTGTATGTCAGACTATGCTATTAGTATTAAAAAGTGTTTGTCTGACCAGGGAGATGATAGAAAAGAATCCAAGCTGTGTTTGAATGAATTAATGCGAAATTCGCGAAAATAAAACCCTCGCGAAAATAACGGCTTATAAATAATTATATATAACTAGCCTAATACTAGGTTTAGTATAGGCCTAGAAGTAGTCTAGATCTATAGTCCTACGTACAGTAACGCTAAAAATAAAATGCTAAATATTTTTCTACTGCTCTCAGTCCCTCGACCCTCTCAGGCTCTCAGTATAGTACACTCTATACTTCAATTACTTGTCCTTTTTTGTACAGTTATTGTAGGTTATTTCATCCCTCGGAAAGAGCGTCTGATGCAGATGGGTGATCATCAGGAGTCTCAGGAGCAGTTTACCAATGTTTTCATCAAGAACCTGGCTGAGGATGTAGATGATGGCAAACTGGCAGACTTTGGTCGCCAGCATGGCTCTATCCTTTCAGCTAAGATCATGTATGATGATTCCAAGAGCAAAGGGTTCGGATTCATCAGATTCGAGAATCATGAGGATGCAAACGATGTGAGTCTTCTAAAGTTCTAGCTCCCTTTCCTCCATCCTTCCACCCCACTCTCTCTCTCCCCTCTTTCTCTCCCTATCCTTCACTCCCTCTCCTAGTCCTTCCTCTTCTTCCACTGCTCCACTTGGTGAATGATTGTGCTTACATGTCCATGGAAAATGTAGAGAAGGCTGAAGGAGAATTCACATTGATATCTTAACAAGAAATAAACTTACCTACAATTATTTCTTGCTTATAGTACTAGTCTATAGACCTATGGTCTATAGATTTTGGGGAAACACCGGCCCCATGAGAGTGAGCAAGATAGTTATTCATCTAAAGATGTTTGATGTAACTTTTATTTTGAATGTGGTTTCCTTGTCGGAGTTATTACCCTTAAGAGAATTCTTCATTTTATCTTCTGCAAAATGAAGAGTCTAATATGTAATAGACCTAGAGCTAGGCATATTTGCCTTCTTTCTCTTCTCTCTATAGTTTGTCAAGACCGTCAACGGCTCAGAGGTGAATGGCAGGACCTTGTATGCAGGCCGTGCTCAGAAGAAGGCAGAGAGGGCAGCAGAACTCAAAGCCAGATTTGAGGCACTGAAGCAGGTTTGTAGTTTGATATGGTGAATTGAAAGAGTGCCAACCCCTCCAGCTGATTGGTTTCTTCATAGCTTTAAAAAAACACAAATAGGCAAAATTTATATTTGGGGAATGTGTATTTGTGCTTTCACTAGATTGGAAGTAGCATTTTATTAGAAAGGAAATAGCTTTTATGTAGCAAATTAGTTTACAAGATATCCCTGAAATTCCCTCCTCGATTGAACAAATGTAAATTTATCTAATAATGGTGGACTTTAAATTTTGGCTCTATAGAGGTCAGCAGCTAGCTATTGGATCAATTGTCCATTGATGTGATGTTTATTGATCTTGCCCCTCTGACTTTTACATGTATTCAGAGATAACATCTCTTGCTTCATTTAAGAATGATTCTCAATCAGTGCCTCCCAACTATTTCAGATTATGAATATCTTTCTAATGTGAAACTGTGTGATTGAGATTACCTTTCTCTATTTTATTGTCACAACTAATAGGAAAGCAGCACCCGCTACCAGGGAGTCAACTTGTACATCAAGAACTTGGATGATGAGATCGATGATGAGAGACTTCGCAAGGAGTTCAGCAGATATGGTACCATCACCAGCGCTAAGGTAGTCTTGCAATTCACTGCATTGATTTTAGCTCTCATAAAATTTCCGATGCATGCAAGCATATAATTTCCTACTCCTATTAGCCATTTTTATAAAATGTGCTAATTACAGAGAAGTCAGTCTTGAAATTTTCCCATAAGGTTGCTTCAATTTATGCATGCTTTATCCAAATAGGCGAATATTTCTATATCAGGCCATTAGCTGTGAGGTATTAGCTGTTTTTAAAGGCATCGTTTAACAATGTTAAATCTGAGATGCATGGCCCTACATGTTATCAGTGTCTGTGATATGGTGTAATATTGAAGCCCTAAAAAATTGCGCTTCAAAATGATCATGAAGTGCCTCAAAAAAGTAAAAATCTTTGAGTGACCGGTTTTACCATACTCATTTTCCCCAATAGACTGTAGTGTTATAAAAACCGTTAGGAAAAAGAAAAATGAAATTTGATTTCCAATCATAAATATCTTGATAATCAGACAGGAGATCGGCTTGTAAAAGTCATGGGATTCCTGACTGACCTAAAGGTTTATAATTATGATTGCAGCATGAGCTGAATCCAGGATTTTCAGAATCTGAGGCAATGTTACCAAGTCACTTTAAAGGTATAGACCAGTTTTGGAAACGCCCCCCTCTCAAAAAATGAAATGAAAGCTCTCATTACCAATAATGTAAAAGAATATGTTTTGACTAATACGTGATGATACAAATTTTGCCGGGAAACCGCCTACTAATTGATATATTTGGTAAATTATTATATCTATTTGGACCTGATAGATATCGCGCACGTGTCGCGTAGTCCCATATACATCTTTCTGTGTACAGTGCTTGTATTAAACTTTACCAAGACTGGGCCAAATTTCTTATCCTTATCATTTTGATGATTCCAGAACCTTGCAGTACACACCAATGCTTATATGCTAGATGATCAACCTTTTCTGATCGATTCCACAACGTTTTTTTCACAATGCAATCGCATGACCAGAACTGGTCTTTATCTTTAAGAAGATCGATGAGGTTTACATATTAAATTTTTGAAATGTGTAAATTTGATGAATGGAATGTAGCTTTGAATAATTGCTAAACATATGTTACAGTTATGAAAAGGTAAAATGTAACTAAAAATGTTTCCTTCATGGAGGGTTGGGGATTAACTGTTCTTCATCAGTCCTTGGCATGAAATACAAGATCTTGTTGGGTGTTAGTAAATGTTGTGATCTGTTTCATGGAACAAATTAGCAGAATTATTGTTGTTGAAGGCAAAACTGGACAACATGTTCACTCTAGTGTAACAGCAAGACTGATGGTATTTTGATATGAACAAATTAACACAACTGGGCTATCTTGTGATGCCAATCGCATGTAATGGAATAAGAATTCCCAAGTTTGAGAAGCTACTTCATAAAACTACAATATATTCTTTGTTATTGCCATATGGCCCAGTGGGAATACTTGTAGTTGGGTCTAAATAATATCCGAAATCGACAGCGACTAGTCTTCATCCTAGACTACTGTAGTGTACCTGTGTAGCTTAATGCTTATGTCGTCTGCTACTGTGCTGTGTAAATTCATTTACACCTTTCTATCATCACTACACTGTCACTGCTTAACTTTGTTAGACTAGGCTACTCGTTCCAAACACTCCACATGCAGCTCTTATTTGCTCTCGCCACTGCTGGTTCTTTGCTCTCTTCATCGCTCTTTCAGCTCTGCTCATTTCATGTGTACACATACTTAGTGACATACCTATGCCATCCCTTGTAATGATTTCAAAGCGATTGTCGTCACACGTTCCACATACTGACATTCGTGTGGCATAAAATGACTCAGCCTGAAAACGTCCAATTGTTTCCATTATAGTTATAATATCATAATCACATGAAGACTTCCGATGAACATATTCAAATGATGATTAACAGAGGTCATAGTATAAAATTCACTTTCTGCCTGTTATGGAGCTTATAAAGCTTATGAAGGAGGTTGAAAACTGGTAGGCCTTCCGACATTCTTCCAACAACTACAAATTCGTTTCCCAAGCTACCACGTTCTTCTAATCTGCCGCAGAGGGCTTAAATTCAATTTCTGCCAATAACATCCCGGCCCCTTAATTGTATTTCTTGATACAATTACAATCCACACTTATGCATAAATGCACCTTTAATAGTGTAGCTTACCAGATATGCATCTACTAACAACTGAGATACATACGTGCACCTAAGTAAAAAAACAGATTTCCTATCAAACTGAATAACCTTGTAATCCTTACAAAACTGCATTTCCTTTATCATTACGCATATGTAGCTGTTAATACCTGAGTGTGACACAATTTCTATACCCTATTGCTCATCTACATAAAACTATGCTGTCCAAATTTACCTGAACCTCTGGCTTTTGAGCTAATCTGTCACATTGATCAGACATTCTGTTAAATAAACTACAACCTCCATTTGCAAGTTACATGTACCTGTACAAGATGAACCTGAATTAGAATATGCCTGCTTCTGTCAATTTTTTGATTTCTCAAACAAAGGAAACTAACATTATCAACCAACTGGCTGTATCAAAAAACTCAAAACCTTTGTCTTATCAAACAAAAACATATTACAAAGTAATACACTGCATGTATTCTTTCATAGCCCACACTTTATCGCCTCTATTTGTTTACATTATAAACTCCTTTGAACTAACGCAACTTCCTGTAAAAGGCAAACTAATCGATCAAAGATGAATAACTCTTGTCATCAATCTGTTTAACCAAAACTACTTCATATAAAATGTGTTTGCTAGAAATCATCACTCAACATCTTCATAAAACCTACCGGTATAAACAATCTAATAATGTAGACATACAGTGGATTCTTGCTACCGGTACACATGTATATGAGTTCCAATCAACAAACAATAATTTGCATTTTGATCCAATATCAGGTCTCCTTTTCCTGTGCATTTAAAAAAAAAGATTAACATAAATTAGTTTTAACCTTGCATACTGATTCCACTGTAGGTCTGTGTTATAAACTTAACTCTTTAACCTTCAAATAAACATAATGGCAAGCAATATTTTTATAATAGCAACTAAACAAACATTAGTCAGCTATATTTACTTATTAACCTACTCGTTACTTATGCAGATTTTCCCCTTGATATGTTATGAATACAAGCTCCGCACTCATCAAACCAACGCTATACTTTGCCATTGGTAATTCTCCAAACAACAACATTTAACTGCATCTCATGTTATCCTCAATACCTTGGCTTGCATTCCTAACTGCATCTGTGAAACAGATTACACCTTTACTTAATATCTAGACTATATACCTATAGTCTTCATTATAGAAAGAAACCAGTTAACGTGAAGGCAAGTTTATATGCATGTAATGCAAAATTGCAAATAACTACAAACTCTAAATGTATCTGCAAAGTTATAATACATTTTAAAAACCTTTAAAAACAAAATCATAGAGGTTCTAATTTAACAATGATTAGGATGCATCTAAAAGCGTCAACTGACATTTGAGCACTTTCACTAAGTTTTGATTCTCCTTGTAGCAATGAAACTAACGTTTAGTCATCTTTAATACAACAATAAGTACACGAATAATTCACATTTTTACCCTTTTTCTCGATACCCATCTTTGAGTGATTCATCTGTATCAACTAATGTGTTAAACATCACGAAATGTACTTATAATATGATTCTTGACAACAAAACATAAATTATTTGCTTATGCCACTTCTGGATGCTACGTACTATATTAAGGTACTCTAATACATGCACTTTTCTTTGCACATAAACATACATTAACATAATAACCTTCCAAAATAAAGAAAACATTATTCTTCCAATATATCAACTTACACCTTTTATCTTCTTTTTACTTATTCAAATAAATGTCAAATACACTTGGAACAAACTAGGTATTTGATCATAATGCTTACAATGCACCAAATTTTACATTCAAATAGAAGAAGAATAATCCAAGGAATTGTTTAACTCTTGGTACATACCGGTACTGCATGTATATATCTGAGTTAAAAGCACTACAAAATAACAAAAAACCATTGTATTCAATACTAAAATGCATCATACTAATCTCCTTTCTTCTTATGCCAAATAAAATTATGAAATGCATGTTACATGAAAAAGTTACATGAAAATTTAATTAACAAATTTCTTGATATAATTCAGTCCTTCAATCACGTCTAGTGTTCTTGATGGTATCTATTTATTACATTGAATATAATTATAACTCAGCAAATATCACGGTCCTCTGCTCATCAAAGTTCTTTCTCCTGAATGGCTGCAGAAAGATGTCCATTGTAATTGGCATCAGAAGTTTTCCATTTAAATGTTACTATAGTTCTCCTTGTTGTAACTATAAATCTGCAGGCACATATAGCTAAAACTTGATATTATACTGCGTTGCCTGGTTGATCGTTGTTCCGTTGCACAATAATAAGTGTCAACAATTCAGAGTCAGTGCTTGTATTTCATAAAAACAAACGCATTTAAACTAAAAATATTGTGAAATTCTTTCATTCCTTTATTAGATGCTGTCGCGACTTTAATCTTTCATGAATTCAGCAACAATACTGCATTCATTCACTGAGGCAGAGCAAGTTGTGCACCTCATTAAAACAATAACTGATCCGACATTATTCTAATATAGACTTTAAGGATCCTGGTCTACTGTAGCACACACAGCGATCACAAATTCTGAATTCGGTATCAATACCGGATTCATTTACTGGGGCAGAGCAAGTCGTGCACCCCGTATCTAACAATTAAATTAACCCATATTCAAACAATGATTCCAACTGATCCATCCAACGCGATGAATACCGTTGATCATGCTGGTTGAGAAATTAAATTCATGCCAATACTTTCGAAATGATCCATCAAACTTTCAACAAAAAGGTATCACATTCGCTTTGTGTCAGATTTCCACTTGTGCTTATTCTGCCTCCAATAACAAACACAATTTAGTCACTGGTCTGGTTAATGTTGTCATCTTCGTCTTTAGTCTGGCACTGCGCACCAATCCTTGGCTGTCTGGATATACGTCCTCCACTCGAGCCATCGGCCAGGAACATCGGGGAGCATTATGGTCAGCAATCAGGACTATGTCACCAACTTGCAGACTTCGCTGAGGCTGCAACCACTTCTGTCGTTGCTGCAAGGCAGGCAGGTACTCACGTACCCACCTTTTCCAGAAAATATCTGCTAGATATTGCATTTGTCTCCAACGTTTACTGGAGTACATGTCTTTGTCTGTGAACTGCCCAGGAGGTGGCGATGATGATGTCTTGAACTGCAGCAAGTGATTAGGGGTTATAATGTTCAGATCATTGGGATCTTCTGACGCTCTCGTTAGAGGCCTACTGTATATTATAGCCTCTATTTCACACATCAGTGTTTGTAGCTGCTCGTCACTTTGGCTGCTTTTCAGGTGCTGTTCCTGAAGCACGGCATGGAGGATTTTTGAATTGTTCTGATCTGTCTTTCCCAAACTCCTCCGTAGTGTGAGGCTGCCGGAGGATTGAAGTTCCACTGTATTCCGTGAACTGCAGTGAAATGCACGATTTCCTCTTTCCTCCATTCCTTAAGGGCCTGTTTTAACTCACTGCAAGCCCCTACGAAGTTGGTTCCGTTGTCAGAATACAGTGCCGTAACTGGTCCTCTCCGACTCAAAAATCGACGCATGGCATTTATACATGAACTTGTGTCAAGGCTTCCAGCTACCTCTATATGGAGTGCTCTGCAGGACATGCACGTAAACACCACTCCATACCTTTTCTTGATACTGCGACCATGCTTTATCTCAAAGGGTCCAAAATAGTCCATTCCAGTGTGAGTGAACGGTGGTTCACATGCTTTCTGCACTTGGGAAGTTCCGCCATCTTCTGCGTGCTTGTTTTAGCCTGGTATTTCCTGCATACAGTACACTTCCTGATCACAGCCTTGATAAGTACACCTGCACCAACTATCCAGTATTTCTGGCGCAACTCAGCTAGAACATGGTTATGCCCTTGGTGACCAACCTTACGATGCATATGCCTTATGAGGAGGGTCGAGACATGGTGGCTATTCGGTAGTATTATTTGGTGCTTGGCATTCTCTGGGATTTTGGCATTTCTCAATCTCCCTCCAACACTCAGTAGCCCGTCTCGCATTTCTGGGTCTAGCTTCTCAAGATGTGATCGTTTCCTTGGTGATCTCTTAGTCTGATTGACATCTTTTGCTTTGCTGCCATCTGTCATTTCCCCTGGGAAATTCTGCCATTGAATGTAGGAAATGATTTCCTTCTCAGTCTTCTCTACATCATGAACTGTTAATGCAGAATCTTGCTGCACATCTGCTTCTAGGTTTCTGGTTCTTTGCAACAGCTTTGCCTTTAATCTGAGCCACCAAGCTACTGCTCTTTTGAGTTTATTCCATTCAGAATAATGTGTCAGCAATCTGTCGACAGGTTGAACTTCATCAGCAGTATAAACTCTTCCTGCCATGCTAGTTTTCTTTACCTCAAGACTTTCAGTTTCCTGAGATATGGACACATCTACAGCCTTTGGCCATTCTTCCTTGGACTTGGTTAGGAACTCTGGGCCATTCTTCCAACCTTCCTTCTGTAGCAGCTCTTCTGCTTTCAATCCCCTTGAACAATCAACAGCGGGATTTCTATTGGTGTCCACGTAGTTCCACTGTGCTGGACTGGATCCGTCATGGATTATTGCCAAGCGATTGGCTACAAATGTCTGAAATCTTGATGTCTCATTGCATATGTAGCGCAGTACTGTCATACTGTCCGTCCAGAAGTATGTCTCATTCACTGGTATCTCAAGTTCCCTTTTTAGCATCTTATCTACTTGAACAGCAACACATGCTGCTGTTAATTCCATTCTTGGAATTGAGGTTTGCTTGAGAGGTGCCACCCTTGATTTGCTCATAATGAGCTGGCTCCTTGCCTCTCCCTTGCTGTTGCTTGTCCTTAAGTACGATACAGTACCATAACCTTTCTCACTGGCATCCGCAAAGTGGTGCAGCGAGATAGACTCCGCATCTTCAAATCCTGTTGGTCTCAAGCATCTCTCTACCTTAAATCTTGATAACACCGGAAGCTCGTCTAACCATTCCTGCCACACGTACGTGCGCGCGCCATAGACGTACGTCAGCTTAGTGCAGCGCTCCATTGTTTACATTGTCTCTGCTTTTAGCGTGCGAGGCGCACTTCATTTGGCGAGGCATTTAAATTTTTGAGGTTGCTAGGGACGACGTGAGGAGGTTCCAGCTTTAGAGAAGCATGGATAAAAGAGAAATGATTGGCTAAGAGGTCAGAACAAACGATGAATATGCATGAGTAAGAGGTTCCCCAGGGGCCCCGGGAAATTCAAGGCCAGGCGAATGATAAAAATTAAGTAATCCCTTCGTACGTCGGACCTTCAGTTCACGTACGAGGGGAGAGTTACAAGAGTCATTTAAGTACATAAATTATCATTTCATTCATTCATTTCATTTCAAACCTCAGCTATATTCTTATTTGACTTTTTCTGTACTATCTATTGGTGTATTAAGTTTTTTTAATACTGAGTTAATAGTTTATAAACTTAGATTATAGCTTTCATTTTTTTTTTCATCAGAATTTGCCGTCAAAGTAGGATTACGTACGTGTGCGTGTGGGGAAGATGAGTGGGTTGGACGCCCATAAGCTTGCTCTCAGCAAATTGTGTAGGTTTTGTGGGGGTAGGCTAATCAGCTCTGGATATTCTTATTTTGTTTGTAATTACCAACATTTGTGGGACAATTCTGATTTTAATTTTTGTAATGATGATCATGTAATTCACCCCAAATCTTTCTGTCATAAATGCTATTGCAAGCTAAGTAATTCCAATAGGCGCAACAAAATCAATGACTGGAAACCGAAAAATGATTGGACGAAACACAAACGAACGGAGGAGGCCTGCACTACATGTAACCTAATGATACCAGCTAAGGGTGGGAGGCCCCCCAAAACCAAGTCAACTGGCAGACCCCCAAATCCAGCATTTCAATGTCAGCCCATTTTTCAGCACTTTTTAACAATTGTCTTGCGTATTCTATGTCCAAATTTATCTCGTCAGATCATTTCATGTTGTGTAAACTGTGTAATAATGTGTTGGTTAATCCATGTGTGGGTTCATGTGAGCATGTATTTTGTTTGAGTTGTGTACATAAGTCCTTTGTCAGTGCAAGTCGTGTCAGTGTTCCATGTTGTACCTGTCAAACACCAATTCACTACACATCAGTCACACTAATACCACAGTTTCACCTCGACACAATACACTCCACAAACATCATATGCACAGTCTGCAATACAAACCTACCATACATCAACGCTAAAATACACACTTGTATACATGACACACATGATCACACATACGCAAAACACACACATGTCACACCAACAAATCTCTCCCGCATCGAAAAAGACTTGTTGGGTACGGCCATTTTTAAAGAGAAGTTAAAAGAATCTAACGATGGCACAGCAACTTTTCACACAAAGGGCAAGGTAAACATAAAATAATATATGTATTCATAAAATTAATATGATTCTTATTTTATTATAATGCATGATTCATACAAGATCTGCATATTCACTAAATTAATATAAGCCTTCAGTGGAAAATCCCAAAATGAGGTCCTTGGAACTGGACAAAGTTTGCTTGTTTTACATGTACCAGGTATCTTGTTATATCAGTAGTCAATACAAAACAAAGCAAATTGATTTCATTTTGACCAGAGAAATTAGCTTTTATATCAGGTATTTCCTTACATCAGATCTCTTTATATATGTATTAATTATCTACATTACATGTTCGAGGATAAAATTTTTCTGAGCAATTATATTTTTTATAATAAAATGTGTTTCATAACTAACTTCAAATGGATTTTCACTTTATATTTTATTCATACGATCATGATAGGTTCTCAAGAGAAGTATATACAGTCTACTTCAATTATAACGAGCGCTGATACAACAAGATCTCATTATTAAAAACGAGGCAGTTTTCCCAATTCCGAATTCAAACCTGCGCACATGTGTCTATGTGTTCAGAAAAACAAAATTTTGTTTATAAATTGGCTTGGTCCTGAAATCCTCCTAATAATTGAAGTGGACTGTAATTTTAAAAATGTGTACAATACAATATGTGTATGTTAAAATTTATTAAGTTGCAACACACATCCAAAATATCTCAATCAAGTAATAAATAGATTAAAAATCAAGCCTCCCTTTTGTTATGCATATGCCCTCTCCCCTCCTTTGGCAGCCCAGAAAAAGAAAAATAAGAAATATATAGCAGTTGGTGTTCTTTCCTTATATGCAGGAATGTATTTAAAATATTCTGTAGCAACCACCACCCCCCCCCACGCCTAATTTGGCCACACTGTTACTAAAATATGATATAATTTGACGGACAAGTATTCAACATCCCCCTTTTTCAGCCAAAATAAACTAATGGCATATCTGATCTGTCTTTTTTTAACAATTAAGCCACTAGTAACAGCTAGTGCTTATGCACAAAGCCCAAGTTTCTTCAGATCAATGTGCTCCATCAACATTAAGACATCGCTCAGAGACGTTGCTGCAGGCTCGTGACTTAACGAGTGGAGGAGCAACATCAGCCCAACTAACCCATGAGGTAAAGTTCCGGAAACTAGCATCAGATCTGGACTCACTAATGACTGGCACATCCATTCGGATTCCAGATGGTGAAATGCTGGACTTGAAGGTTGGACAATTTGTGTACACGTCGCAGGCTTCATACGCACCCACTTGGCTTGGTCCAATCCTGCCACTATGTGATACAGGTTGCCCTTGCAAGATAAGGGGTATCAGTAATAGTTAATTCATGTACATGAAAAATGCTATTGTGAATAGATAGGATCAAAGCTAAAGGTCTGCCTGAACTTCTTGCACGTGCATGGCTTTGCTTGCGCTTCCAAGCAAGTACATACGGTATATGCATTATCAATGTAAACAATTTTAAGAAGTATATGTATATGTAAAAATCACAAAAGGTAGGCACATCTTTTTAGCCAGCTACAGCTATTTACAGGCAGTTTTCTTGGCAGAATTTTAAATATTTTGCCTACTGTGAATTGAGTGCACTGACCTTGGCACATCATGCACATGCAGTTAAGGCTACCTGTTGTAAATATATTATATAGTAACCACTATATACTGACTGTAGGCCTACAATTGAATTATTAATGACTTAATAGCAACAATAAGCTGTTGAGAGAGGCTATTTCATTAGCTCATTATTCTCCTCTGGTTTAAAGCTTTATGACTTACTTCGTTCTATTCTTGTTCCCGTGGTCTGTCGGCCCACTGTCAGGTCCAGGCTTTGGCGAAGAACTAGTCTACTCCCAGCTGGTTAGCATTGCGGTGACAACTCAGACAAGTTTGTAGACACTAATCAATCATATTATCCTTGTGCAATAAAACAGGAAGTAAAAAATTTAGACCTTATGGTTTGAAACATCACATCTGCTTTTTAAAATATATGTACTCAGACAACAGACAATGAACAATATGTATACAGGACATTCTCCATGGAATAAAGAACTGAAGACTGAACAATAAACCATGTAGTGTCTGCTTTTCTTTGAGAAATTTTCAACATATGAATTTATAACATATAGACTAGCTGTATAGATGTGGGTATGGACTATGGAAGGAGAAAGACAAAGAAGAGATATTGAGACGCGAGGGAGGGAGCAGTTTTTTTCCTGAGGCTGAGCCCCCATTTGTCATCAAATTTAATGGTGCTTTTTTTTACTTCTTTTTCTTTTCTTTTCTTTTTTTTTTGGTGAATGATGATCTAATCATAATGAAATTTCAGAATGATAAAAAGGAATGAACTGCCTTATTTGCCTAATAATAGTATGACTATTCTAATAATAGTCATACTATTATTAGGCAGTTCATAAAAAGGACTGAATTGCCTTATTTGCCTAATAATAGTATGACTATTCTAATAGTCATACTATTATTAGGCAGTTCATTCCTTTTTATCAATCTAAAATTTCATTATGATTAGATCAATTAATATAATCATCATTCACAAGAAAAAAGAAAAAGAAGTAAAAAAAGCACCATTAAATTTGAAGTTCATTTGTTTAAATGTTGATGTAGATCCTACTACAGAAGATCTAGCACTGTAGTACAGACAATGGTTTTGACAACAATTGAATTTAAACATGGTGATATCAATTCTTTTATATTTTTATCAATACAGTTCTAAAGCATCAAACTATTCACAGTTACATTAAGACTAATATTAACAACATAACCGTGACATTTTGCTTTTAAAAAATAATCACATGAATGAATTAAAGAGATTTCAACGCGCGAAATTCGTACACTACCTGTACGGACGACTAAAAGTTGTGCGTGGGACTACACGCATGTTATTGATGCAGTGGAGGCCAAACGGTGCACAAGCCAATTTCGCCCCTACGTACACGGCGGCACATTGAGCACCGCGCCGCTCAAACATGGATTATGCGGCTCTAGACTGTCGCATCACATGTTGATTAAAAAAGTTTTTATTGAAAGTACAATATTTTTATCTGATTTTCTTCAGCTACCGAGTCCCGTTTTATCAGATACGCAAAATGTCATATTGGTTGACTGACAATACAGTCAGCCACACTTCATCAAACTACACCTGACAGAAAAGGCAGAAAAAAAAGTAAAAACTTACCTCAAATTCCGCATTTTGGGGGTTGAGTCACGATGACAGAAAAAATGAAAGTAGAAATGTAAACAAATATTTCGATTTAGCAAATCCTCGTTCACTTAAAGGAATTCACAGCTATAAGCTTAAAAAACTCATTTTTATTTATTTTGACAATCAAACTAAAAACCTTATATTTTAACCGTAATTTTGTAATAATTATGCATTTCTAAGGGTATAGAAAATTACCTAAAGGAAAAATTAAATTATATTTATGTAAGTAGGTTTTACATTTTTATAAATCTTTGAGGTATGTTTAGTATACTATGTATATTCATATTTTGTTTTGAGTCACTGATTTTGATTGGCTGACGTCTAAAGTAAGGGGTTTTGGGAAAAAAAATTTCATACGTGAATAATTAAAACGGGGTAATTAAATGACGCACACACAAACAAAAATGGCGCCCGCGCTAATTAAGCGCGTTGCACGTACGTGGCCACTGTCTCTTCAGGTTCAGTGGAATTTGCTCATCCCAACCAATTCTCTGTCTGCACAGATCTTGCAACAAATGTTTCGCCACCAAAATCACCGGTGAAACAAATCCTAGAGGATCGTATACTGAGCTGACAACTGAAAGTATTCCTCTTTTTGTAGAAGGGCGATCCTTGACTGAGATGTTGAAGCCAAACTTGTCTGATTCTGCACACCAAAGAATTCCTAGTGCTCTTTCTTGCGGCAACTTGTCCTTTTGAAAGTCCAGCTCCTGCACTGTACTTGCTCTCTCCTCCTTTGGTATGGCATTTAATACTCTTCTGTCATTGCTCACCCATTTTGTGAGGTGAAATCCTCCCGCCTTACAGGCTTCTTGTAGGCCCTCTGATAACTCTGCAGCATCCTGGACTGTTGAGCTTGAGTACAAACAATCGTCAACATAAAAGTTGCGCTTGATGATATGTGCCACCTTGTCCTCTGCAAAGTCTTCTGCTGTGCGCTTAAGGGCATAATTGGCACAAGCTGGTGAAGATCTAGCCCCAAACACATGAACAGTCATGCGGTATTCCTCAATAGGTTGAGCGACATTGCCATCTGGCTACCACAGAAATCGATGTAGATCCTTTTCTTCCTTTAGCAGTTTCACTTGTGAGAACATGGCTTCTATGTCTGCCATTACTGCTATACGGTCTTGACGAAACCTGGTCAGAACACCCAACAGGCTGTTTGTCAGGTCCGGCCCCTGTAGAAGATTTTGGTTTAGGGACTGCCCCCTGTAGGCAGCTGCACAGTCATATACAACTCGTAGTTTTCTTTTCTGAGGGTGATAGACACCATGGTGTGGGATGTACCAGACTTCACCATTCTTTCTCTGAAGTTCCTTGTCTGGCACCATTTCAGCATAGTTCTTATCTATTACCTTGTGCATGAAGTCCTTGTATTCTCTGTGAAATTGTGGCTGACGCATGAACTTCCTCTTTAGATGTGCTAAACGCTGTTCAGCCTGAGGTTTATTGTTAGGCATCTTCATACTTTGGCTTTTTAGAGGCAGACCAATCTCATAATGCCCATCTACATGCTGAATAGATCCTTCAACTGAGTCTATAAACTGCCTATCCTGTCTCGACTTCTCAGGTTTGTCATGGCTCACCCTTTCACTGAAGTCTTGGTTGAACATATCTTCCAGCTGCTGATTAATATCTGCCTGGACGGAAACATGGTGAGCTGAAATCCTTTGTGACTCGTCAGACTTGGATAAACCATACACTGCCCAACCTAACAAGGTTCTAAATGCAAAAGGACCATCATGTTCACTGTGGATAACTTCCAGCGGTTCTGACACTTTTGGAATGTTATTTCCAATTAGAATGCCCACATCCTCATCAATCTCTGGCAACTGAATATGGTGAAGGTATGGAAACTGCTTCAACTTGGCTTGTGTTGGAATTTCCTCTTTCCCGACTGGAATAGACTGCTGGACAAATGCTTCTCTGATTTGAAGGTTGTTCTCCTCCTTTAAGTCCAGAACCTCTATATCGTTGATTACTTCACAGTTTAAGGCCTTACTCTCTGTCAAGGTTTGCAATTGTATGTTTTTCCTTTTTCCAGATAGCTGGAGCCTGTCCTTCATGTCTTGGCTAACAAAAACTGCATTGCTACCACTGTCCAGAAATGCATATGTCTGTATTTGTTTTCCACTTTCCTTTGAGCGCACCACTACAGGAATTACAACAGGGAGACTGCCGGATCCACTGCTGAAACTTGACAATGTGCGTTTCACACCATCCTCTGATTTGTCTGTAGCGGGGGTTCCACTGTTAGTAGAAGTAGCATCAGTGTCCTCATGTACTGTGTCCTTATGTACTGGAACTTCTTTCTGTGACTTAGGAACACCATCTTGATTTGGAGTTGAGGTTCCCTTTTGAAATTGTCTGTGCAGTACTGATGGATGCGTCCTTTGGCACAATGTACACTTCAGCCTACTCCTGCACTCCTTTGCAAAATGTGATGCCTTCTTGAGACAGGAGAAACATAAGCCCTGTGATCTGCAAAACTCAATGCGTTCTTCATGTGGCTTGGCTCCCAAATTTCTACAAGTCTCCAAATCATGCGATGATACCCTGCAATAAAGACAGTATTTGTCTGAACTTGACCTTTCTTGCCTTTGACTAGAAATGTTTGTAGCAAAGCCTTGCCTTTCATTCCTTTTTCCGGGTTGGCTTACATTGGAATGCGTAGTGTCACTTCTTCTTTGTGGTCCTTTAATGTCTCCGTACACAGGGTTAGATAGCACACAAGCTGCCTTGGCCACGAACGTCACCACATCTTCAAACTGGATACACTTTCCCTTTTCTTCCTGAATGTAGTCAGCAGTATGATGCCATTTTTCCCTTAGGCGATATGGCAACTTGGAGATAGCTATCTTGACATTGTTAGAATGATCTATTTCATTGCACTGTTTCAAATCCTTGGCAGTGTTCAGCAGCTCGGTCAAGCAATGCGAAAAGTTATTGAGCTTCTCTGCATCATCGGTCTTTATGTCTGGCCACTCCTCCATACGCTTGATTATGGCATTTGTAATCCTGTATTTGTTGCCATAATTCTTCTGAAGAACTTCCTTGGCCTGCTTGTAAGCTATCTCAGGATCTGCATTGTACATGCAACTTTGCACCATTGTGTTAGCTTCACCCCTCGTGAATTGTTCTAAATAACATAACTTGTCTCTAGGATTCGAAGTCTTCTCCTCAACACTATGGTAAAATGCTCTCATAAAGGAATTGTATTGCAACAGGTCTCCATTGAATGGTGACAAAGTTCTTTGAGGCAATGATGCTCTTTGGTGGCATTCCACTAGAACCTTGGTGAGGTCATTTTGTCTTTGAATAACATCAGTTTGTTGCATTAAATATGCAGAAAGGTCAAACACTGGCTGATTCTCACCTTGAGCATTATCAGCATGTTGAGTTGTTCTCTCATGAGCTACAGATGAAGGAGGAATGTATCCTGGCTGTCTTTGTGAAGGTTCACTTGCAAGCTGTCTTTGAACTTGACCTTGACCTTGGTATTGTGAAGCTTCCACCTGTTGAATAGCTGCCAATCTTGCACTTGCTGCAGCTACTTCTCCTTCTAATTCTAACTGCTCCTTCCTTCTCTGCAGTAATTGTATCTCACTTTCTAGTTCATGTTTCTTTCTGAGAACTTCTGCCTTTACTTTGAGTTCTGCATGGCTTGCTGCTGCTTCGACTTTAGCCCGAGATGCAGCACTCCAGTTGCTTGCCCCACTGACAACCGAGTGTGACCCATAACTCTTCATCTTGGGTGCAAATCTTGGTGCACCAACATTTGAAATACTATCACTTGGTTCAATTAGTGGTACATTCCTAACATCATCTGTAGTACCTCTGGCTTCTTCCAGATCCAATCCAAATTCAAATAGTCCCTGGTCATCATCCAGATTACCACTAAATAGTGGATCATACGTCGCACTATTCATGACTGACTTAATTCGACTGAAGTGAAGCAATAACTCTAAATCTAGTATTCTCCATAAACTTTATAAAGCCTCAGTTTTCAACTAATGTTATTGCCATATGGGCCCAGTGGGAATACTTGTAGTTGGGTCTAAATAATATTCGAAATCGACAGCGACTAGTCTTCATCCTAGACTACTGTAGTGTACCTGTGTAGCTTAATGCTTATGTCGTCTGCTACTTGTTGTAATATGTGATATGACTCGGTGAAATAATAGAGTCTGGCAGACGATGTAGTTACTAATTAGTAGCCATATTGTAAGACCCTTTATTTATGTATCCTTCCGCCTAGCTCGGCGTGGTATTTACATATCATATCTCATGTTAATGTAGTTCCAAGTGGATATACAACATCTCCCTCACAATAGATTTTTTTTTAAAATGAATAACCAAGAAAACTTATAACAGTTAATCATAAAACCTCTTGAAACTCTAAACACCTGCAAGCAAACATTTTGCAAATTTTTTTAATATATCTTTAAAAAACTTTAACATATGCCCGACTAATTGCCAGGTAACAATCAAGGAGTATGTTTATGATTCACAAGAAACCAAATTCGCAACCTTACTTTACTTCCGTAGAGTAGTCCTTTTTTGAAAATATGTGGAATACCTAAAACCAGATGATAGAGACAAAACTATGTGGTTACATATACATCAGCAAATACATGCCTATACAGTTTTTTTTCTATATTGACATTTCCAACTTCTTATTCACTAATCCAAACTTGGCCATTTAGAAGTAAATTGTACTTACATATATTTACAACCAAAATACTGTAATACTAGTTTGTAAGCAAAACATTGTTTCAAATTTGCTCATACAAAAAACTTTACTGGGCAGGGCTACTGGATAACTCTATGGAAACTTTAGAACATATATTCAACTTTGTTCTCATATTCTTAAAACATTTATAAAAACTCAACACAAAACACTGTATTCAAGAAAGTTATGTTGCTTGATTATCCAACATAAAGATACCCTTGGGCACATTTCTTTACATTAGCATCATTGCATGCCATTTTATTTATTGTATGCTATTTCTCTCTTCTTCTTTTCTTTTTTGTTGTTGTTGCTATGAATTTGTAAAAAAAACTTTTAAAAATCTCGGTTATTATCCAATATACAAGAAGTGTCTTTATGTGAGATTCTAACTATAAACTGGAACCTTTGTTCAATCTATATAGTCTGTCACTTCTTGTGTTTTAATGTTTCTTTCAAATAGTCTCGGATCCTGTCTGGTGGTCTAGCGACTGGTCATGGTCAAGTTTGTCTGCAATTCTTTTGTTTATTGGGGTAGGTGTGTTAGCTAGGCGCGCATCTTCAGTTGGCTCTGCCAGACGAGGCATCTGTGGGACATCTCTCAAGTGTACCCTATTCCTTCTGAGTCGCGTGCCATTTGGGGTTGTGACTATGTACGACCTGGCCTGTAGATCATTACATAAGTTTGTCACCACAGCTGGAATCTAAGTGTGGGATTCTTTGTCCAGAAAGCGGACTTTCTGTCCTACTCTAAGTGGCTGGAGGTCTTGCTTGCTTCCAACTGCATCGTAGTCTGTCTTCATGCGTCCTCTCCACTGCTCCAAACGTTCCTGGTTCTTTTGTCCTTGATATGTTGTATTCCAATCAAGGTTAGCAGGAAGCAGTGTTTGGACTTGGCGGCCGAATATCATTTCGGCTGGGGATGGAAGATGGGCATCCACTGGAGTACATCGAAGGTTTAGTAGAGCTGCTGCTGTACTTTCTCCAGTTGCCTGTGTTTTCTGTATGATCTCCTTCACTGTTCGGACCGTACGCTCTATTTGTCCGTTTGACTGGGGGTACTTTGGTGAGGATGTCTGATGCGTAATTCCCCAGTGCTTGCACATTTGCTGAAAAGCTGCATCGATGAATTGTGGGCCGTTGTCTGACATAATCTCTGTAGGAGATCCCAGAAGGCCAAATATGCCAGTTACAGCATTCGCCACACTTGCACTCGTTGTGGAAGTCAACCGATGTACGACTGGGAATTTCGAGTGATAATCAACTATAAGAAGATACTGAACCATATTCAACTCAAACAGGTCCATGCCAACTTTGGTCCAAGGTGTGATAGGGATTTCATGAGGAAGGAGTGGTTCCCTTCTCTGCTCAGGCATCCTTTCCTGGCATTGGTTGCACAGTCTGACACTTTCGTCAATCTGGCGATTTATGTTTGGCCAGTAAACCGACTGGCGTGCTAGGAGTCTCATCTTCTCGATGCCCGGATGGCCTTTGTGCAGTTGCTGAAGGATATCTTGTCTCATAGATTGGGAATGATCACCTGCCTGCCTTTGAAGAGGACACCTCCAGACATGCCTAGTTCATCACGAAATGGCCAGAATGGGCGCAAATCGTTTGGAAGTTCCTGAATAGTTGCAGGCCAACCAGCATGAGTGAATTCTTTCACTTGCTGTAGAATAGGATCCCTGGTAGTCTCCTTCTGTAGTGCTTCTTGCTTGAGGCTCCCGAAATGGAGCAGATCGATACCCAATGGGTCCTCAACCTCGTCCAGTAGTATGCTTTCTACGTGGACATCCAGCGGAATGTCTTCTGCCTTCGTCGGATTTGGCAGTCTACTGAGCGTGTCAGGAATAATCATCTCTGTTCCTGGTCTGTGTTCAATTGTGAAGTTGTATCCTTGAATCTTCCCCAAAAGCCTTTGTAGCCTGGGTGGGGCACTTGTGAGTGGCTTGCTGCATATCGTCACAAGCGGTTTGTGGTCAGTCAGTATCTTGAAGTCTCTCCCAAAGAGGTAAGTGTGAAATCGGGTAATCCCGAAGACAAGTGCCAGTGTCTCCCTCTCAATATTTGAGTACTGGGCTTGGCAGGAGAGAGACTTTTCGAGGCATATGCCACAGGCCTTCCATGCTGCGAGAGGCATGCTCCCAATCCTTTGGATGACGCGTCTACTTCAAGGGTGACAGGTAGCCCTGGATCGTAGTACTTCAGCAAGCTGTCTTGCTGGATAGCTTTCTTCAGCTGGCAGTATGCCTCCTGGTGATCCTCTTGCCACATGAATGGGACATTTTTCTTCATGAGATCACGCAAAATAGCGACTTGGTCTGCATAGTTTGGGATGTAGGGTGACAGGAAGTTCATCATGCCTAGAAACCTCTGAAGGTCCTCCTTATCCTGTGGGGTAGGCATTGTGTGGATATCTTCCACCTTGCAGGGATCGGGACTGATTCCTTCATCTGAGTAAATCGTCGAAGAAGTTGATCGAGCTCGCTTTCACTACACATTTGCTGCTGTTGAAGACGAGTCCCTCCTTTGAGGCCACCTCAAGCAGCTTTGTGAGGTTTAGGTCGTGCTCTTCTTCCGTCCTGCCCATGACGACTATATCGTCTGCTATGCAAACACATCCTTGGGTCTGCCCTATTATGTCATCCATTCGCTGTTGGAATAGATCTTGGCTTGTGGAAAGCCCAAACGGAAGACGAAGAAAACAATACCTCCCGAACGGAGTACGGAATGTAGTCAGCTCTTGCGAATCTTCACTTAGATGCACTGACCAATAGCCAGATTTCGCATCTAATTTGATGAAGAACTTCCCATTCGCAAATGGTGGATTGATCTCTTCCAGTGTTTGGATTTTGTGAGGGCACTGCTTGAGACTTTCATTCAGGCGCTTCAGGTCTATATAAGCACACCCGGATTGATCCATCCTTCTTCACTGATGTAGTGACAGAGCTGCACCAATCAGTGTGATGCGTTACCTTACGAATTACACACTGTTTTTCCATCTTGTCAAGCTCGGCTTTTAACTTATCCTTGATATGAATGCTACACTTCCGTGGGGCATCTATGTGCGGATTGGCATCTTCCTTCAACAGAAGGGTAGCTGGGTCCTTGAAGTTACCTATGCGGTCGAATTGGCCCGGCCATCGTGAAATAAGGTCGTCTACTGTCCGTATGCATGGTGCTTGACCTGAAACATTTATAGGTGCTTCAACACATTGTTTCACCGTGTGGAGTGACCAGCTTAAGGGCCTTGCTGCTTGAAAGGCCTAATATTGAAGGTCCTGGTACATCAACCACGAAAAACTCCCGTTTAGTCCAACCTGAATCCTCATATTGACACATGAGATCAAGAGAACCGATACAAGGGATAGCCGTTTCACCATAGGCCATGAGCTGGACGCGCCGTGGCCTTACAATAGACGCCACTGGCCATCGGGGTACATTTTGTTTACAATACGAAGAGGGAGTGTGTTGCCGCCTGCTCCAGTATCTATCTTCACCTTCAGGTGATGTTGCCCGGCCTTGTACGGACAAGCGATATCTAATACTGCGAAAGCTTCCTTGCTCTCTTCTTCGTCCTTGGTGTCCATGCTCGAAATCACTATCGAGCTGAAATGCTGAGGGACACAATCCTCTTCATGGGTAGAAGGTATCTGTTCATTCACTTCTAGAGGCGAAGTGTCAACCTGCTCATGACTCGGTCCACGTCTTCTATCTGACTTGGACCTGCAGCACTTGGCCCAATGCCCCTTCTTCCCACAGTACTTGCAGTTATCATGATATGCTGGGCATTTCCTGGGAGGATGATGCAGTCCACAATTACCGCATTGTTTGCGCTCACTCATTCTGGGTCTGCCATCTTTGCTGTGGTTTCCTACTGATCGCGTCAATGTTTGACACTGGGGCCAGGTCTGCCAGACACTGCCTGCCAGCAGCATGAATGGCCTCATATTGCCTTCCTAGTGTGACCACATCCGTAAGGGGGTGGCCTGCTGGTTTCTGCAACAAATCACGCTGCCGCCCATCAAAATGCGTACCATATTTGCCGGCGTAAAGGCCGCAGTATTTTCGGAAGAGAAAATATCAAAAAGTCGGGGTGCGGCCTTTGCGCAGCAACAGTCAAAAATTCTAAAATAAAGCATGTATTCGTAAATGTGTGACCGGTAGCGAGATCCACGCCGGAGCTCGCGGCAGCAGTGCCGGTCGCGGTAGCGTCAAAACCATGTTATTCCATGGCGAGAAAATACGATAAAAAACCACCAAGATGATTTTCAACTACAAAAACGACAAGTAATAGTAAAGACCGGGGTCCAATAAACAATTTTTTGTCCAAATGTAAATCGAATAACGTCCGATTGCAAAGATTTAGATGGATTCTGCGAGAAGAAATCCTAGTGTTTCGTACTAAGAAAAACTGCGGAACGTAATGATCTGCGCATGCGCGGGCAGGTTCTCATATATATTCTCGATCGAACGTACAAGTACAATGGTACAGGACATGTCTAAAATAACTCCACACATCTTACCGACAATTTTGTGTTATATTGTTGACATGAAGTGTTGTCAATCTCGTAAATAAACTTCATAACTTATTTTTCAAACATAAACTAGATCTGGATCATCTAGATCTTAGTTTTTTTAATTTAAAAAAAAAAATTTTTTAATTTTTTTTTTTTTTTTTTTTTAATTATTATTATTTTTTTGTCAACGAAATGTCAAAGTTGGGGGTGCGGCCTATGCGGCGCTGCGGCCTTATCGCCGGCAAATACGGTAGATGCAATTACCATTTCAATTATTCGTTCGTCGAGTTCTGCATCTGTGAAATTGCATTGGTGGCTTTTGTCCCTACAGCGGGTCACAAAATCGTTGATGGATTCTTCGGGTTTCTGCCTATACCTCATAAGTTCAAGACGGTGGATACGAAAGTTAATACTGACTTTCAACTGCTTCTCGAAAAAATCCCATACTTTTCCGGTTTATCCTGATCTGCAGTACTAAGACCTGAAGCATTGAGGCGTCGCAAACCTTCTACACCTAAAGCAATCTTTATCTTTGTTGCTATCTTCACTTCATCCGTAATATCTAAATCTTTCAAGCATAGTTCCATGTGCTGCTTAAAGAGAGAGAATCCACTTGCCAAGTCTGGCATCTGCCAATTCATTTCAGGGAGACGCGCCATATTTAATGCGTAGCAACTCAATAAGTCTAACAAAACCAGTCCGTCTTAATCGATACCTAGGCTATGAGTGCTCACAGTACGTGATCAAAATAAGTTCTCACACAAGACACGCATCAATAATTGTCAATGGGCCGAAAGTTATTTGCATAAATAGAAATATGCCCAGGTATTAGCAGTAATTCACCTATTGGTCGGAACTACTTGAATACTGCGCACATCAAATTTCAGGCAAAATCAATTACGAGCATACACTTTAAATGCGTGTAGATCCATACCCTGTGCTAGTACATGCTTATGGGTGGTCCTATAGCTGCCGCTACAAAATTTTGGAGCTAAATCTGATCCGATTTGGGCCACTCAATTTGGTCCTACTCAGTCTGGGGGTCAGATCTCAATTATTATTATCATCTAACAATAAGTACACAAACTGTCACAATATACCTGAATACTTGGACTATTTATTAACTTTTCTGAACCTGAAACCCAACTCATCAACTGATCTTTCTTTTGGTCCGGACTAGGTCCAGTTTAGTTATTTTGGGATTTTCGTATAGCTAGGCTAAAATATAGTAGCCTACACTCTCGGGCCTATACCTCTAGAATCTACGTCTACTGTAGATATGTACTTAGTCTACCAAAAAAACTACAAGAACAGAGTTAGGTCTATTTAAAGCATTGATATCAGCACCAGCAGACTTCGAGTTAGATCTAGACTCTAGTTACAATTGAGAATGATGGTCCAGGTCTAGAGCTAAAGTCAGACCTGGATCCCCAACTGGTACTCAGTCCCAGATTTAGATTCTCACTCAGTAGAGATCTCCTCGACACAGGTGCTGAACTGAACTGCAAACCCAACTGCTAGTGTTAGACCAGGTTTAGATTAAGCCCTTATAAAAATCTAGACCTAAGTAAGTTAGAGCTAATTTTAAACAAATAGATCTAATATTGATTTGCATATTAACTCAACAAAGGCAAAACATATTCACAATCACATCATGATCAATTATCAGACAGTATCACAGGATACCTCCCTGCAATCTGTTCTTATTGTCATTTGTTATTTTGTTCAGGATGTTCCAGATGTGGATAGACTCTATAACAAAGTCAGATTTAGAGTCTTGTCTTTCTTGAATTGTCTTGTCACAAATGTCGAATCACTTCACAAAGACACAATCACAGCTTCATTTGCTTGTGCGATGTCGCAACCGATAATGGATCAGGCTTCAGTCCTGTTGTCTATGCGATGATGAAGCGGTGGATCGGTGATCAGGTCCAAAGCTCGGTGTCCTGACTGCACTGGGTTCCAAAATATAGATATATTACAAAGTCCAAGGCGATGCTTGTAGATTCACGCCGACGTCGATCTAAATTAGTTGTTGCTAGCTGCTGCGGAGCTTACTTTGACTTCGAGTTTGATGAAAGCAGGTCGCGTCCTCGTCCGCGTTGATCACGGATCAGAAAACCGATGGGCGCTGTTCCAATCACTGTCGTTACATCTGCTCTCTCGGTCTGATGTGTGTAGCGATCAGTGCTACATGCACATTATTATGCGGGGAAGACAGTTCCCAGTGCTATTCGGCATTAGCGGAGGCTCGGTGGCTCGTACCCGGGTAATGCAGACGATAGGTTGTGGGGTGCAGTGCGGGAACATCGATGTTGGCAATAATTGTCGACGACCAAACTTCTACATAGCAGCTAGTAGTACTAGTACTCATTTTTCAGTCCAAGTCGATGAAAACTGCGGTAGCTAATGTCCGATTATCTAATAATAGCATGGTATTCTCCTTACCGCTGCCACCATGTTGTAATATGTTATATGACTTGATGAAATAATAGAGTCTGGCAGACGATGTAGTTACTAATTAGTAGCCATATTGTAAGACCCTTTATTTATGTATCCTTCCGCCTAGCTCGGCGTGGTATTTACATATCATATCTCATGTTAATGTAGTTCCAAGTGGATATACAACACTACTGTGCTGTGTAAATTCATTTACACCTTTCTATCATCACTACACTGTCACTGCTTAACTTTGTTAGACTAGGCTACTCGTTCCAAACACTCCACATGCAGCTCTTATGTGCTTTCGCCACTGCTGGTTCTTAATTGCTCTCTTCATCGCTCTTTCAGCTCTGCTCATTTCATGTGTACACATACTTAGTGACATACCTACAGGGTGTATGCCATCCCTTGTAATGATCTCGAAGCGATTGTCGTCACACGTTCCACATACTGACATTCGTGTAGCATAAAATGACTCAGCCTGAAAACGTGTAATTGTTTCCATTATAGTTATAATATCATAATCACATGAAGACTTCCGATGAACATATTCAAGTGATGATTAACAGAGGTCATAGTATAAAATTCACTTTCTGCCTGTTATGGAGCTTATAAAGCTTATGAAGGAGGTTGAAAACTGGTAGGCCTTCCGACATTCTTCCAACAACTACAAATTCGTTTCCCAACGTTACCACGTTCTTCTAACCTGCTGCAGAGGGCCTAAATTCAATTTCTGCCAATAACATTCTTTCTGTTGCACAGGTCATGAGCGACGACAAGGCCAACTCCAAAGGCTTTGGTTTTGTCTGCTTTTCATCCCCGGAGGAGGCTACGAAAGCTGTGACAGAGATGAATGGTCGCATCCTGGTGGCCAAAACTCTCTATGTCGCCCTCGCTCAGGGGAAAGATGAACGCCGGGCAAATTTGGCATTACAATACATGCAGCACGTTGCTCCAGAAGTTCGAGTAGGCGTAAGCGCATTTTATATTGTTTTCAGATGGTCGGATTGTTGGTAGTCATACACATTAATTGCTATTAGAATGTTCATGCAACATACATTGTATATGGGAAGGGTCTTAGAATCCCTCTGAAAGAATCTTTCCAAATAAATACTTTTACCAAGAAGGATACCAGTAACACTTCTACTAAGCTCTGAAGAGAAAGTTGCTAATCGAACATGTTCGGAGAGGAAGTGTGTTTTGAAATATAGAGAGAGAACTGGAAAAACACAAATTTTGGATTACAAACATTGGCTGTTTTGTTAGCAAGTAACTGTAGTGATGGAATTAGCAAAAAGTCAGTGTTGGGATTTATTCATTTTCACAAACTTGGACTAGGTTAAAGGTACTATGTCCCATTTGCAGGCCAAAAAAATGAAAAGGTTCAATTCCAACAGCATTTGAAAGATAATACTAAGCGCATTTTATATTGTTTTCAGATGGTCGGATTGTTGGTAGTCATACACATTAATTGCTATTAGAATGTTCATGCAACATACATTGTATATGGGAAGGGTCTTAGAATCCCTCTGAAAGAATCTTTCCAAATAAATACTTTTACCAAGAAGTATACCAGTAACACTTCTACTAAGCTCTGAAGAGAAAGTTGCTAATCGAACATGTTCGGAGAGGAAGTGTGTTTTGAAATATAGAGAGAGAACTGGAAAAACACAAATTTTGGATTACAAACATTGGCTGTTTTGTTAGCAAGTAACTGTAGTGATGGAATTAGCAAAAAGTCAGTGTTGGGATTTATTCATTTTCACAAACTTGGACTAGGTTAAAGGTACTATGTCCCATTTGCAGGCCAAAAATGAAAAGGTTCAATTCCAACAGCATTTGAAAGATAATACTAATTTAGAACTTCCCTAAAAAAGGGGGCTTGAAAATGTCTTTAAGTGGGAAAATAACGACTATTAGTTGTCAAATCGACTTAAGTGCTACTCAGACAGTAAGTAATAGTAGTCTGATTTTCAGACCATTGTACCGAATGGCCGTACGTTTTGTGCTGAAGATTCAATCAGTTTAATTTTGGCCATTACAAAAAGTGGGTTATTGATGTAGACAAATGCTCATGTACCCTTTACAGCTCATTTTATGTATGTTATTACCAAAGAAGAAAGCCAGTCAGTCACTCAATAGTGTCTGACAGTGAAGTCTAGCAAGTAAACGGGTTTCCTTGCATAATTTGAATATTAGGACACTGCTAACGTTTAAATTTCACAGATAGGACATACATGACATATTCATAATTCCTGCAAAGTTCTACAGAATTTGATGTTGGCTGCAAAGGGACATGCAGCCTTTTCACACACAGCTAAAATTCATCGTATCTAGAGCTGATTAGTTTAAAGCTGTTTAACTCAAGAGCTTTAAACAGCTTTTAAAAAATTTTTCCCTGTGTGAACGTCGTTTATACGATGTCCGGACAGATACGAAGTCGCGATTCATACGCCCTTAATTATTCAATGCAGGCTGCAGATACGGTGCGTATCTAGAGAGCTTGACATTTTGTGTGTGAACGGATATACGTGTTTAAACTGGGCGGGCAGCGTCTTTAAACGCTCAGTAGGGCCATTGCGCATTTACGAGCAGTGACAGAGCAGTGAATGTCGAACGACCGCACCGAAATTTTCTGTGTGTGAAAGATGCTGTATCTTAAGCTGATTAGTTTAAAGCTCTTTAAACTAATCAACTTTAAAGAATTTTACCTGTGTGTGAAAAGGCTGCTAGTATCTTTAAAGAAATACAATTTTGTGCACATATCTTTGCTTTTACATATATATATAAATATAAATATACTTTTACAGAGATGTGTGAGAGACATACTTTCTTTTGCCATGAACATGAATTTTCTTCGAGCAGGGCTTTTAGCACACATCCATTCATCCAAAAACATTCTTTTGAATTATTATCATAGCAACAGGCAAGCCAGCAGCCGGTGAACCAAGTGTACCCACCAATGACCTACCACTATGCAGCTATGCCCCAAGTTCAGAGGAACATGTTCCTTGCTGGTCAGTTAGCTCCGGTCAGACATCCAAGTTGGAGTCAACAGCCTCAGCAGGCTAGGACAGGTAAGGACCACATGCTCTGGGATAAACTAAACATGTTAGCTTTTGAGCTTCCCTTTTTAAACTTTGTATTCCCATGTTGAAGAATATACATATATCATAATAGCAATGTCCCATCGAAAGGGTTGCTCTCTAAATGCTCTTATATTTGATATTTTAGTATGACTCGAAAGAAGTTCATAACTTTTGACCAAATTGTGATGCCTCATTTTTGTCAAGTCCCATATACCCAAAGCTGTGTCTAGTGCTTTCCTTTGTTATTTTTAGCCAGATTAGTTACTATGGTGACTTTGATGGTTCCAAACCTCATAATACACGACTATTCATATGTTGACCATAATCAACTATTCATAATAATTTCTATTTTGCAGTTGCTTGACCGGTACACATCTTTCTTTTTAAACCTAGAGCAGGAAATATAATCTTACCTATACTATTCAAATAATCAATCAATGGTTTATGTGGATTTGAATGTTGTCCATGACAATAATTGAGTTCAATAGAATTGACTTACTTCTCACAATGGATTGTTTCCCCTTCAGCTGCTCAACCTAACTTCCAGACCATCCAAGGAGCTGCAGGGCGTCAGCTCGGTGCCCCAAGGGCAGGAACAGCCACAGAGCAGGTCCGTCAGCCCATGCCAGCAACGCATGTGCCAGTCCAGGCTGCACCAGCTGGTCAGCGTGTCGGAGGTAATTAGCCTTCATTCTTCATCGTTCTCTTAAAACTCGATGAGACACCATATCACCTTGTATTTACTATCTGCCCTCAACAAGACATTTTATCATGCCTTAGCTGAAGTAGGTCATGCATATACTTCCTTTCATTATAACCCCTTCTGTGCTGAAGTTAATTTGAACAGCATAGTTGGACTTTAATGGCCTATATTTTGCTCCGTGAACATTAAAGCAATTCTAAATTTTATTCCTTTGATATAACCATTAAAGCAATGAAAGTCAGTTTCAGCCCTTAAAAAAAAATGAGAGTATGTATGAGAATTAAAATAACAAACAACTTGTTGGCATAGAAGGGATATAAAATACCATTTCCTGCTCAAATGCATTATAACAATGAACATCTGTGTAATATTTCTCCAGGTATGGGAGCCCCAGCCCAGCAGTGGATGCATCTTGGTGCTGGAGCCCAGCTTTCAGCAGTCAATGCCAAGCAGTACCAGAAGTTTGCTGTACCAAGGCAGGGCATGCCAGGACAAATGCCAGCAACGCGTGTGCCAGTCCAGGCTGCACCAGCTGGTCAGCGTGGCGGAGGTAATTAGCCTTCATTTTTCATCGTTCTCTTACAACTCAATGAGACACTATATCACCTTGTATTTACTATCTGTTCCATCTCAACAAGACATTTTATCACACCTTACCTGAAGTAGGTCATAAACTTCCTTTCATTAACCCCTTCTGTGCTGAAGTTTTGTACAGCATAGCAGGGGTGTCGATTTGTATCCGTGGTTGGGGGGGATGATAGGTGCC
Source organism: Mesocentrotus franciscanus (assembly GCA_037976565.1). Classification (NCBI taxonomy): domain Eukaryota; kingdom Metazoa; phylum Echinodermata; class Echinoidea; order Camarodonta; family Strongylocentrotidae; genus Mesocentrotus; species Mesocentrotus franciscanus. The sequence continues at coordinate 15,799,975 of CP137668.1, forward strand.
AAAATATTTTCGGCAATGGATCAAAGCAACCAAGAGGTAGAAGCGTGTGGCAGGTTGCACCCCTCCCTTCCAAGTTATTAACTTTTTCAAGTCACCCTCAATAAAGATAACATTTCAGAGAATATAAGAGTGGTAATAAAATTAATAACATGCTAAATGTTAGTCCTGACTCTTGCCTGCAGTGTAGGCCTACCAGACTGATATCATCTATTTTTAAACGAAATTTAGACATTACCCCAAAAAATCCAATGGTGAGGGATATCAACTTGTGAAAGTATTATGTTACCAGTGGGCAAATGCATTAATAAGCAACCAGGAAAGGTTCATGTAGACAGAAAATTCTTTATTTCCTGGTGATAGAAACATACATTTTATGAATATTGATGTCTCCAAACAACATTCATCGTGAAAAACCCATTCCAATATTCTGTGTAAGGAGATCTCAAAAAACATAGTTCTCATTAGTAAATGAAAAACATATTGCTTTTGGTTCTTCATTTGACTCTCTTCCTTCTTTAATTAAACCAACTGAATCCTCTCTGGGGGAAACTCAATTCAATGAAACAGAATATCACTGATGCAAAATTTGGTTCTCAAAATGACAGAAAATTTCCACTCCTGATCTCATACAAACTGTCTGTTTCTTAAAAACATAATATAAACTTACGTTCCAACTACCAAACAACAAACTTCCATTATCTCCTTCTTCACCCAGATATACTTATCATACCAGATACGCTCTAAAATATAAGCATAATATTCCCCTAAGGCCCTGACCAGAAAGAAATCATAACTATTCTTGAATATTATTACTTGTTTTAGAACATGTTGGGCCTGTCTCACATTGCCTTCCATCATTCCATGGCAATTTTCCATGTTTCTTTCAGCTTATTTCTCACTTCTTTTCCATCCACTCAACTAATTCCTGATCATGCATTAACCTCATACCTACCATCACACATGCCTAAGCTTTTTAGGGAGGGGGATCCCGTAAAGTAATTTTGACATTGTAAGAAATAAACATGAGCAATATTTCATTGTAGGTTACTTTAAAGTCAACCTTTTTTTTCATCGCCCATTCACATCAGTTCCCTGAAGGAAATGCTGGAATGTCCCTCTTTCTCTTGTCTTTCTTCCTTTTCTCTTCCCCTTCCTTTTTCTTCTGCCCGTTTCTTCCCCTTTTCCCTTTTTCCCAGGTAGCAAGCCCATATGGGGCCCATATGGGGATGATCTGGGTCACTTGTGCCATCTGGGCTATTAAATGGAACCCATATAATGTATCCCATATGGGGCCAATATTTAGTAACCCATATGGGATCTATCTGCGCCAGCCCTTATGGGTTCCAGATGGGAATGAGCTGGGCGTACACATATGGGTAACACATGGGGAAAATCTGGGTTAACCCACATGGGATATATCTGGGTTAACCAATATGGGTACCAGATGGGATTAAGCTGGGCATACCCATTTGGGCCCAGTTTGGTATGGGTCTTATATGGGTTTACCCATATGGGTCCCATATGCTTCTTGGGTGCAGATGCCTTAGGGCCTCAGATGGTTTTCCATATGGGGCCCATGTTTCAGGGAATATGGGACCCATGTCGGTCCCACATGGGCTTGCTACCTGGGTTATTATCCTCTCTGTCTCTCATTATCTCTCTCTCCCACTCTCTATACTTCTTTTTTTGCACTTTTGCGCTTCATGCTTAACATTTAGCTCGTTGCTTTTTAACGCTGCGGCTTTGCATTTGGCGCACTGCATTTCTATGATGCTGTTGATTGAATAAATTGAATAAATTCATCAATTCCTGATGAAGCCGTATGAGCGAGAATTTAATTTATTCTTGTCTCATATACGGTTGTCTCATTTACTTCGTTTTCTATTTATATATGTATGTATTATGAAAATGAGATAGCAAAATGTGTATATTGATGGTCATCTTGCGAGTAATAACCATTTACTACTCTCATCGGACTCTCATCATTAATTGTTCTCTTCATTTTTTGTTTGATGGTGAATTATTGGGGGGGATGATTGTACAGGCCATCCCCCCCACCAGAAATATTGGGGGGGATATATCCCCCCCCATCCCCCCCGTGATCGACACCCATGCAGCATAGTAAGACTTTAATGGCCTATATTTTGCTCCGTGAACATTAAAGCAATTCTAAATTTTATTCCTTTGATATAACCATTAAAGCAATGCCAATGAAAGTCAGTTTCAGCTCTTAAAAAAAAAAAAAAAGTATGTATGAGAATTAAAATAACAAACAAATTGTTGGCATAGAAGGGATATAAAATACCATTTCCTGCTCAAATGCATTATAACAATGAACATCTGTGTAATATTTCTCCAGGTATGGGAGCCCCAGCCCAGCAGTGGATGCATCTTGGCGCTGGAGCCCAGCTTTCAGCAGTCAATGCCAAGCAGTACCAGAAGTTTGCTGTATCAAGGCAGGACATGCCAGGACAAATGACAGCGGTATGGTTCATTGTTCGTGATTTACGATCTGCGTAATTATCAATTGACTAGGAGAAGTCCCTATTATTAGATTCCTAAATCCCTAGTAGCGATAGGCTTGGCTTCAATGACTCTTCGAAAGCTGGTGATTAGAAACATTCATTGTGAGACGAGATTGATAATTCATCATACAAATTACATAATTGTGTACTTGTCAAGAATTTTATATAATGCTGAATTATGTGAAATGTCTGAAAGGGTCCATAGTGTTAGGGATAGCATAAGAGGAGCAATCCTATATAGGCCCTAGCCATAATATTTTAAAATAGAGGTTTTGTCAAACAGACTTTTTATATAGTATCACAATTATTTGTATGCTTATAATGATTCCATTACTTTTGATTGCAGGAAAATGTGCCAGTGCAGGCTCTCCATGTCCCCGGTCAGGAGCCCCTGACCTCTGCTATGTTGGCCTCCGCCCAGCCCCAGGAGCAGAAGCAGATGTTGGGTGAGCGTCTCTTCTCCATCATCTCGGAGACCCACAAGGAGCTGGCGGAACGATCACCGGCATGCTGCTGGAGATTGACAACTCTGAGCTGCTTCACATGTTGGAGGTACATGAAGCTCTAGAGAAGAAGGTATGTTGCTTGTGTGTTCCATGACCTTAACCATGTTATTATCATTAAGTAGTGACCATACGTTTCTGACCTTTAATCTAACCCATGTACCATTTACTACGGTACATTATATTTCCCCGGCTATGATGCTGATGTCCTTTTTTCTGAAGATGATTACATGTTGGTGAAAATTTGAGGTAGATTCAACTGTTGAAAATCCTTTGGATGTAGTCATGCACTGAACATTGTTTAAAGGGCAATCCATCCCTTGTAATAAGTTGATTTGTATGAAAGCAGAAAAATAACAGAAACAGAATGGCAAAAGTTTGAGATGAATCGGACCAATAGTAAGGAAGTTATGAATGTTTGAAATATGAGATCACTAAGTTTATGCGAATCTCAAATTGGTAGTTCGGTCAGTGGATTGTGCCGTATGACGTGGATAACTCTCCCATTTGCCGTGTACAAAAATATCATTAATTTCTGTTTTTCTCATAAGTTCCTTCTCCCTTGGGGCACTACTCAAAATATATTATAGATAGCGTAGGTCCTCTAAAAAGAAAAAACCCACCTGAGCAATGAATTTTCAAAAAATTTAAATTTCAGTCATCTTATATGTTGGAACAGATGGGAAAGTAGTCCGGCACTACATCACATTGACATTACCGCTTCAGCCAATTTGAAATGCCCATATGTATAGTGATTACAACTTTCAAAAATTCATAACTTTCTTATATCTAGTCAGATTTAATTGAAACTTTCATCAGTTTGCTTCTCTGATTTTTCTGCTTTCTTTTAGAGTAGTTGTCTATTTGGGTTGGATTTCTTCTTATATGCATCATTACTGTGGTATTGAAGTGATTGTAGGTGACTATGTGATCGCTATTATTCCTCAGGGTCAAAGAGAAAAATATGTATACTATAAAGTCATTAACAACAGTAAAGGGATGAGGAGGTACGTGTGGTCATGTCATGATAGATACTTTTAATTTGTACTAGCTGAAACTGCATTTACTGTGAATGCTAGTAAGTAAAGAGATATTGCAGATGACTGTGAATGCTAGTAAGTAAAGAGATGTTGCAGATGTGTACCTGCACTCATTGTTATCACAAGTGAAGTCTTGTAAGACATACAGCCTAGGTTGCAAGGTCTCAGCCAGCCCTGATGAGTACCACCACCTACTATAAAAGTCATGGCCACCTGTGCAGCGGATAGTGTACTGAACATCTCTCTCTCTGTCTCTGTCTCTGTCTCGGTCTCACAAATATAGGTTGATGAGGCTGTCCAGGTATTGATGAACTACCAGAAGGAAGGCACTTGGCAAGCCCCCTGTCCCAAATGCAGTCCCTGCCCATTAGACTATCATACCTCATCTGCAGACCCCCTTTAGTAAAGATCAATACATCAACCCTCTCTGAATAATCCCAACCCACTTTTGTACAAAAATTCTCAACAAAGAAATTCTGTTTATTTGTACTCTAACATTGTCATGCCCACTTGCATGGTCATTTTTAACTTCAAGGCAAACACAACTCTAAAGTTGTGGTCCAGGTAATTCACTAGTAGTCAGGTGGCTTAGCGTCAAATTTATCGATTATCGTTACATGCCAGATAAAAGCGCCATTTTTGGTACAGGGCTTCCTTATATAGCACCTACAGAACGATGTTAGGGTAGGAGCCCCTGGCAAAAATTTCATATAAGGGATTAGGGGCGGGGGCGTCGTCCTGGAGCCCCCAAATAATATATTCTGGGACCAGATCATGAAATATGAAGCCCTCATACTCATACTCATCACAGTTCACAGAGAGAAAAACTTCCCACTGTATGTGAAGGTCTTAGAGGAGCCGACCCCATTGTTCTTCGTCTTGGACCATGTGAACTATTCCAGGTGGACGCCTGTCCACATTCGAGATATGAAGTATCTACCAGCCACTGTCAAGAAGGAGTTTGATCAACAATCACACTGGGTTCTTTCCAAAACATCAAACAAGTTTTCTTCGATCCATTTTGACCAGGCCCATGAGCAAGAAAACAAGATTGGCGGTATTGGACTCCTGAAAACCCTGCTGCTCTGAGACGATGGATGTTCTCTGGACCAGAAATGGCTAGAATGCTGAAAGAGTTTGAGGAAGAGTACTTTACGAAGATGATATGGAGAATCCTTAGAACTTCCAGCACCATGAGCAAGGTCTCTCATCAAAGAAGTCGTTCCAGAAACAAGTCAATCACCTTCCTGCAAGCATCAGGCAAATGGGTAATCCATTTTTGGATGAGGTTGATGATTTGGTAACGCTTGACAGGTGCAAATGCACAGACAGAGCCGTTGTTACCACAGTCCGCACACTGGAGGAGACTGGAAGGAAACAGTACCAAGAGTTTGTCAATACCGTGCCTGATGAGCGCACCCAGTCAATCCACGATCCAATCAAGAGAAATTCACTGGCTCCCTTCAGAAAATCCCACTGCAAGATAGTTCAGAAGAAAGTCAAGAAGATTAAAGTGTTTCAGAACAATGTAGCACTATTTTGCCAACTCTACATCGCTATGCAGAGCCGTGAGAGTGACTTAGATGAATTCTTCGCACACGAGATACATTCCTTCCCTTCTTCTCTCTCAGCCTTCTGTAATCTTCATCTACCAGGTACAAAGTCTGACCTGCTGCATTGCCTTGAGCAACTTGACCAACCAGAGCCACCATCAGCATATTGCTGTAAAGTCTTCGATGGAGCTGTCACCGTCCACTGTCTGCCCGTTATCGGCATCTGTATATTTGATAGATACGCCAACGAAGTATTTATTCCATACCTCGAGAAGCAACTGCAGACTACCAAGAGATTAAATCTTGTGTGGGACACTTACAACAGACAGTTTGAAAGAGTTTATCCGTGAAATGTGAAGATCTGGCGTCCGAAGGTGTAAATAATTCCAATATTCATGTAACAAAATACGAACGTTTGGAATAGAGTGCTCATTTTTTTAAAAATAGGAATGGCAGACCAAGCTTCCAGGCAATTGGATGGATTTTCTCTGTGACCCAATCAATAAGAAAGAACTGTTTGCCTTTCTTACATCCAAAGTGAAAGAGTTCCACTGGCCACATGGCAAAGAGGTGTTTGTCACATCAGGAGAAACTGCATGTGTCATCTGTCGGATCTAGCATCGGCATGGGAAACTGCAATCATGAAGAAGCCGACGACTGTCCTTGTGCAAACAGTAGACATTGATATGTTGTAGTCATCCTTGTCTGCAAATTCTATGATCTCCTCAAGACTCAAACATTATTGATTAACTGACATCTGGGTGGCATTCGGTATGGGAAAGAAATACAGATACTTCCACATCAATGCCATTTGTGGGAGTTTGGGAGAGTCAAAGTCACAAGCCCTTCCTGTGTTACACTCATATTCGGGTTGCGACACGACATCAGCATTTCATGGCAAGGGAAAGAAGTCAGTCTGGCAGGCTTGGAAAGTGTACAATGATTCCACAGAGACATTTGCTTATTTAGCCAAGCATCCCTTTCAGAAGATGACCGTTGACTCTGAGCCTTTACAGGTTCTTAAAAGGCTGATCGTTGTCTTGTACGACAAATCGAGTCCATCAAACTCTATCAATGAGACAAGAAGAAGCCTCTTCTGCCACGAAAATCGATCGATGGAGAAACTGCCACCCACGCAGAACGCACTACTGCAGCATGTGAAACGGGCCGTTTTCAAGCAGAAATCTGGACATCAAGCACGAAAGCTAATCAAGACATTCCATCTCCACAGGACTATGGATGGACCAAGGAATGGGGGTCTTGGTTACCGATGTGGATGACAATATCGGATGTCTCTAAAGCATGTCAGGAACTGGTCAAGTGTTCATGCAAAGGAAACTGTTCTACCTGCAAATGTGGCAAAGCAAATCTGGACTGTTCACCACTCTGCAGGTTCCATTGTGCTAAATAGACGTGAGGTCAGATTGCTGAAGGTACGTGTCAGTGACATGAAAGCTCACAATATTTGGGTGAGCCATTTTCTCTATAACTACATTTATGTAATGAGAGAACATTTGTGATGTACACTATGCCCTAACTACTCACAAGCCAACATGAATGATTTCAATGTATGTACACCGTGTGGCCATGTGCTGTAGCCAAATATACTGGTGCCCGGTCCCCCCTGCCCTTTGCGCATATTTTGTTCCTTCCACCATGAATGTTGTAAGTTAACTGTATTTCCACTGATACGCTTCAACTGATAATTATGCCAAGCAGATTAAAACAAAAGAGAGGGAAAAATAAGTACATTGTTATTACAAATGACTACGCCCTAGCTATATATAGGACCCCTGTACCCCAATTATTAGCACCAATTTTTGCTTAGTTGTCATGTTTCACTAAAATAATTACATATATCAAGTTTCCTTTTAACATTAAGCTACTGTATTTTGCATATAAGGATAACAATTTGTAAATAATGTTGGGGCTCCAACACAACCCCCTCGCCCAGGGCTCCTACTCTAATATCGTTCTCTAGGTCCTAAGGTATCCCTATACCAAAAATGGCAATTGTGTAACAACAATCCATGTGACTTTACTTTATATATCATTCGGGGCTCCAGGACGACGCCCTGCCCCCACGCCCTTATATGAATTTTTTGCCAGGGGCTCCTACCCTAATATCGTTCAGTAGGTCCTAAGGAAGACCTGTACCAAAAATGGCGCTATTATCCGGCATGTAACAATAATTTCACTAAGCCACCTGACTATAGGAAGATAATATGCCGATAGTAATTGTTTTTGACAGTGCCACCGCATGTACTGCAAAACAATTTATTTAAAATAATGTAGAATTGTCTGGCTATGCATCTCACAGACAGCTGCATTGTCGAAGTGGTTTAGATTTAAGATTCACTGACTCTTGTTACCCCATAGCAATCCTAAACCAGCTGCCACAAAACTCGTAGGACCTTACCTGCCAATTGATTGTAGAATATACAAAAACAGTGATCATCATTCTTGTAATAAAAAAAAAAGGCAAAGAAAGAATGTACCTATGAAAGTACAGATTTACATAAAAATTAAAAACGGGTCTATATATTCTCTTTTAAACAATGAAAAAAAATTGAAAAAAAAGTCTTAGTACTTGTCAAATTTTGAATGAAACTTACGAACGCAAAAATTTCACTCCTAAAAATAAAAATGAAAAAAAAGAAAAACTCTGAAAACACAAATGTGGAAAGGGGGTTTGAAAAATGCAACCTTGTAAATAAAGATTTTTTTAGTTCACAATGTTGTGAACTTGAAGAAAAAAATGAAAAAGAAATAAAAAAGAGCAAAACTTTAAAAAAGTCAACTTTATGTCTGGTTGATGTGTATTGTCTTTGTGTTTTATGTATTGCAACCTTTTTATAATTTATTTCATTTATTCGTGGTCAGAAATAGCACTTAATTTTCAATACCTTTCACCTTTATACAATGAAATAATATCTTGTAGTAATTACACTTTGAAAGAAATTGTCTTTTGTTCTATTGAAAAACACATTTAGATTTTATTTAGTGTATTTTTTTTCAAAATTCCTTTGATAAATTTTACTTTGCATGTTTACAGTATATAAGATTGGACATCAATTTTTTACTTTGCATGTTTACAGTAGGTATATAAGATTGGACATCAATTTTGTTTCCTTCACTGATTGTTAGATTATTATCACTTTTGAATATAGTTTGGATGAAATGCCTTTCTTAATGAGCTTGTGTTTTTCCTTTCATGTACATAAGTTTTACTTTGTTGTTGTTTTTTTCCTGCTATTTCTCTTTATTGTTTGTGTTATTTCTTTTTTTACATGCTTTAGACAGTTGCCCAAAGTTGATCGAGTAAATAACATACTGTAGTAACAATAATATGTGGCTTGATAGTACAGAAAATTGTTATTTCATTCTAAATATCCTCGTGGCAATTACCTGAAATCCCATAGATATCACCAGAAAAAAAAAGTTGACTGAAACATAAAAATCTACAAAACACATGCGAAAAAATTATAAATGAACACTAAAACTGGGCAAACTTCGGTATTTACGAGTCATGTCATGGTAGAGATATCCAGTCATGTGTTTCATTAAAAACTACCAAATAAACTTTGGTTCTTACTCTATAACAGCTTGTTTGTGTTTTTTCTTGTGATCCAGTTTACTGAAACGATGTAATTGAATCCTTGGCATATGCTTTTGAGAGTGGAAGAAAGAACTTAATTTTACATGCATCATATGAAGTTCTTGGTCCCTCTAGTTCATTGATAATCAGGTTTAAGAGGATAACACACATCTGGGTTATCTAGGAGAGAGGGGGAGAGATGAGGAGTAGAAGAAGAAGAAAAGAGAAAGAAATACGGGGTAGAGAGAGATGGCAATTAAGAGATGAAGAGAGAAAGGGTGTGTGTGACAGAGATAGACGAGATGTAAGAGAGAGACGGTGTGTGTGAGTTTGTGTGAGAAAGAGAGAGGGAGATTGTAACTCTGGCCTCTTGCATAAACAGTTGAGACTTGAAAGAACCCAAAACGCATCTCGATTATCAACTGATGAGAATCATGTACATATATTGAGGACTTCTAGTGCCAATTAAAGTCCTTGCCTACAAGGAGACTGGGGCCCGTTTCTCGAAACCAAAGACAGGACAGTCATAACTTTATCCACCAACTACGGAGATGTCTCTGATCTTCCTAAACCGTTTCACGAAGAGCTTACTAGCTAGACATCTTGTGAAATCGATACTATCGGCGAGAAGAGGAGCCAAGACATAGCCTTAGTCGCAATTCCACCGGATTTAAAAAAAAGTAATTTTAGGAAAACTGCAATTATTTAACTAAATTAGGACTAAAAAGATTGAAAATGGCACCAGGGAATAAGAGATGCAATATACTTCAAAGTTTGAGTAGATTATACCATAGAATTACTTGTAAATTATAATTTTGAGTTTTTCATTTCATAACCGGTGAATCAGCTTTGTTTTTGAAATGGGTACCCCCAGATATTTTCATTTGATAGTTTATAAAAATACACCCTTATATTATTCTTAGTAAAAATACGATGTTATGAAAGTTTTGTCCAATCTTTTAGGCGTCAGCACAATATTGAAATGACAAAACTTCAACATTCCAAACGTTAAAACACATGTTTTAAGCTATTCAGTTTACACATTTGAAGATAGAATTTATCTCGAAATTAATATGGGTCTGAAAACTAGAGAATACACTTCTGACTATGGCTTGCCTGTCGTGGCAGATTACCAATCCCTTCGAGTATTTTACAATGTGGAAATAAAGGCATATAAAAGCCTTGGATATAAACAAGGCATATTTTCATAAGACTTCAAATATAAAAAATGATAACTCCCTGTTTAAGTGAATGTGTAGAAAGATCATAGCTGGAGGATTTCTTGTCCTTTTGCCAGCCATAGTCTACCCAATAAATGACATGTGATGGCGCTGCCCATCGACTAAAAAGTTATGACAGAGATATGATGGTGTCGGAGGCGTCATAACTACTTAATCAGGATGTTGTCCTTGATGTTAGCAAAGAGGGCTTCGTGAAACACGGAGCGGACAAGTAGCTGACTAACGCTGATTTAGTGAAGAAGTTAGACTTATGACGGTTTCGAGAAACGGGCCCCTGGAGGTTCAATAAAACAGAGTGAGATAAGTAAGTACTTCGGACGCTTCAACAATAAAGGATTACAGAACAAACATTTAAAGCGGTAATTTACAAATTTATTGATACAAAGAAGTACACTTTCCCTTTATAGGCATCAAGATCAAGGTGTGATGATACATGTATATTGAAGAATTAAACAGGAGGAATGCATAGTCGTACAGTGAGGTTACATGGATAAATGGCAGGAATCAAGTCGAACTGGATTACTTGAACGAGTAGTAACAGCAAAAATGCTTAATAATGGTAATAAAAACAGTTTCTTATATTAAATGACCAAAGCGTGTACAGTATTATTACTACAGTCACTGGATTCAATGACTATTCTGCACATTGCAGTGCACATTCTCCACTCCCTAGGGAGCATTCCATCTAGTCGTCTTTTTATGGGCGCGCACATGCTAATTCAACCACAACGAAACCTGGGTGGAAAGGAGCAATGTAGTTAAAATGCCTTGCTCAAGGACGTAAGTGCCGTGCCGGGGCTCGAACCCACGACCTTCGCATTTCCAGTCAAGTGATAAAACCACTTGACTACTACACCTCTACTTGAGTTAAACCAGGACTGGCAGGTTCTTGTACATGTCATTTTGAGTAGGATCGATGCAATACATTTTGGAGCTTGAAAGAACATGCTGATCTTGCACGAGTCAGTTTCACAAATTTCCCAATGTTAACTTTTTAACCCAACCTTAGAAAAACCTTTCATAAATAACCCAACAAGAGTATGAAGTTATACATGAAGTTCAATTTAAAAAAAAATTTTTTTAAAGTAGCTTATTAATGACCTCGGGCATGAAAAGTTGTTTCAACACAATTAACAGAATTTCAACCATAATTTGATATTAAAAATGGGATTGCATACTTTATAGCTTAACTTTTGTGTTGCGTTTGAAAGTGTCTTTTTATGCAAGAGCCCCGGATCACTGGCCAAGAAATCAAAATTATTACATACATGTACATTACAATGGTTGGATATGATACATAGATACCACTGTACTGTGTGATTCAGTATATATACTGGAACAGAGCAGTACAGTTGGCAAACATTCAATACCACAGTTTTGAGACAAGATCATTCCAGATCTAGATAAATGAAATTGACATTATTTAATAGCACTTTGTTGTACTACATTTTAAAATACATGTACATGTATATCATACATACAAACCCATCTGTGGAAATTAATTTGAGGACGGGTGGAACTTTCAAATATCTCATTAATATGTTTTTTCTTTAGATTTTATTATTATTACTGATACAAACATTTGTCAGCATTTTTGCTGAACATGGTTTCTATTTAAAATGAATAAATTGTCTTTGATATATTCTTACAGACAATTTCAAAAGATAACTTGACAAAAGTTACAAATTTGTTAATACTGGAGCTTTTAGCTGGGAAACTATGTCCAATAATGTTGTACACCTGTAACTATATATCCTCTCCACAACCCCTAAAAAAAAACAACTAAATGGTATTCAAGTGTAATGAATAGTTATTGCATATAACCATTCCATTGAAAATATACTGTATACAAAATATTGACAGTTTGTTTACTGTAGGCCTATGTATGTAATACAATTATAACTTTTTAAAGGAAGAAGACGTGGCACAAGATAGAAAGGAACACTTAAGGCGGGCAATTTAAAGATTGTATTCCTACATACATCAGTAGCAAAGTGAATGCCTGGACGGTTTACATCATATCAGCTAATTTGAAAAATCACACACAAATAAGTTTTGCTTCATCTTCATTGTAATGTACTAATTCCGATGAAGGAAATCCACCTCTCGTTTTCAAACAAACTGATGTGCTTTTACACGTGCTTCAGAAATTGCCTGACATACATGTAGTACGAAACAAGAAGTAATGACAAATTGTGAAGATGAGTATTACATACTTATTCAGCTATAGAGAAGAAATTGAGAATCAGAGAGTAGGAAGTGAAATGTCTGCCTCTAAAACCTGAGACAACATCGTTTCTAAGAATGTTCATCATTGAAAAAAATAAATGATTCACGAGAAATCTCTTCCAAATATAATAAATATCAGAGTCCAAGACATCCTCGTTATTTGATATTGATTGCAGGGTAGTGCATATTCTTTTTAATTCAATATTTACTAACTCTACTCCACAAATATATATGCATATATATATATATACAAGGCCGGATTCAAGAATATGTAGTTCTACCTATGTAACTTTGTACAAGTATACAGTGAACAGTCCACTATAGGAATCGCCCGTCATCCTACTTCTTGTTCGGAGCAATTATACCTTCAAGTTGTGTCTGTGGTGGATGAAAATAAAGGAAAATTGATTAGCAAGATATTAAGAGGGGAATAATTACATTAAAAAAAACACAAAAAACAAAAACACATTTGTACATTATTAAGTCTTGTTCACAAGTATAACTGGTAAAACCATAAAAAAAGGGAAGAAAAAAAAGAGAAAAAACAACAAAGAAATACACATCTCATGTTTGGACCTATCCTTGAATACACTACCCAGGACAATTCAGTCCATGTATTGTACAAAATGTGTCAATGATAGGTTATAAGTTCTCTAAATCATCTTTATCATTTCATTACTACACCACAACCTTTATGTTAGTTCTCTTCTGCCAGGACCACATCAATTAACAGGTCTTTCATAGAGAACTCAACATGAATTGATTGACTGATTCATAAATAAACATATAAATAGATAGATAAATAAATAAATAGTAAATCTATACCTTAAGCTGTTGGTTAGTCCTCTTTAGGAACTGGATCTCCTCTGCGTGTTTCTTCTCCTCTACTTGTCTCCTCTCGGCCTCTCTTTTCTCGATGGCCTCACACTTGGCCTTGAGTTCGTTGACCTGTCGCTCAAGCTCACGCTTCTCTTGCCCAAGGTCTGTGATCTATTTACATCAAAATGACACATCCAAATAAGAGTTTATGTCCACATAAGTGGGTGCAGTGATCCAATATCTGCAATAACATTTGCTCTAGGCTCTATTTGTTAAAAATATATGATAAGGGCTTTGGTTGTAATTGAGTTCTAGGACAGGTGTAGGGTAAGGATAACAATATCAAATACACATACTATAAGTTACTCCCTTTAAAGCCCATTTTCTGTTGACAGTCAGTATGTCTGAATTCTTTTTATGGGATTTGTATGTAGACTGCAAAATTGTATTAATGGCACAGTAATTCAAGGTTAGAATATATTGGAATTCTGTCCTTTAGCAGACACTATTACAGATTTAAATAATATATTACGAGGCTTTCATATCAAGTGGAAGGGTTTTAACCCTTTGTTAAATTATACAAATCAATATCCTTCTGGCTCTGAGCAGATGGTGATCCTCTAACAGCCTTTACCTTCTTCTCCATATCTGACTTGCCCTGCTCAGCCTGCAGTGCTTTGCGCATACCGAAGGCTACACTGCTTTCATAGAGGGTCTGGTAAGCAGCTATGGTCATCCTGATCTCGTCTCGGACCCTGAGAAGGAGAAGGCCGCGCTCGGCACACTCGATTGTCACCTGACGGATCAACTCATCTAGCAAATAAACAAAGACAAACATGATTGAAATTGAAGAGAAAAAATAATTAGGATAATTGTGGAAATGTTGAATGTTATAAAAAATATCTGAAGATGGACGACAGAAATATTTACACACACAAGAAAGAAGAATAGGAAGCAAAATTGAGAAAAAGAACATGAAAGGTACAAATTCATTTATGGTCATGATTCTTTCAGTATAAACATGTGTACTCATGGAATTAACAAGACAAATTATGATCATGATCATAGATTATATATTATTTTTTTGTGAGTCCCACATATATTTTGTAAGCCACATAGGGCTCACAAAGTCAATGTTATAAAAGTAAAATCAAGTCACATAGAGGATATTTACAGAATGTGTGTAGAGTATCGAACTACCATATTTCCTATAGACTAAGGTAAATTTTGACTTGTATGCAAACACTTACCGAAGCACTGTGAATAAAGCTCTCTCCTGACAGGGCAAATACCCGTCTCCCTGGCCTGTCTCTGCTGCAGCCTCATGTCCAGCTGCTCCTGTAGGTTGACCACATCCAACCGAGTGGCCGGAGTACTGGACACCTGCTGGACCCACAGCTGACCAGACTCTGTCCATTCCCTGTGAATAACGATGAGATGAGTGTTTTAAAAATTTGTTTAAATAAAAATGTGAAAACCATTTTTTGACTTGAATTCTGTTTTTTTCTTATTTATTGATCTTAATATATTGTAATATCTAATTTATCCCAAATTCATTTAGATTATAAAGGCAAAAAATGTTAATCAAGGGCATTTTGAATTCCATCATGTATCTGAATAACCAAAGACCCAACATAAATTTGATAATCAAAATAAGCTTGCCACTTAAGCAGTAATGTGATTATTCTGAATGAAATGTCTAATTATGTAATAATCAGCTAAGCATACAAATGCTACTCGACTACAATTTAATTCTGAATAGAATAATCTCCCCTACTTTCCAAAATAAAATAATTGCCTCAATTATATGGATTCCACAAAAAAGTTACAAGGCAAATAAAGTGATGCCAAACTTTTTGGAGTATCCCCCCCCCCCATGTTATGAAATATAAAACATATTTTGAATATAAATATTATCTCACCTGGGTGGCAAAATGGAGTTGAGTATTTCATCTGTCTGCTGAGCTTTCTGTGATTCTACAGGTGGAAGTTTGCTACCTCCCTTGGGAGGAGGGTTGGGTACAGGGCCAGCATTGGTTGGCTGCTGAGGTGACGTTTTGAGAGCTCTTGCCTGCAAGCAATTGAAAACAATAACAATGGGAGAGAAGAAGATAAAATCATGAAGATTCTGGTGCTTGTGGTGTGCACAAAAGTGTGTCAAAGGGATAAAAAAGAGAGGTCTAATTTGTATGAAG
Source organism: Mesocentrotus franciscanus (assembly GCA_037976565.1). NCBI lineage: Eukaryota > Metazoa > Echinodermata > Echinoidea > Camarodonta > Strongylocentrotidae > Mesocentrotus > Mesocentrotus franciscanus. The sequence continues at coordinate 15,815,678 of CP137668.1, forward strand.
GAAAGGAAGTTGGAGTATGAGAGAGAGAGAAAATATGTATACAGAAAGTGAAATGTTAGATTAAGACAGACACATGTATTGTAGGTTTATATTCCATCCGTGGAAAGGTATACACTAGACCTTAATTTGTAGAAAAAAAGAATTACATACAGGGTTGACTTTTCATGAATGGAATGTGCAACTTTTATATGCAGGGCATAGTCTATAGACAACTTTTTAACACAAAAATTATGGCTTGGAGTTGAAAGTAGCGTTGAACTCAAACAAGCGCTTTGGATTAACTGTTAAGACCTGTTATACTTATAGAGTCTAGATCTATCTTGATCTAAATTATAACTTTGTTCAGATATGAAAAGAGGGGGAAAAGAAAAAAGGAAAAAAGAAAGAAGGGAACGAATCAAGAATGTGAAAGAGGGTCAAGGGAAAATTAAATGATGTGCATGCAAAAAAAGTCGATGAATCTGCAATATTGGAGAAGAACTCAGATAAAAGAGGGGAAGAAAGAACCACAAAGGAAATAAGGAGAAGAGATGAAGAAGAAGGAGAGGAGGAAGAAAAAGGCAAAGTAGGAGAAGGGGAAGAAAAAAAAATACAAAGTACAAAACGAAGAAGGAAGAAAACATAGTCAAGTCTAAAGCCAAACGAAAAACATTTCTTAGGCCATAACATACTAACCTAACATAACCTCTGGAAGTGATCTCATACATCTCATTTCATTTTCAAATTAGAAATCTAGAAATAGAAATATGTTTAATATGATAACTAACTCAGTTGCAAGAAGAAGAATATGAAGATGAAGAGGAAGAAGAAATTAATAGAAGAAAGAACAACAACAACAAAATGAAGAAGAAGAAGAAGAAGGAGGAGAAGGAAGAAGAAGAAACTAGCAAAAAGACAAATGAAGACAAAGAATTTCAAGTTGAAGAAGTAATATTATTATGAATAGTAGATCTAGATCTAGACTAGTTAATAGTAATATTAATAAAGTTCAAGTTGAAGTATGGATGATGGGGGGAGGGGGGGGGGTGTCTGGACACTTAACATTTTAACAAACATTAATAAAGCCTTCTCTTAGTCTTATGCCTTCAGATTGAACAAAAATAACTATCCAATAGCAATAACCATCATGAATACAGAATAGTCTAGATCTACATGTCCTTTATTATTGTCCAACACGAGTCTTGTAAACTTCTTCAAATTGCTGTTTTAAAATTAGATTTGTCTAGACTTTCTAGATCTAAATTAGACCGAAAATTTCTGTCTGTTAGCCTCTGATTTATCGCTCTTCTTTAGAGACAGAAGCTATAGCGCTCCTGTGCAAGCGTTTTGCCATTTATGGCCAAAGAACTTTGCTCAAAATACTAATTTTAGCGATTCATATCCGATGAATTTATGTTTGAAAATTAGCCTAGCTAATATACATCGGTTCCACTTACCAGATTGACTGTATGATGCGTTTAAGGGTATTTTTCCGATTTTCATCGCCGAAACTGAGCTCCGTGTTGAAGTTCTTGCAGCCGTATTTTAAACTGTTACTGTCAATGGATGACGCCATCTTCCTTCATGCGCAGTAACAGTTTAAAATACGGCTGCAAGAATTTCAACACGGAGGCGATGAAAATCGAAAAATACCCTTAAACGCATCATACAGTCAATCTGGTAAGTGGAACCGATGTATATTAGCCTAGGCCTAATTTTCAAACATAAATTCATCGGATATGAATCCGCTAAAATTGAGTATTTTGGGCAAGTTCTTTGGCCATAAATGGCCAAAATGTTTGCACAGGAGCGGCTATGGTCGGCTTCTGTCTCTAAAGAGAGGAGCCGACCCTACCCAAATCAGAGGCTAACGAACGAAAGAGAAAGAATTTTCGGTCTAGATCTAAATGAGTAAATCAACACACAACAAAAAAGAAGAAAAAGAATAATAATATCAATAAGAAGCACCCATCTATAGAGTCTAGAATCTATGCCTGACTCTCAATTCATTTTCAAATTAGACATATTTTCATAGTCATACTAGACCTGGGCCTAGGTCTAGATCTACGTCTATTGATAACTGCGTTATCAATGCTAGCATTTGCTGGATTTGCCAGCAGCTAGCTCAGCTCAGCTCACGGCCCTGTCTCCCGTTCTCTTCTGTCCGTGATGCGCTCGAGCACGGGCGCTGCAGAACTTTACAAATATTTCAATTTCACAACTTACCCGAGGTGTTTTCTTCTCCGTATTTCTGCTGACAAGAACTGGGTTGTCATATTTGACCAGTGATGCGTTTGGTGGAATCATTATGTCGAGTTGTAAGGATCAAAATGCTAGATAAATGCGAATAAACCGTTGGTTTTAAGAGAATTTTCATAAAAATCGCGGATGAGGATAAGGATTGTTGTCAGGGGAACCCATGGAAACATTTCCCAGGGTGCAGAGCGAGCTCTTCCCATCATGCATCATTTCTCAAGATGGCGACTTCCATGGACTGGCAAGGTATGATATATAAAAAAAAATATTAGTAGTTTTCTATTCGACAATGTAATTTAATGAGACTTTATTGGTAAATCTAAATTTTGAGTCGTTTAAACTTTATTTTTGGCAAGTGTTTTCATACATATTGGTTGTTTTTCATCTCAGAAAAGCGTTGAAATCGATGGTTAGTGGAGCGACGAGAAATCGGCTCAGTCATTACTCATTCAATTCTGTTACTGTTACTGTTAGGCATGTATGTAAGGGGCGTGAGAACGGGAGCCCTTTGTCGCCGCGCTGTCGCCCCGCCGATAGAGGCCCAGGGATTACCTCTGACTCGTACTCGCCGCTGCGAATGATTTTCGTGTTGAAACGTCCGGACACGCACTCATTTAAGTTAACGTTAGATTTGATGAAAGCTGCTCAGCACAAAATACAATTGAAATGCTTGTCAACATAAACAATAAGACTAAGAATAAGAATTAAGATAAGAATAAGATAAGAATAAGATAAGAATAAGATAAGAAAAGAAAAGATAAGATAAGATAAGATAAGATAAGATAAGAAATTCTAAATTCGATTTTTATTAATTTTTCAATATTTGAAATTGAATTGACTCATCTGATTCTGAGACCGAGTCACCGAGTGACATTTAATTTTTCATGATCATGAAATAATGCAAGTTGCATGCAAACTAACGAATATTAGAAGGACAGTTTCGCAGCCACAGCTTCAGAGGCAGGTACCGGTACTCAACTGGAAGAAGAAGAAGAAAAACTGCATTTTCTGATTGAAAATGATCTGTCACTCTGGCCCTGGGGGTTGTCTCACAAAATCGTCATAACTCATATTATAAGTACAAGATCAATGACATCTCAACAATTAACATATGTCGCTCAACCTGTCCGCTAAGAGTAAGACTAACTAAGACTTAGTGTTTCACAAAACAATCTTTGCTGAGCCTGAAACCAGCTACAACTTCCTGCTAGTTGTACGCAACCCCAAACCTACACAAGTACAAAACTGTCATATTTATATGTAGAACGCCATCACAAGTCAACTTTTAGATAGTGAGTTAGATCTAGTCTATGGCAGCAAAAAAATAAATAAAAACTGTAATTTTTTTCTTGATCTCCAAGCTTTCATTTTATTAACAGTTCTTTTTTGTGTTAATAATATAAATATGGAAAGCATTTATACAAGCACACAAACTGTTTTTATATAACATTTAAAAAAATAAAACGCTAATGAATATACCTTGAAGGCCACACCTCGCCATCGTCGTGGTGAAGATCCAGTAGATAGTGTGGTGTGGCAGGGTTAAGGGGGTCCCATGGGACCCATTTAAAAACCCAGGTTGGATAGTTGTCCTTTGAAGCTGAGTGTGGGAGCATCAATGGCAGTTTGCGGCAGCTTGTTCCACTTATTTATTACTCTCTGGCTATAGAAATTTTTCCTGATGTCAAGGCGGCTTCTTGTTTTGGTTAGCTTCATGGAATGGCCTCTTGTTCTATCATACATAGCAAACTGGAAATAATTCTCGGGTTTGGATTTGTCGATTTTTGTCATTATTCTGTAGGTTTGCAGTACTGTAGGTCTCCTCTAGCTCTCTCTTCTTTTCTCCAAAGTAGTTAGTTTGAGTTTTGCTAATCTCTCTTCATATGGTAGATGTTGAATACTTGAGATGAGTTTTGTGGCTCTTGCTTGACCTTTTTCCAACATCTTTTTGTCTTTTTCCAGGTAGGGGCACCAGGCCTGTATGGCGTAGTCTAGGTGGGGTCTGACAAGTGATTTATACAGTCTTAAAATCACTTCCTTACTCCTGAATGTAAAGTTGCGTTTTATCATTCCCAGTGTCCTATTTCATCTATTTGCTGCAGCAGCACACTGGGAGGCAACTTTCAGGGACTTGTGAACTAGAACCCCAAGATCTTTTTCTTCTGTACTTTCTTTAAGCTGGGAGTTGCCCATCATGTATGTGTAGTGCGGGTTGTGGGTTCCAAAATGCATGACTCCACATTTTTCTGCACTGTATCTCATCTGCCATGTATTTGCCCATCTGTGAAGGTGGTTGATGAAGTTTTGCATGTCTGTTCTATTTGCACTGGATGGATTAGCTTGGTGTCATCGGCAAATTTGCTAACTGTTGATTAGTCGGTTAGCGTTGAGACTGTTGAACTGGGACAGTATTTGCTGGAAATTTCGAGGTCATTCATGTATATCAGGAAGCACAGTGGGGGGCACGTGCCCCCAATTTTTTTCCAAGATCAGACACCCTTCCTCTTAGACCCCTCCCCAGGACGTCAATCAATTACATGTATGTGCCCCCCCCCCCAAACATCAAACTCTGGCTCTGGCTTTTCTGAAGATAATGGTGTATGGAACACTCAGTTCTTGAGCCAGGGGTTTTAAAAAGGCTAGTGGTATATCGTCTGGACCCGCTTCCTTGGATGGGTCCAGGTGTTCAAGCTTCTTTTTCACACAATCTTCAGTGATTTCTATCTCAGCAAGGAGCTGTTCATCAGTTCCTTTGAAGACATTCTGGGGGTTGGGAACGTTTAGGTCCTCCTCAGTAAAGACTGATGCAAAGTATTCATTAAAGATATTTGCCGTTTGTTGGCCAGATGGGACTGACTCTCCAGTTTCTCTTTTTAGAGGTCCTACAGTGTCTCTGACCTTTTGTTTTGATCGAACATATGCATAGAAGCTCTTCGAATCTTCTTTAATGTTTTGAGCAAGTTTCTTCTTGAAGTCGCATTTTGCTGTCTTTATTTCATGTTTGGCGTCCCTCTGGCATTTCTTGTAATACTCTAAGTTCTTGGATGACTTGTCTGATTTGTACCTTTTCCAAGCTCGTTGCTTTCGACGGATGCTTCTCTGTGTTCTTTTTGTGAGCCAGATAGCTTTCTTCTTTCTAGATTGCTGTGTTAATGGTACATGATCATGCATTAACTGCTTCAGCTTTCTTTCAATTGTGTTCCACGTTTGATCAGTCGTCTGGTTTTCAAGTTCCTTTGTCCAATCTATTTCTTTTAGTTCTGTTCTGATTTGATCAAAGTCAGCATTTTTGTAGTCTCTCTTAGGTTGAGGTACACATGGTTGGACATAGTAGTTAGTTTCCCATCTTAGCATGTTATGATCACTGGATCACTGTGAGAAAAACATCTCTATCTTCAAAATTAGTTTGACACCTTTAACTTTGACAATTATTTTACAGAGCCAAAGGATAAAATGATAATCTCAAAGGAAAATAGAATCTGGGCCATTCAGAAATATGGTCCAAGTTTATGTGAGAAAAATGTATTAATCTTTCGATAAATTTGACATTGTTTATTATTTTACAGAGGCAAGAGACAAACTGAAGAAGTGGAGAGAGGAAAACACAAGGAACAGCATTGAGACTGTTGAACTGGGACAGTATTTGCTGGAAAACTATCGGAGGAGACTTGGGGATGAAGGTAAGATTCATTTCTTGTACAACCCTTTCTGTTTAATAGTTTGATCCTTTGGGACTTGTTGCTCATTATCTGTGTGGCAAAACAGGCCCTTTTATCTGACTGTATTGGCCAAATTGTGCAATTGGGGTAAGATTATTACACGATTGCTCAGTAATGCACTAATTTTCAGGATGTTTTTGTTTTTTCATAGCATCTCCCCCAAGCTTATTTATCCCTTTGATTGTTGTGTGATTCACCAATGTTAGAAATATGGTTATTTGAGATGGGGGTGGGTGTGGGACGGGGAATCTGAAAATGCTCCATATATTACATATCTAGACATATATATTCCTGTATGTCCTCTGCATAAAGAGTTAAGTATCATATAATTTACTATTGTGTCTGCAGTATGGACTATATATGAACAAGTCTGCATAGCAGCACTGGACTGTGGGGACCAGGACCTAGCAACTGATATCATTGATACAGTGGAGCATAACTTCCCCAGCAGTATCAGGGGCAAGAGGTTAGAAGGTCTACAGCTTGAGAGCCTTGGAGAGTAAGTACAGGGGGGTGTTTCACAAAGACTAAGATCGACTTTAAGTTGGACTTAAGTATAACAGGCCGTTCGTGCCATTGTTTGCTCTCATCATTTACTGGCATTGGTCTCTCAAGGGACGTACAAATCATGGTAAAAAATCTACAAAACTTACATTTTTTGGTAATTCATTATTGAAGGAAAAAATATTATCTATAGATCATAATTGAGAGACCAATGGTGAGAGCAAACAATGGCACGAACGGCCTGTTATACTTAAGTCCAACTTAAAGTCGATCTTAGTCTTTGTGAAACACCCCCCAGTATTAGTAGAATTAGATACTATCATTATTGCCATGTGACAGATTAAACTGCACCACCCCTTCCAAAAAAAAATAGATGAAATAAAAATAAAATAAGATAGATGAATGAATAAATCATAAAAATTAAAAATTAAAATATATTGATAAATAACAAAAATATATTTTTTTTTATAACTCCTAATTCAAATTTAAAAAAAATAAAATCATCATCATATAGCATGCCTCATATCTATGTCTCTTATATCACATAGATAGGTAGAAAGTATGTTTTGTCTCCAAATCTTTATGGAGTGAATAGAAAATACAATCATCAGATCCAGTTTTATGACCAAAAGCTGACTGATTTAGGTATTTGGAAACTGGAGGTCTTCTGTGGACCTTGTTAATGTTAAACAGTCAGTTGTCAATATATATATATATATTCTCTGTCTAAATTTTCCTATCTCATACAGGTATGAAGCAGCAGAAGAGCACTATGAAATGCTATTAAAGGAGGATCCATCAAATGCTGTAAGTAAAACCTTAAAGCCGTACTGTACTAGAAGCACTACCGTAAAATCCTCTAACGCCATCTCAGGTTAGCTGTAGCAGTATGGTTCTGAAACTCGCTGCTTCCCTAGCTGCGCTGCTGGTTCTCACATCGAGTCCTCTGTCTGCGAAGTGGGAATTAGGTATTGTTGGCAAGTTGACCATGAGATGGCGCTTTGCAATGAACAGTATGCTCAGGCAGAAAGTTCATCGCCCAGTGTCGCTTTAAAGGGCAATCCAACCTTTGTTAAAGTTTATTTGCATGAACTCTGAAAAGTAAAAGAGACAGAATGACAAAAGTTTGAAATAAATCGGACCAATAATAAGAGAGTTATGAATGCTTGAAATATGAGATCACTATAGCTATGTAAATTGCAAAATTGCAATTTTGTTAGTAGATTGTGACATAGTTACAGACAACTCTCCCATTTGTCATGTGAAATATATCATTAATTTCTCCTAATTGCCTTCTTCCTTAGGACAGTACTCAAAATATAGAATGGATAGTTATCATTATAGGTCCTCTAAAAAGAAAAGAGGCTCATAAGTCATAAATTGTGAAAAAAATGTAGTTTTAGTCATTTAGTATGTTGTAACAAATGGAATGTTGTCTGCCACTACATCACAGTGACATTACTGATTCAGCCAATTGAATTTCCCATACGTGCAGTGATTACAGCCTTCAAAATTTCATAACTTTTCTATTTTTTGCCTGATTTCATTCAAACTTTCACTATTCTGCCTCTCCGCTTTCTTTTACCGTAGTGTAATCTTAAGGTTGGATTTCCCTTTAACCACATGTGTTTATCAGCCATGGTCATATGCTTCCTATTCATGGCTTGTCAAGTTCTATTACCTGTGTCTTCTTGACAAGTGCTCCCTGGTCAATATCTTACATGCACTGACTTCCTAACTTTAATCCTGGACCCAGCATAATGACTAACCCCTGCCCTAAACCTAAACTAAAACCCAATTGCAATCCCTACCCTTTATCTTTGACAAAATACAGCCCCGAGTAAATGTTGCTTGATGATTTTTAGATTGTTCAAATGCATCATCTTCGGTCCATTCACAATAGATGACCCAGTGTACAAAACTTTTCTGCCAATGTGTCAAGCCATGTACAACAATTATGTGCTTTTTGTGCATAAGTTTATTAGTTTTACACGAGGAGTTCTGTAGGAGGTTTTCAGTTACTTGGAGCTGGAAAGATGCTTTATAAAAACCGTTACAGGTATCTTGAGTTTGTAACTTGTGTGCGAATTTCTCTCTGATGTCAACAGATGGTGAGGAAAAGACTGATTGCACTTTTGAAAGGGCAGAATCGTTTAGGTGAAGCTATCAAGGAGTTAAATGCATACCTACAAAAGTAAGTTATCCTAATCTGAACAGTCTAATTTTACATTTTTGTAATCGAGCTATCTAGCAGTAGAAGTGTTGATAACAAAGTGAACTTGATTCAATTTCATTATCATATGTGACCTTTACCCCCAATGCAAGAATCACACATCTTGATGAACACAACTTATTGATTTTAATTTTTTTTAATTTTCTCTGTATTGTGTAATAGTGGAGCATGGCAATGTGCATTATTGAACCTAGGCCTACTATTTCATTTAGTTTGAGCTTTGACTAAATTTTGTCCAACTATTTTATTGATAGCAAAGAAAACGGATTTACCTTGGATCCAAATTACCCAGACACATTGGGGGAATATGATAATTTTAGTCTTTATTATATCTTTGTTCTCATTTTGCAGGTTTATGAGTGATCATGAAGCTTGGATGGAGTTAGCAGATTTGTATATTTCAGAACAAAAGTAAGTATATATGTTACCATATTCATTCCTGTATGGTAACAGTAAATTATATGTTATTTAATTATGTAAACCCAGATACTTTCAAGTACGTAAAATGTCCATGAATTTTGCTTGTGATTCAGATTCGCGAAAGTTTCTTGCCACAAACTAATTGAATCACAATTGACACAACACTAAATTGTTAAAATCTCAAAGATTTTTTTGCCTTGAAAATGACTGTCCATTACAATGTGCGTAAGTTTGAAAGTTACGGTAATAAGCCTACATCTTAATATGTAGTTAAAGATGTTATATTTATGCTATGTTTATGCAGTTACGAGCTATTTGAAGAGACTTTAAATTTAATTTGGATAAGCCTTACTCTTAAACTTGTGATGTGATTACAAGATTTATATTCTGCTTTGCCTTAACCACCTCATCATTTCTCCCCTTGTTTCTTCCTTTCCCCATATTCATTTGTGTCTCACTCCTTCTCTTGTGTATACAGTTACAATAAAGCCATTTTTTGCTTTGAAGAGCTCATCATGTCAAATCCACACAACCATTTGTACCATCAGAAATATGCAGAGGTAAGCACCTGATTTTTTTCTTCAAAGACTTATTGATTTGTTGTGAAGTACCGGTACAGTCATTATGATGCTGTGAACTTATTCCACTTGCAAAATTGCCTGTATAAACTGGAATGGGATTTGTAATGCAAATGGAAATGAAAGCCAATTTTCCCATTTGGGAAATTACTGGTATGTGGAAAGATTATTCTGCAGCACCCTTCCTTATTACATAATAACCAAGTGTGGCAAATGTAGATTAATGTCTTGCCAAAGGACATTAGTGCCGCAGCGGGACTCGAACCGTGGACCATGTGATCCACAGTCCTATGACGTATCCACTAGACCACGGTACCTTCACATAAAGGGGCTACTCGATTCCGGTAGGCAGTAGGTTAAAGTTCAATGTGATAGGTACTTCATCAAAACAACATTCCCATTGTCTTTTTGAATATCTTTAGTGGTTATTGTCTTTCATATTATATTCCCTTTATAACTCTTCTTTTCTAACCATTTTAGATTCAGTACACACAAGGAGGGACAGAGTGTATGGAGATTGCTAGAAAGTACTTTGCTCATGCTGTCAAATTGAATGGCAACAACATGAGGGCACTCTATGGCATGTTTATGGTAAGAATTTCTATTTCTCTTCTTGTTCCTTGAAATCAGAGGTGACACCACCCCACCTCCCTCACCCCCTCATGGTGTCCCTGTTAACAGTGACCAGTTATATGGAAAGATCTATCTGTCTACAAAGGCTTCATTTGGTTCCTCTTCCTCATATGGAGAAGAAAAAAAATCATTGCAGACAGATATGGCTAGTGGCTGGTGTCTGCAATGGGGTTGTAATGGTCGCAGCCACCATTTCAATGAAAACAAAATAAGGGGGGTAAATAGTGCTCCTTCCTTCCCACCGAGTGGAAATTAAAGGGATGGGGCAGGATTCGAGAAATCATATTCGTGAAAAACTTTAATGTGTTGGAAATTGAATCTTTGCCACTGCATCTCATGCACAATTGGGCTATTTTCAGTTGATGTAATGCATTTTGTGTCCATTAATGGATTGGTCTAATGTCCAAATCATCAGTAGACAGTTAAACTTTGTGACGTATACCAAAATAGAATTATGGTAAATGATACAGACCTGTTGGATACTAGACGATTTAAGTGAATAAATAACCTGGGTATTGGGCTTATTTGATTTTTGAGTGTTGGTCAAATGTCAATAAACCAAAGGTATCAGATTTTGCCCATTTTTGTTTTACATTCAATTATAATTTATTATTTGCCATAAATTGAATTTCCACATTTGTTCATTTACATACCTTTAGAAATATATTAATATTTCATCCAAACTGTGAAACAGGCATAACAATCTGCATAGCAATCTGCATAACAATCTGCATAATAATCTGCATAACTCTACATATCCATAAAATATATATTTATTTCCTTCCTACGTTTATATTATTTTTCATTGATATTTTCATTGATTCATTCAGGCTGCTACAAATATTGCCTCTTCACCTAAGGCCTCAGGAAAGATAAAGAAAGACAATATGAAATATGCATCATGGGCAGCTCAGCAGATTGCTTACAAATATAAGGTATGATGTATGGATGTGAATACTGGACAATCAGATACTTACATGTTTGGCAAAAATTCAGTACTGCTATCCTATCCATGGGAATGTGAAACTCTAGGGCTCAACAATATACAGGAGTCCGATGATCATTGGCCCAACTAAAAGGTTTAAAGATAAAGTTGAGTTCTGGTCATGCGATTGCATTGTGAAAGAAACGTTATGGAATCGATAAGAAAAGGTTGATCATCTAGCATATAAGTATTGGTGTGTACTGCAAGGTTCTGGAATCATCAAAATGATAAGAAATTTGGCCCAGTCTTGGTAAAGTTACAAGCAATGTACACAGAAAGATGTATATGGGACTACACGAACATGTGGCATAAAAATCCGTCCCGATTTTTATGATGTTACATGCCATATTTAAAATATTAAGGCATTTGAAGAGCCATGCTTTTCAGGGAACATGTTTTCTCTGATGTTCTTCCACACTTGCATAATACAATGATAACGCTCACAAATTATTTTTCACTTCTTCCCAGAACTCAACCTTCTCTTTAACTCAGGACACCAAATTTGTTTAATTTCAAAATAGGCTCAGTGCACAGAAAGGCTAGAAGCTATAAAAAAAATGAATCCATACCCCCTGTTGAAAATGTCAGTGTGGAGTCTTAAATGAAATGTTGAGCAGGTGTGGACTTTTTGAAAATCATGAAATTTTCATGTATCCACAACTTTCTGGATTCACGGTAGAATTTTAAAGTTATATTACTATACTGACACAAATTGGAAGCAATTTTGTGTCTGAACTGTACGGCTGACTTCTGTTTTCCTTTGCTGTTTGAGTATGAAACAGTAATAAGCATGTCCTAATCTTTTTGAAAAAGCATCAGTTTAGATGAGGTGTACATTTATAAAGTGAATCATTCTATATCTTTCATTCCTTCATGTATGTCATTGTAATATTGACCAGGGGGGTGTTTCACAAAGACTAAGATCGACTTTAAGTTGGACTTAAGTATAACAGGCCGTTCATGCCACTGTTTGCTCTTACCATTTACTGGCATTTGTCTTTCAAGGGACGTACAAATCGTGGTCTCAAATCTACAGAGTTTACATTTTTTGATAGTTCATTATTGAAGGAAAAATATTATCTAAAGATTATAATTTAGAGACCAATTGGGATAGCAACCAATGGCATGAACGGCCTGTTATACTTAAGTCCAACTTAAAGTCGATCTTAGTCTTTGTGAAACACCCCCCTGGGAGAGTAAATGCAATGGTAAAGCAAGAATACGAAAATAAGATAATATTTTGATAGAATATATTGCAGCTAGGTAGCTTTTAGCAAATACAATCACTTTTAGTTTTCAGATAAACTTAGATATTTTATTATTTCTCAAAAGCTCTAGTGGCAACTTAAGTGAATTGCAATAGTGGCCTACTCAATGAGATGGATAGACTAAAGTGAAACTTCCATCTATCCATCTTTTTTTATTTTTCATGAGGATTTCTTTGACCAAAGCCATGCAATATTATTTAAATCCTTTTCTCTCGTTTTTCTTCAATACTACCTTGCTCCCTTCTCACTTTCTTTCCCCTTTTTTGTTCCTTTCTGTACACATCCTTTGCTTCTTCACTGCATCATTCATTCCCTCTTCTATCCCAATATCTCTCCTTTCTGTCACTCTTCTGTATGCCAGGTTGCACAAGGAAAGGACACTGGGAGCAAAATGCAACATTTGGAAAAGATGCTGGACTGTTTACAGATAACTCCTGCACCATAGGGACACTTTTTGAAACATTTTGGTACTCTGCAGCAAGTTTGACATGTCATCTAAGAGGCATTTGACCAAGGTGCTATACGAGGGAGGAGCCCTTTCTGAAGAGGGTCAATATATATGGTGAATTTGTACATGCGAAAGACACTGTAAGCACATTCACACTGTGCTCTGCTTGTTTGTACATATGTGAAAGGTACCATGACCAAGAGGATGGATACATGGACAATGTGGCTGTGCTGATCCTGAATAGATCTGATTTAGTCATAAAGGGATACGGTGAAATACCAGATAGATGAAAACATATGCAGGCAGATCAGATGTGTGGCATTACTCCTAAGGTGATATGTTCCTTCGTTGTGGACATGCGAAAGGGTCCCATATGTTACCAACCTCATTATAGTTTACCGAAGATTCCTTCAACTCAACAGCCCTACTAGAGCTTGGATCAGACAGAATAACAAGAAATTTCATATTTGTTTATTTTCCTATATATTCTTGGTAAAATATGGGACAATGAATGACCAAAATACCTCGAATTTGCCATAATGCATTATTCCAAGTGCAAGGATATTTACGAACAGACCCTGTTGCATAAAACCTACCACTGATAGTAACTTTGCCATCAATATTAAATACCATGGCAACATCAATCAACAACCAGTCAAATCAGTTTCCATGGAAGTTACCTTTCATGGCAAAGTTACTATCAATGCTAAGTTTTATGCAACGGGCCAGATGTCATGTCAGTGAAGCTCATATTCTAGAATATCAAAGATTTCAAAAACTATTTTCAAGTGAAAGAGTTTATACAAAATGCATGGAACAAGGCTGCACTGCAAGTTTTATGCTACAAAATAAGAGTTCAATATGGTACTCCATGCCTTCCCTTTGACTTACTTTCCCTTGTTTTCTACAGTGCATAAATTTGATGGTTTGTATTATTAAAAAGTTGTAGATGTGTTGAAAATATTTAAGATATATATAGAGTACCCTTTGTTGAAATCAAAGTCTGTCCCTTTCTCGGAAATGTTCTTTAATTGAATTAAGTTGATCTTGGGTGCAATATGAAACCTTATGTACACATGGAAGTAAAATATCCCTGTATAATTAACAAATATACTACTACTAGAGGATAGCACCTTTTCACTTCTTTTGAACTATTGCACAAAATCATTGCCAAATGATATACATGTAATTTGTGAGATAGTCAGAAGAATAAAACCAATACTTAGTGAAGTATTAGAGAAAAATATGACCACACCCATTTTTGTCTATTTTATTTGGTTGAGAGAGACGGAGAGAGAGAGAGAGAGAAGTGAAAATTCTCTTAAGAACTTTCCGAAGCATTTTAGAATGAGTTTATGCCAAATTTAATTGTTTGTTTTCACATGCATGTATACAGGAATTAAGAGCAGTACGAGGGAATATTTTTCCCCAGCCCAACATCATTTGCAGAGTGACATTGTAGATACATGTATAATGTAAAGCATCAAATGTTTTATTGGATAGGTACATTTGGACAATATTAGATACACACTCATCATGCCATCATTACCTAACTTAACAAGTGCATAGAAAAAGAAGAATGTGTAATATGTTCATTTATGTTGTACGTGTGGGACCATAATGCCATGATTTTTTTGTCTGCTACTGTAAGATCAGAAACTTATATAAATTTTGCAAGTGATGTACATTTGCGAATGATTCATTCCGCAAACTACATCACAAATTCCAGGCTTGGATGCATACTAAATTATGCAAATGGCACTCGTCTCATTGTGCTATGGAAATCAGTTAAAATTGTCCCATATGTATCGGACTGCTGTCAGTGCTGGTTGGGTATAGCCTATAGGTCGATTTTATTTCTGCTGATGTGCTCAGATGAACCACAACCTTGCATTATTGCAGTTCAGGGGGGTTTCACAAAGACTAAGATCGACTTTAAGTTGGACTTAAGTATAACAGGCCGTTCGTGCCATTGTTTTCTCAAATCATTTACTGGCATTGGTCTCTCACGGGACGTACAAATCATGGTAAAAAATCTACAAAACTTACATTTTTTGATAATTCATTATTGAAGGAAAAAATATCTAAAGATCATAATGGTGAGAGCAAACAATGACATGAACGGCCTGTTATACTTAAGTCCAACTTAAAGTCGATCTTAGTCTTTGTGAAACACCCCCCAGGAACGTTCCTCGCTGCAATCATTCTCCAAAGTTTCCTTGTTGTACAGTTAACCTGTATGGTATTCACTCATTTCTGAACACAGGGTCGTTGATTTAGTTCAGAAAATCCTCATGAAGTGTTGTAGGAAAAGTTTATGTGAGTAATGTATATGTATGTATTGTTCCCATGTATGCCTTGTCACAGTAATATGACATAGAATATTTCCATATTATATGAGAAATTGTAGTTTCAATTATAGTCATTAAAATGTATTTCAAATCATCACTGTTAAAGTTTTGTATTGCTTTATTACATTATTTCCTTGTAATTTACAACAGGAGATACATGTAGATATTTTTGTTCACAATTTCCATGTGGTACTACTTATAGGGCAAGTCCCTAATATGAGTTCACCCAGATCCAAAGTACATTCAAGGGAATGCAGGAAGAAAAAAAACAACATAGAAATGGGTCAGTGAAAATTTGACAAAAGCTTGATCTAGGATAAGAATGATTTTTATTCATCAATTTTATTTTTAAGTTTTGAATTTCGCTACACAACTTGAAAACTTTCCTTTACAGGCTACCCACTTTTGTATTGAATGTAACAATTACAAGTGTTCCAATTTTCGAACTCGATAATAAAGTAGGTCTATTAATTTCATGACATTTTGAATACATGTTTCCAACGGGTCAATCAGTACATGTACATGTAGTTGTGCCCATATCAGAAGATGGTTTCTCTGAAGAAAAATTTAATTAATGAGAATTGTTTACAAAAATTAATGAAGAATAGGTTGCACAATGTATCACAGAGTTGTCAATTTACCTATTGATCTTTACAAAATTTGAAAATTCACAATTTTCTTTACTCCTAACTTCAACAAATTATCTAAAACTTTCACTGACATGTGTACTTGACATTTTTTTTCTTCCCTCAAAAATCTGCCCGATTTCTTGAGGACTTCCCTTTAAATGAACATTTAATGACCTATCAAAATAAACATTTAAATGACATCATATGTTTAAAAATCAATCCAAAGTATAAGTACAACTGGCAATATTAAACATAATGCACATTGTAGCACATAACAATGATTTATTTGTAGCCTCTGGTGAAAGCTGAAGGAAATATTTGAAATGCACCTTTCTCCTGACTCAACAATGGTGTATTTCTAAGTCATCTAAGCATAATCCTTTAAGGAGTTAGAACCAGGCACAGTAGATCATTGTGGATCATTGATTCAATGATGCCTGTAGAATTTGTAATTGCACCAGCAGGAATTCTAAACTGAGAGAGGGATAGTGTACATTGATGTGAAGCACATCTACATGTATGCTTAGAGATCAACCTAATCATCTGCAAAAGGAATAACGGTTGGTGACACTAAATTAACCTCAGAAGAGTCCTAAACATGTTAGAGTCGGTTCTATGACACATTGCTCCAATTACTCCATGGACAAATGTCTAAACTTGTTGAATTCCTAACTTTAGCCCTGAACCACAATCCTTAACCTTAATTGTAACTGAAGTAACTCTACCCTGAAGCCGAATTGCAACCCATACCCAAAACCTACATCTTTGATGAGATGAGGCTGAGAGAAAATATCACTGGAGCAAATGTCCGGTCAACATTGGAACCCCAATTTTCTATACAATGCAATGCTTGACAACGCCTGAAGCTGAGAAGTAATGGGGGCCTGAACGTGGACAAAAGCCTGAAAATGTGCATCCCTGTCACTGTCAGTCATCTTTTTAATAGCAGAAGTCCATGGTACATTTTATACACAAGCCAGTTGATATCATTTAAAGAGCTTAAATTTCTTGAAGAACTTCTGGACCTCCTCCTTCGGATAGGGTTTCACTGCCAGACAGGTGGCATAATCCTCGGGTTGTTCAATCCACAGTTTATGATCAATGTTATTCTCGTTCAACTTCTCTGATAGAGTCCTAACATCCGCTTCATTCTTTGCCTAAACAAACAAATGAAAGAAAATACAATGAAGGAACTACTGGAAAGTACTTATCAGTGTTATTGTTAGTTTGTAGTAGTACTAGTATTGATACTATTGGACTTGTATTTTGTCTCATCCATTGCTGAATGCTGACTACTCTGTCTTGAAGAAAAAACAAACAGGTAACAAATTATCATTTTGAAATGATGAATTAAAAATCAATTCTTTGTCTCTGCAGGTTTCTGAGCCGTAGGTGAAAATTGAGTGACAGAACTCCCACTAGCTGACTTACCAGTGATACAGTTTGTCCTGTGTCACGTCTCAAAATCAACTATTCAAAGACAGCGTACAGTGTTATACTGTTATTCCTCTTCTTCATTCTTTTAGAGTGAAATAAGTTACGATTGTTAAAATATGGGTGTTTCACATCATCCAACTCTGTTTCTTTTGGTGATGCAACGTTAGTACAAAAACTCAAACAAGTAAAGATCTTGTGAATGCTCTGTTTACCTCAAGAACAACTTTGTGCATGTTGTCCAGATCTGATGTGTATTTTACAACATTTTCATCCTCCTTGAAAAGATGTATCACAGCAGTACAAGCATGGCATGCCTAAATTCAAATGAGAAAAATAACTATCTTAACCATTTAATGAAATTTCTACCATTATCAGTAATATATATTATGGTCATCTAATAAGGATAAGTTATATATTATACAATTACTTTGAACCTTTTCCTACATGTATTTTGAAATCCATTCTCCTCTGATTTTTATGTTTTTCTAACAATCTTAGCATTAAAATCTGTTAAAATACATGTAAATTTAAAGCAGGGATTACAATGGAGAATTACGTAGATCCTTATCTTCATTTCTAGTATAATTTAATTGTCAAAATAATGGAATTTGTCACTCAGCTCAGATGTTAACACTTTGAAAAAAGCTCTTTCTACATGTTATACATGTACAATGATTTGTTAATAGCTCTGCAAGATATACAGGCATATATCTCCATTCGTCATGGTGATTCGATGGAGATTTGACTTTTTTTTGGTTTATTTCATTCAAAGAGCCTAACCAAGTCTGGAGAAATAATGGAATTTATTTCACTTTTAAATTTTATTTTCAATTGCTTTTCATTTGATTTCGTTAAATTCCAGACATCAACCATATCTTGAATTTGCATGTAGATCTAGATCTTGTATAGGAGATCCGGAGCGGAGATGGATTTGCTAAAGCCAGAAGCAGTTTCAGTGGAACACATCTCCAAACAAAATTACTGACTTTTCGGCCTAAAGTAAGATAGACTAATGACGAATAGGATAACAGAAATGAACGATCATTGAAATTTGAAATTATGACTTAGATCTATGTCATGTCTCATGATTAATGAATACAAAAAAAGATTCAACCTCAAAGATAAGGTTAAGCAAAGAAAGAAAGAAATAATATTACGAAAAAACAGTCAACAGCAGGATAAACAGCAATACATATTTAAAAAATAAATAAACAAACAAACAAAAACAACATGCACGATCGGTTAACTTAAGTGTTAACTCTCTTCTCGACTCTTCTCTGCACTCTTTGCAGTGTAGCGCCCGAGTAATCACACGAGTTGGTGTATGTGGGACAACATTAAAGTTACTCTTGTTACAAATTATTCATTTCACTAAAAATATATCGAATCGTCGTTTAGATACTAGAAATACTATATAACAATCACCTGCGCTATAACAGCACCTGTCGGCCATTTCAAAGCATGTAAAAGATCACCTCTTACAACGACATATTGGACCATGGAGGCTGCCATTTTTAATATAAATTAAGCTTGGTCAAGTGTATGTTTCTTAATTAGGTTTTAAAATACAATTTAAACTTTTAAAACTAAAAAGAATATTAAAATATAATCTAATTTAGTATTCAGTTTTATTAATTTACTTTTCATATCTTAAAGTATTCTATATAGTCTAGGCCTAGATTAAAAACATATAGTTATTGATATTACCATTTTATCACCAGCGGCGCGGCGGTATAGTACGAATGAATTCTCCGACAATTCTGTCAACTGTTACATTCTTTACTGCCCTATATATTTGTTATTTTCATCAGCTATGGAAGTTTTAACAGAAAGATTATCCAGAGGTGAGTATATTTTGCTTTTGAATCTGTGAAAAATCAGAATATGCGTTGGAGTATTTAATCTAGACCCTAGACGCCTAGTCTAGATTCTAGATCGTAACGGAGCTCGACAGCCCGCCGCATGCCGCAGAGCTCAGCTCAGCTCAGGGCCGCGGCGGGCAGGCGCATGCCACGTAGAACTATTGCCGTTGAGGCATGTACAGTGAATTTACGCGCTCTGATTGGCCGATACGCTCCAGCTGTTTCGAATTTAAGTGAGAGAGGGCCTACTTAACTTAAGCCCGACTTAAGTGCGACTTAAGTTCAATGGCAAAGTCAATACGAAATATATTATTACGTCACACCACAGAGATTTTGACATGACGAAGGTTTTAAAATGCTTTTATCCTTAATAATGTTGGTATCATTGCAAAGGTAATGTTACAATCTTTCTAATAATTCATATTTACTTTTCAAAAATTGTTACAGAATTGACTAATCTGCTATTAAAAATGATGAATTTGCTACCCGTTTTGTCCGGCCTCGATCGGCCCGCTGTTCGCTGGTACGATGTGTGACGTAATAAGTTGGGCACATGAGCGAGAGTGCTCCCAAGCCCCCTCACACAGCTCTGTCCGCTGCATGCATTATACGTATGCGAAAGCCACTCAAACGCGAAATATCCTATCAAAATTTAACTTGCTACATGATAGTACTGCACTGCACTGCACTTGGTGCACATGCACTGCGAATTTTAAATCATGACCATTATTTGAACAATTGATGAAGATTTATTTGATTATTTGTATGTTTTAGTAGGCTCCACGCCGGAGTTACGGGTCAAAAATGGATACGAAAGTACACTAGCGCCGTACGTGAAATGCCCAAGGTCGAGCTGGCTGAGCCGAGCTGCCCGCCGCACAGGCCCCGCTGAACAGGCGATCGATCCGTCATGCACTGGGGTGACTGGGCGAGACATTTTCTCATTTTTAGAAAGTGTAGGGCTATTTTGGCAAATTTCACGGATAAAAAATACAAAGAAGAATAGATGTGAGAACAGTGAGATTATGATATCTTGCGAATACCATTTACATATATGCACAATAGTGGAACTGCACGACATCATAAAAATGCAAAGCCAAAGGGACCCTCGTGATTCACTGCATGATCATCATGGTCTCCGTATAATCAACACTCAACAGCAAAGCTTCACAGCAAATTACACAAAACGGAAGAATATTTGGACAAATCGATCTGCACGATTCACCCCCTCGTATTACATTACAAAATTTGCTTAATTTAATATGCATTAATAAATGTAATTGCATGATTTCGAGAGATTGTTATTCCACTTTCATCAAAGCTGGCTTACCGGTAGGTATAATCATTCGAAGTCTGGATAATGTATACTGAATGCAAAATACCGCCGCGAGCTGAGCGCGATCGAGCCGAGCTAGCTAGAGGCCTAGGAATTTCGATCGTGCCCAACCTCTGACGTCATAAGTCTGTACTCCGTAATTTTATTTTTCAAGCCAGGAAAAGAAGTTCTGAGAAGGGTCTTGGAAAAAGCATCTTGTCGCGTTTCATTTATATTTATAATACTGTAGAGCAGATGATTTGTGTTCATATTGGTGTAAGCTTTCAGTACATGTATAATTTGTCCATTTTGTGACATTTTGTGACATTTCTTCGCTCAGGTACTTTAAACAGGTGACGCACTTCACACATAGGTGACGCACACGAAATTGCACACACATAAAATAGAAAAACCAACGAACATTTCAGAATAAATTTCCAGTTTGTACCTTAAATATGACGAAAATGAGAATTTTTCAGTCTTAAACTTAAGTGAAATACTTAACTTTTCAAGGACGCTGAAAAAATCGTAACAAATAGAAGATTTGACTGGAATATCATAATTTTGGTATCGGCAAAAACGGAAAATCGCAAGCTAGCTCCTCGCACTAATGTCTTATAACGTAGAGCCTATGGGAGCCAGCGATAGCCAATCTAAAGGGCCCATGTCGGCTCGGCTAGGCGCCAAATTACGAAAATGAGGCTGAGACGGGAAGAATGTAATGCGCATGCGCTGGCTGTAAGCTAAAGTTTTACGTGGCGCAGGCATAGACCGAAAATTTCTGTCTCTTTCGTTCGTTAGCCTCTGATTTGGGTAGGGTCGGCTCCTCTCTTTAGAGACAGAATAAATTTCCAGTTTGTACCTTAAATATGACGAAAATGAGAATTTTTCAAACTTAAGACTTACTTAAGTAAGTCTTAAACTTAAGTGAAATACTTAACTTTTCAAGGACGCTGAAAAAATCGTAACAAATAGAAGATTTGACTGGAATATCATAATTTTGGTATCGGCAAAAACGGAAAATCGCAAGCTAGCTCCTCGCACTAATGTCTTATAACATAGAGCCTATGGGAGCCAGCGATAGCCAATCTAAAGGGCCCATGTCGGCTCGGCTAGGCGCCAAATTACGAAAATAAGGCTGAGACGGGAAGAACGTAATGCGCATGCGCTGGCTGTAAGCTTAAGTTTTACGTGCTGTGTAGTAAATTGCTGTATCGTCCTTACTAGTTGGAGGGTATGGAGTGCAGGCGATGGGCATGAACTTTATATAGATAATGAAGTGTCATCTTCAGAATTGAGTCATTGACAGTGTAGGGAAGGGATGGATCATACGGCAAGAGGATAGCGCAGGTCAAATGGGAGGGGTCCTGGGTGTCGAGCAGGGGTGTATTTGGTGCAGAGTTGAAGACGTTACGCAGGAGTCTGCTGACTCTGTCAATAAGGTCTTCCAATATGTTGACGGTAGCCGTACAGGCAGCCACGACGTGTGTGACGGTATCGTCCTCAAGATTGCATAGAGGGCACTTAGCTTAGTGTTGGTTGCTTTCTTAATTTTGGTGAGGCGGGTTCGGGTGAGGTAGGTAGATGTGAGGAGCTGTGCTCTATCTAATGGTCAGTGCCTGTCTAATTATTGTTGATGGTGGGTCTTTTGGGTAGAGGTTCCTTGGGTTGATGGATTTTCCATGCCAGAATGCGAGGGACGTCTTGGTGGCAGCTCCTTCCCGTGTAGCTTCCTCGACTGCAGCAGAGATCGAGTTCTTAGCTCTGCATTTCCAGGAGATGTAGGGAATGGGATCATTAATTAGTTCCTCAATGGTTGGAAGCTTGTACACAGCCAGAATAACTTTCAGGCTTTTTACTGAGGGAGTGTCACTGCTGAGTGCATGAAGAAAGGTCCGGCGCTCGAATCTGGTGGTGTCGAGGTCAAGTAGTTGGCCGAGCAGCAGTAGTTTCTCTTGGCCAATTCTTTGACTGATTGGTATGAGGCCTGTTAGGAGGAATACACTCTCATCGGCGACTTTGACCGGAATGCCAAGGATGCGCTTGAATAGGTGGGTCTGTGCACGGTTTAGTTTGCTTAACATCGACTTATTGAGGAGTAAGATGGAGGTTCCGTAGAGCATCCTGGGGATGCAATAGATGTTCCACAGGCGTATCGAGAGAAGAGGGACAAGACCCAAGGTATGGGCACCTGCGCTCCTGTGCAAACTCGGTGGAACGGATCTGGCCACCAAATTCCGGCCAAACTTTTGGACTAAAAATAAAATGTCACTTTGTCTTTAGCGGATTCATATCCGATGCATTTATTTTGAAAATTAGGTCTAGGCTAATATAGATCTACATCAGTTTCACTTACCAGATTGACTGTATGATGCGTTTAAGGGTCTTTTTTCCCGGTTTTCTTCGTCGAAATTGAACTCCTCTCCGTGTTGAAATTGTTACTGCGCAGGCAGAGCTCCGTTGCTGTTGTGCTGGTTTAAACTTTGATTAATTATGTCGAACTCTCTTAAGCAAGTTAAGCCTAAGGACTGAAAGTTTTGAACTTTTATTTATTAATTTGCCTAAATAGCTTGTGTGATTTGAATATCTGGTCGAAGGTCAACATTGAGGCTCATTTCGTTGAATTTCAGGCGTTTTTGTTCAGGACAATGCAATACTTTTTCTAACCATGTACGTGTGTAGGCACGTAGAACTTTTACCATTCCGCGATGTACAATGAGTTTACGCGCTCTGATTCGCCAATACGCTAAGTGGCTTCGAATTTAAGTGAGAGAGGGCCTACTTAACTTAAGCGCGACTTAAGTTCAATGGCAAAGTCAATACGAAATATTATGTCACACCACGGAGATTTTGACATGACGTGCTTTAAACAGGTGACGCACTTCACACATAACTGACGCACACACGAAATTGAACACACATAAAATAGAAAAACCAACGAACATTTCAGAATAAATTTCCAGTTTGTACCTTAAATATGACGAAAATGAGAATTTTTCAAACTTAAGACTTAGTTAAGTCAGACTTAAACTTAAGTGAAATACTTAACTTTTCAAGGACGCTGATAAAATTGTAACAAATAGAGGGTTTGACTGAAATATCGTAATTTTGGTATCGGTAAAAAGGGAATCTCCTCGCACTAATATCTTATAACATAGAGCCTATGGGAGCCAGCGATAACCAATCTACATGTAAAGGGCCCATGTCGGCTAGGCCCGGCGCCAAATTACGAAAATGAGACCGAGATCGGATGAACGTTCTATACTATAGTATATACCCGTGACCTCCAGTTCTCGGCCGCCATACTTAACACACGGTTAGAAAAAGGATTGCATTGTCCTGAAAAAATGCCTAAAATTCAACCAAAGGCAAAGGAGCTTCAAATGTTGACCTTGGCCTGGACTAGTTATTCTGCATCGTGCAAGAAGGTATATTTGATCATTTTAGTATCCTTTTTAATCACTTTAGAGCATTTTCAAGACGTTCTGGAAGTTTGACTTGAGTTGGGCAGAATCTTAAGAATTACCAAATATTTAATTAATTTGAAACTTTAATAAAGAAAAACAGAACAAAACATTAACAAACAAAAAATCTCAAAGTCAAACTGTTTGAACTTTGAGTTTGAATTGAAGTATTTCTTTGGTTTGAACTTTTCTTGAGTTATTTATTAAAAAAATTATTTTTGCTTTCACTATCAGTAAGGGGGTAAATATTTAAAGAAAAACAGAAGAGATTCTTTGAACTTTTATTTGAACATTTATGTAAAACTTCATGCCTTCTCTTGGTGATTCCAGGGACTTTGCATCATCTCCAGAAGTTGGAGCAGCAAGCCCAGGACCTGAGACATGGCTCCAAGACCAGGGCCAAGCAGGAAAGGATGCTGAGGGCCCTTCAGAAAGCTGTGCACCAGCTCCAAGAGAGGAGGGATCTCCTCAAGGTCCAGATTGCAAACTCACCAAACAAGGTAAATGAATACCCAAGTCGAACCTGGCTTGATATATGCTTCCACAACCAATTTGTGGAGGGCCTAGTTTCAACTCCTATAAATTCTGTATAGGCCTATATATATTTTCATTAAGTTACAGAATTCTAGTCAGTGGCAATGAAGAGGCTGACTTTCAACACTTCTTAAATTGGCACACTAAATCTTATTCTTTAGATGGGGTCTAAACCTTGCTTAAAATTTGGCATCTTAAGAATATAGGGGCCATTATGATTAATATTCTTGAAGTATGAATACCACCAGGATACATGTACCTGCACTAGATTGATTTTGTGTAGTTAATATTTTATACCCACTTGTTTGGAAATAAAACTGTTATGACCATCCATCTTTTTCCTCTTTCCTCTCTTGGTGCAGATTCTGGGCCCAATCTTGCAGAACACAGATTCTGAAGACAAGAAGGCCTTGGTGATGGCCGTCAAAGAAACCATGAAGAAAACGGACAAAAAGACTCTCAAAGGTGCTGTGACAGAAGCCACCAAGCTTAAACAGAGGGAACTGTCTGTGTCATATAGACTCACAGGTGAGAAAAGAGCATATAATCATCATTTGCCCTACAAATATTTACTAGGAGTATTGTATGTAACTGAATTTTTGAAATGGTTACAAGCAGTTAACACTGCTATTATAACTTGTTCATTCATTTGATCACCTGACACCTGCTCTTGCTTTGCTTTAAGTTTAAATATAAGGCTGCGACGAGTACTCGCTGTTGACAACTTCTCAAGTACGATTTCTAGTACTCGTATACTCGGCCGCCATTTTTTTTTTTTTTTTTTTTTTTTGCCCGTTCACCTGGCACTGTGCAGGCCGACGGTCACCCGTGCCCGAAGAGCACCGGCATGGTACCGCGGGTAAAAATGTTTCCCAGCTCAATCACTGTCAACTCCCCACCCAGAAACTGGGACCAAATGTCCGCTTTCTGTTTGGACTCTGAGGGAATCTTGTCTGTCATCTTTTTTTTTTAAAACAACATTGTTACTATTATTTGTGACAAGTTCAAAAGCACAAATCGGCGCCTTCAACTCCACCTAGAAGTAAAATCGGGTGGGTTTTCGGAAATGGACCGTAGTACGATGGTGGCAACAACAAAATTAATAAAAAAACAATAAAAAAAACATGGCGGCCGAGTACACGAGTATCCGCCTGTAAGTCTGGGCGTGTACTCAAGTACCTCATTTCACGCTTATGCACAGCCTTACTGTGTTATGACTGTTATCTATTGTCCTGAATTTGTGTTTCTTACACAACATTAGACCTTCTGTTAATTGTGCTTAATCATCTGTTAAACCTTGTTATATTACTGTTAATGTTTAAAATTTTGTAAATTCATTCATAAATGTTAATTTGTATATGTTACACCAGTGAAAATCAAATCTCCAGAAGTGGACAATAAATACTGAATAAAAATCTACAGAAAAATATATTATTAATCATGACAAATTAAAACTTTGACAATCACTATGCGGGGTACAAAATGAGGGGTGCAATTCAAATTCGATCACTAAAATAAAAGATAAAATAGTTTTCAGAATACCACCCCTGTCCTGTAAAAAGAGGGCATAACAGAAAAGGGATGAGATTCAGAAATGGAAAACTTAAGTCTTACTGGATCATCCTTATGCAGCAGTTCAGTTAATACTAAAACAAAGGCAGATAATATTGAATTGCTTAGAATTGTTACCGGTATTTGTTTTTGTGCTTTGCAAATGAAAATAATATTCAGCTAGAAGAAGAGGCATTATTTTGTGCACCACGTTAAAGACGCATAGTTTGTGGGCCCTCGTGGGAAATTCGACACCATTCAGGTGTTTACCAAATAACAGATGTTGTCAATCACCAGGATTAGCCTTCAGTTCTATGACCAACAGGCCTTATGTAATGCTCTGCATTTTCCACCCATACCCCCATATGGTAAAGTCATAATCTTACATTTCCCTCACCTGAAGACCCTGTGGGAGACTATGGGGGGTATTTCTTGATGGCAATACGGGTTTCCTGTGTGCGAGATCTGGTGTCAACGAATTATGACCTTCTGCACATGGAAACTGAAGACCATCTCCCTTTAAATGTGCACTTTTAAAACTGCTCACATAATATGTATCATGAAAAATAAAATCAAACACTCTGGGAATAAACTGTGTAACCACTTCATTTAATTTTCACTTGGTGCATACAAATTTATGCATCCAGCTTTCTGTCATTATCATAACCTGGTTTTGTATATCAATGCAAAATTCTGATATTCTTGTCCCATCCAGGCTGCACAATTCACAAAACAGACGGCAACAGCGTGCGTGTAAGATGGGACACCTTTGACCGGGGGCAGTACTTCCAGCCTTACTACGCAGTCATATCCTCAACTCTGCCAAGAGTCTACACCTTGTCAAGCATAACCTGCCCTATTTCCTACCCATCAAGGACTTTGAGAGGGACCACCTCAACACCGACATGCAGGCCTTTGTACAGGTGGTCGGCGACAGTCTCAATGCATTCGTTTCAAGAAGGCACCAAGTGGAGGAAGCGAAAGTGAGTGAATTACAGATTTTTCTAGGACACTTTAGGAAGCTACTTATATCAAAGATTATATGCTTTACATGTATGTGCTATATTGCCTCCATGGTCAATTTGTAAACCTAATCAAATTTCTAAATGCCTAAGTTCAAACCCTGGTCCCAACACTGACCCAAAACCTGACCCAAAAGCCAATGATGAGCATACCCTAACCTTAAATCTTTGACAAAATAAAGCCTGGAGTATTAAAATGTGAGATCAAGAAGATAATAAGTTTTAAAAATCAGTCAGCGTTTTGATTGTTTCCTTTTTTATTTCCCCAGTTGGAAAGTTTTTTGTAGAAAGGGCCTTTTGTGGTTGCCATTGACAACTAGTATTTTTTTGGTTAAAAAGTTCAATATTGTAGTTGTGAAATGTCTGCACATTAGAGTTGCTGCTGATTTCAGCTCCAGTTTAGAAGTTAGTTTTTTGGAATCGTTGGCTGTATTAACTGTTACCCTCAGTCTCATATTGACAAATGTTTAGAAAATGAGCAGATACAAATCAGGCTGGCAAGGGATTTACAGAAAATATTTAGATTATTAACAGTGTTTCGTCCAATATTTTCCTCTCTATTTCATTGTTTGTATATGCAATTTATTCCAGGTAGCTTGCAATGCTCGACACTAACATTGATTATAAGCAGGCCTGATAGTTACCCGATTTAAATCGGTTTCCCGATTTTTTTTTTTCTTCCCGCCCCCAATTTCCCCCAATTTTTCCCAATTTTTCCCAAATTTTCCCAAATTTTTGTAGTCAAGAGAGGGGGGTTAAGAAAAAAAGTGCTCACTATCACCCCTGTTATAAAGCATTTAAAGTTGACAAATACATGTATAATATTTACATCTTGTTTATTTTTTCAGGAGGAGTGCAAGAAATTTATCCGAGGAGAGATCACATCTAGCAATGCTTTCAACAACATTGATCTGACCTTATCAATTCCAGACAGACATGTTTTGATGTTCAGCTCTTCTATGATGACCTCAAAGAAAATAGACCCACTGGTATTACTGTCCATACACACGGTGAGTTTCAGGTTAAACAACTGTATTGTTTATTGATCTAATGTTTGTTAATAATACCAAAGGATATCTCTGCTTACATTTAATACTTCCATTCGTCGTCAAACAAGGAACTAGAGTGTGAAATGTGGGGTCTCGTCAAGGTTCCTGGAGTTAACGGGGCTGAGAAGAGACAACCCGGATAGGGCGTCATATTTTTTGCCACCTCGACATTCAGGTTGGATTTCAGGTTATCAGGCTTTTCAGCAGAACTTTGTTTCCTCTTGGTCCAATGTGAGTGAATTATGGCATCATATGGGTGATTAGGGAGGACTTGGAGGTTGAAAGAATTCATTAACATATTCATTACTCTTGTTTAGTACCCTTGCCAGGGAGAATTTCCCCTTGAGTTTCCTTTTTGAGTCCCCAATGCCCCATGTTGTGGTACTAACACAAAGAGTTTTATTAGCCTTTTATTAACCTTGCAAGTTTTAGATCATTGTTAGCTCAGGTTTTACAGATAAATATTATTTTTGCCTGATGCAAAAAATGCTCAAATTGTATTGGAGAACATTTATTTTACATTTTACTAAAATTATATGCGTAAAAGTACACAGTGGTTTAAATTGTGAGAAAGAGAAAATTGATGACAAATTTGAATTCTTTAAAGTGCACCAATCGCCAAAGAATACTTTGTATGGTAGTAGTTTAATATTGTAACACTATGATAAAATATTACTTCTATAATTATCATTGATTAACATAAAAGCGACTTGTGAGTAAACTACTCGACACACATATATGCACTGGTCTAAAATAGGGCCTGCACGCACGGAACCCAAGTCCGACTTAGGTTCCGTACGAGTCGGTTTAGGCTATTCTTTATTTTCTTCATACTCCATATCCATTAGCCCATAGATAGACGGGTGAAGCGTTTTGATGTGGATTTTAGACTTTCTAGCTGTACACAAATTATTTTTGGTGATTGGTGATTGGTACACTATAAGATATGGGCCTTGATCCATCTCAGCTGATGTGCACTGTTTTTATTTTTGTCCTATCATAAATGAAAACCTGGTTCTGTTTCATAGAATTGGATTTTATATTAAAAGTTAAATGTTCTTTGATATTTTGATCATGGTATTCGATTTGATCTAGATTTGACTCTATGTTAGTGGTCTTTTTTCATGTTTGTATATGTGTAATATTAGTTGAATGTATCAATTCACCATGTCTTTTCATTTGGTTGAATCTCTCATTATGCAGGAGACTTCTCGAAAGCACAGGTCAGGAACATCAAAGAAATCTTCTCTGAACATCGGATATCAGAAGCCATACAACAGATAAAACCTTACTAAGCTTGTTGCCATCGAGGCCCTTGTAGCAAACTAAAATCCCTAGTTACCAACCATGGAGTAGCCAATAGATGAAAATTTAGTTCAATATTCTGAATAGTTTATTTACATAATTGTTTGTGCAGTACGGGCAGTCTTTTATGTCGAGTTGCCATCTACTAAGTTCCCAACTAAATTGTTATTCATAAAACCTTACTAAGAATCGTACCAGCTGGTACTACACTAGGGAGGATGTAGTTGCCAACTTGAGAATCGAATTATGTGCACTTGGGTATCGCAGACTTTTAGTATAAATGGAGGGATGTGAAGACAACATTTTTTCAGGCTAATTTCCATAGCTCTTTGTTAAAAGTTTTTCTCTTTTGCAAATTCAAAATTGTCAAATTCATATCTTTTATTCAACCTTCATAAAACAATTTACAGTGACAATATACAAGATAGTAGTTTGGACCCCTAGGAAGCAGAATTCTGCTTGTAATTGGGGCCATGTAACAGACAAGAACAAGATAATGAACATTAATCATCTTAAAAATGTGCATAATACAAGCACGCACATACACACCAGCACACACACATTTATGAAAGAATAGAAAGAAGAGAAAAATAGGATAAATAAAAGTAGAAGAAAGAAAGGAAAGAAAAGTACCTACTCAGCCATTGATATCATTCTTTGAAAGCACCTTTTTTGTACATCAATTTAAATCTGATAATTGTATAACTGGGTCTAAGGTCATGATTCAATGGATTCCACTCATGTACCCCAACAAATGATATAGAATTATACAATGAAGTTGAACGACATAGTATACAAATACACACTGTCTTGAGAGGCTCTGCCCACTGTAGCCATTCCTGTCGCCTTGTCCAAAATTTGTACTAGTTCCATAAAGTTCAAATTTAAAAATAATCATCCGGTAAGTTCCAATCTTCAGCAGTTCAAAAGTTTTTAAAGTTTTGACATGCAGCAGTCAATTTTCCAACAATATAACACTAAAATTCCAAGTTGGTTTCAACAAACAGTTTCATGACTCTGCAGTTGGTATATTTAATTATTATAAATGTTATCAACACAGCCATGGAAATGGAGGGCTGGATTCTTGTTGCTAACATTGCGTTGAACTATGCTGCTAACATCCTGAAGCACAGGACTTTTTTGTAGGTCCCCCAACAGCTGTTCCACTGAGCTCAAACTCAGTGGAGGCTCTGTGGCAGTGATGTCGATATTTCCAGAAGGCTGAGCTTCACCAACGGATTGATATACACTAGTAGATGAACCTGCTTTGTTTAGCATAGCTGATATGATGTCAGACATTTCTTCCTTTTTCTCCTCATAAGTATTAGTCCAGACTCTGGCCTATTTAATTTTGATATCCACCACACCAACGCTACCTCCCCTACTTACTTGCTACCAGCCGATGATGGCGTGATCATTAAATTAAGATGCCTGGCGAAAAAATAAGGTCCTCAGGCTGGGTTGGTGAGCATAAATTATAAGTTTGTTGATAACGCCATCTTCAGCGGCTTGAATCAAGTGTGTAGGGAATATAATTATAAAGGACCGGGCAGATTCTGGACTACACTAGTATTGACGTAGTACTTTATGGAAGTCTCTGAACCAGAAATTGCCATGATGTCACGATTGACAGAGCCCCAATGATCCAGAAGAGTACACGTTGTAGCACGAATTTTTGCTAGCCGTAAATAGTACTTTTAGTTGAGGTACTATTTACGGCTATGGAGCTGTAAATAGTACTTTTTGCAAAATAGTGTGTTTATTTTTTATCATGTGACACACTTTTAATCAATCTTAAGCAAGAATATATGAATGACGTATATAATGGGTGATGTAAGTTTTGACTTTTACTTGCCAAAATATAAACAGCAAATATTTGATTCAATATCCTACAGTGCATGTTGATAAAAAAAAAGACTTAGGAAATGGCTGTTATCTCCTTTTCTTGCTTAGTTATTTTGTGCATTATTTATCCTTTTTTTTTTCTCGCCCTTGGTAGGTGGAGGCGAGACTAAGGGATCCAAATGGCGTCTGTCTGGCATTCGTCACAATAGTTTTCAAAGAATTGTTTTTCTTTTTTCCAATGTCTCATCTCCGTCGTCTTTTTCACGCTATTATAGATCCATCTGTCATGTTGGATTTCCTCTTGCTTGTGTTTGTCCTGTTCATAATGTGTTTTTAAATATTTCCATAATTAATTTTCCTTCTTTTGTGCATCTGTAATTAGCTTCTTTCCTTTCTTCATTCCTTCATCTGAATATTCCATACTTATATGATACAAAAAAAAAAACTAAGCAGAAGCACTATAAATTGAATTCCAGCATACCCGTTACTGATGTACATTCACTTTTCTATTGGTTGGTAGTATGCCCTACCCTATTTGGACTCTCTACCTCCATTTCGCTGTCGACTGTTTTCTTGGAAATCACTTGTGCTTCTGATCTCTCCTCTGACGCAGCGGCTGCAGTCCCTCCCTCTTTCACAGCGAGCTGCATCGAAGGAAGCCTTGGAAGCGCTATAGCCTTCTCGCTCTTCTGGTTCCTGTTATCACTTACCTCATTTCCGTGTCTGGTAGTAAATCCTTGGCCTACCAGACCTCCACCCTCTCTCTGCAGATCACGGGATCCACAAATAACTTCCAGGGTCCTTCCTTGCGAAATAGGCCGATTTCCAAGCATCTCTTGCTGCTCTAAGAGCCTTCATTTGTGCTTGCCTGAGCTGTCAAACCCATATTTGTTCGCGCTTGGTGCTTTGATACCAACTTGGGTGCAGTCGATACAGCCCAAAGTATTTGGCATGTTGGCTATTTCAACGAACTGGGTTTTTCTCGTTGCTGGGGATCACGTCGCCAGAAATTAATAAATTCACTGAATCTTGCTGAAATTGCATCAGTAACAGTTGCAATCACTCTACTTTGTGATGACTGTGAGATATTTGTTATTTGCTAAAAACCGAAGAGTTATTGATACCTGTTGTTCAATGGTTAATGGTCGAGGCCCATCTTGATGCCTTTTAAATGTTTCCTCATCTCGGTCACATCGCAGAGAACATTAAAATTGTCATATCCTACCCTATAATTTCTTATAAAGTTCAACCTTCTTTGAGTTCAGTTTGTCTAAGCCTTCCTTGAGTTTTCTGTAGGCTCCTTTGAAGTTTGTTCCATTGTCGCTCAAGATCTTTTCTGGACTGCCCCTCCTGTTGATGAACCTTCTTAGCGCATTTAAGAAGGAGTCTGTTTCCAGTGAGTTGGCAACTTCGATGTGTACTGCTCTGGTAGCTAAGCATGTAAATACACACCCATATCTTTTCACCTCACTCCTGCCTTGTTTGACGTAGAAGGGTCCAAAGAAGTCTACACCAGTGTTGGTAAACGGTGGGTGGTCTGGTGTCACTCGCTCTATTGGCAAGTCCGCCATAAACTGCCGGCCTCTTGCTGAGTTCCTCTTCTTGCATTGGAAGCAGTTACCTATGACGCGTCTGACAGTGGCCCCGCCCTTGAGGATCCAGTACCTGTTCCTCAGTGCAGTCCACGTCATGCCTGCTCCTGAATGGCCAACCTCTTGGTGGTTCAGGTAGTACATTACCAACAACTTGGTCACATGGTGATCGTGTGGCTACACGTGCAGAGAGCATCTAACCACCCGTATACTTCTTTTCTACATGCTACTGAAAAACTGTGTTCGCAGACTTTCTTCTAAATGTCTGTCAAAAGCTCCTTCTGTTTTTACTGCTTTCTCTAGTTGGCTGCTCCATATCTAGCATCTCCTTCTCTCCGGCGGGCCAGAACGCTGTGACTCCTCTCCATCTTTGCTAAGCTAGCTTGTTTCCTGTCGCAGCTACTATTCAAGATGGCCACTTTTTGTGGGTCACTGCATATTTCTGATTGGTTCGTAAGGTCGTCATACTCCGGCAGATCCTTCACAGACTGTTCATCCCAAGCCAGAGATGAACCAGGCGCATGTGTATATTTGGAGGCATTCTTCTCGACTCCTGCCATGCTGCTTCATTTGCAAGAGTACCTCCACATTTCTATAGCAAAGACATTAACTCTGAAGAGGATTCATTCTTTGATTGTCATGTACTCTCCATCTTAGCCCTCAGATAGATGTCAATACATCTAAGCTTCTTTCATGTAAAGTAGTTCAGGGCATCTGTCAGAAGAGCTACCCTGTGGGATGGGGACATCTCATTCGTTATGTGGGCAAATGTGCGAAGGAATGACCATATCCTTTCAAAGATTTCTCCTTCTGTTAGACCAGTCCCTGAAGACCATTTACTTCCGAATTCAATCTGGCAGGACCGTTTATGCTCATAGGAATGGAAGACCGGTACAACTCGTTTCACTTTATTTAGATCTCCTCTCTAACAGTACCCTTCTTCCGCAGTTGGGCGTGGAGTTTGCAAGCTATATCTTACAAGATAACTATTAATATGTCATTGGATTAAACCTCTCCAAAATCTTGGTAGTGGCCATAACAGGGTATGCTAACCGTTCACCATGTTTCATATATTGAGGAAGGCAAGTGGCCCTCCAAGACTGCATGCTGCTCCAAAAACACCTGTTGTGTCCAATTTCTTTGATGGGTTCTTGGTTCTGATGATTGTACCAACTTGAAAGTTGCTGCAGTCTTTATTTATCTCACCCTGTTGTCCCTCATTTAGGGTTTAGAGTATTTGGTATTAATTGTTTCGTTTATGCTCGTAGGAAGGAAGACCGGTACAACAAGTTTCACTTTCTCTAGGATCTCTTCCCCAACCATAAATTTTCCGCACATAAGCATGGAGTTTGCAAGTTGTGTCAGATTCTGTGTCGTCTCTCACAGCCACCAACTGGTCTGAACTGGACACTGATAATCTATCCAATAATAATAATAATAAAAACGTTGTTTATAAAGCGCTTACCACCGAAGTCTCTAAGCGCTATAACAAACAAAATAGACTGATAAACAATTACATATTAAACAAAACAAAAAAGTGCAACTAAACCTACAAATTACAATACATATGAAAAACACATCAATGTGAACAGAGCAAGTTAATCATCAAAAGCAATTTTGAATAAATGTATCTTGAGACAAGTTTTGAATTGGTTAACAGTTTGACAGTTTTTGACATTTAAAGGTAGTTTGTTCCAAAGTTCAGCAGAAGCTTTGCAAAAAGAGCGATGACCATAAGAAAGAGTTGACACTGAAGTAGACATGAGGTTTAATTGTGAAGATGACCGTAGATTACGTGAGGGTTTGTATTCGTGGATTAGTTCTTGCAGATAAATTGGTGCCAATTCATGAATGCATTTAAAAGTTAAAAAGTTAAAACCAAGATTTTGTACATAATGCGGTACGTCACCGGCAACCAATGCAATTTGCGAAGTACTGGAGTTATGTGTTCACAAGAACGTGTGCGTGTTACAAGCCTGGCAGCAGAGTTTTGGATTCTCTGGAGTTTTGCAATGTGCAAGTCCGAAAGGCCATAAAGAAGGCTATTGCATTGATCAAGACGGCATGTAGTAAATGCATGTATAAGCGTTTTGGTAGATTTTTGATCAAGAAAATTTCTAATACGACCTATCTTGTACAAGGCATACGAAGCTGAGCGACTCATATTTTTTATATAATCATCCATCCTAAGATCATTTTCCAATGTGGAGCAGGGAATACCCCACACGTCTGAAGCCATCTCCTTACTCGGGAAAGCATATCGGGATCTGAAGCTTTCAAAGCTGAATTTAGCAGTGCTCTCACAAACAATCTGCTTAACTTTACTAATGGACAAACCACAAGCTAAGTCCAGACCACAGTAGTTGTAGTGAGGGTGTTTCATGTGATACTCCTCCAAAATTTATCACGTTGGCTAGGAGTTGGGATGTTGAGTGGAAACTCCTCACACTAACATTTCAAGTGCCTTGTACAGCTTCCTTTCTACTATGTTCTGTGAATCTTTGCAACCACTTGGCTTACACAAACAGGGTGAAGCACATACGTCACAACAGTCATGTGGTAAAACATGAAAGTTAGATGACTGTCCGAAAACTTCACTCACAACTTCTCTTCGGCAATGAACTCCCTTAATGAAGTCCTTCATGCTGTCCGACATAGCTCTTCCAGCAGCATCAGCTGGATATTAGATAGTGTTGGCTACGCTAGGTTTGCCATCTCTGCTCATCTGTATGTAGTCGTCGAGGTCTGTGCAACGTCCAAAGATGATCGTAGTGTACACACCTTTCACATCAATGCCCATGCCATATGCAATTGTAGCAATCAATACCCTCACAGATCCGTCTGCATGGCTGAAAACTGCCAATGATGTTCTGCTGGACATCGTGTTCCGTATTGGTGTGGAACATATCAACGTGTTGGTGGTGGGATGGTGGCAGTAAGTCAATAAAGGTGGCATAAAGGTCACTGACACCCTTCTTGACTGGCAATAGATGATATATCTCTCGCATTTAAGCAAAAATAGTATTGAAGTCCTTCTTGTGCATGTTGAAGACACTGTGTTTGATGATGGCCTTCTCAGGGGACTTGCTGATCAGGAGAAAGTAGAGGCCTAGACTCTCTGCTACTGAATGTCGCACCTTCTTTGTTGGCGTTGCAGTGAGGGCAACTGCTGGGACTGGGAGAACTTCCCCAAAGAGATGCCCTCGCTGATGTGGTCCATCACTCCTCCAGTGACGTCTGCTGCCTCGAAGTTCAGGTCCTTTGCTCCATTCAGCTGATCTGAAATCAGTTACTTCAAAGGCATCACAACAATGACCATAGACTTTGGTGTAGATATGTATATACGCAAAATGGAGCTGCCTGAAAACTGACGCTCTTTCCAAATCCAGTCGGAAGACTTACAAATAAATCAAGGCCACGGAGGGACGACGTTAATGCTTCCGTTTGTTCAACTCTGAAACCTTCTATATAGTTGGGTTCTTTTTGTTGCATATTCCAGTGCTTTCATGATATCAACGTCACTGAAATGGTCAGGTGGCTTCTGAGCTGCTATTATTATGAATACAACGACAAAAAGGAAAATTTGCTGGAATGTTTAATGTACTGTACCGGCCGTCACCCTCGTTGAGGCGTCGACCGCATCGCCCCTACCTTCCTTCACGGCGAGCCTGGTATTGGTGGCCATATCTCGTGGAAGAGAGATAGAAGCGATGTATCTAAATCCTAGTTCGTTTCAGTCAAAATATATGACTATAGAAATACAGGTAGGCCTTATGGAATAACTAAATCGATACTCAAAAAGAAAAACACATTTGTTTGAGACAAGATTTTAGTTTGAACACAAAAACAAAAACTTCATTTCTATTCAATCATTTTTTTTACATCAATAGTATTATCGCCACTGTTACAAATTCAAATAAGTCTTTATATATATATATATACACACAAGTTCATACTTATTTTATAAAATCTGTTTATTGTTATAACACTGTAAATTGGTAATGGACTTTAAATTAACTAAGGAACTATACCTGTTTGTTATGAAGGAGAGTTTAGGGAATTAGTAAATGTTATTTAAAGTTCAGCGTTAAGTTTGGACCAATTTGTTGGGCGACTCTTGCGAATCGACGTTGGACCAATTCGTTGGGCGACTCTTGCGAATCGACCTCGAATCCGAAAAATCTATCTTATATATGCACTTTATGCGGACGTGGGGGAAATCTATGCGCATGCTGTAAGCAACGCCGCGATCATGCACAGCGATGCACGTGCACATTGCAACCGGACCTTATAAAGTTCAAAATCTTTATTAATTCAATATTAAATGCTTATTTATTCCAAAAGTTACACTGCGTCAGTAAAGGAAACATTACAATGCGTTTATTTGAAACTTTATACAAGGCATAAGATAAATATTTCAAGCTCTCCTTTGTAATAAGAGCAGAAATTTAACAAACAAATATTTCATAGCATAAATTTGGGATTCACTGTCTTATTTACAGAATGCGCGTAAACCGCACAACCTGAATTCCGATCCTAGTTAATAAACTAAAGAAGTACAAAATTCGAATTCTCTTACGTTTTCGACAAGAGATTGTTAAGCCAATAACATGATATTAGGGATAATTTGTTTGTCTATATGAATAAATATACAACTTAATCACATATTTCATAAATAATGAATTCTTAGGGCATATTACTACAATTTATAGATTGGATCTAGTGTGTCGGAAGCAACGTAGACTTCCGTTGTGTGTTTATACGTGAAGCCGTTCATACTAGACTTCTTCAAACTAAAAATTTTGCTTGTAAGCAGGTATTATACACAAAAAGACACACAACCCAGACTATAACTCGCAGCGGTACTTCTGGAATAAAGTTAATCGAGATTAATCTTTACCTATCAATGAAGAATGTGAAGAAATGATAAGAAATAGGCTGGCTGCATGCAAGGTCTCGGAGTGAGCGAGAGAGAGAGAGGGAGACAGAGGAGAAAAGACAGAAATAAGACAAGATTGAGAAAAGAAAGGATGGGATGATTCAAGCTGCATGTTCACATACTAGTAAGACTATATTTACAAAAGTTTTTAGAAGTTTCAGATAAAAGATATGACAGCTAGCATGGAAATCAGTTTACAAGTATAATATTGTGAGGGTGGGGATCGTTACAGTACCGTAGAAGAATCACGTTGAAGAAGCACAAAGACAAACGCTGAATGAAAACTCAACTGAAACCCATGGTCTACTTTTCATGCTAGCTAGTTTATATTTTACAAAATAACAGCAGCATAGACCTCATCAGTGTTTATTCATAAAACAATACAAATTGCAAAAATAGAGACTTGATACATACAAATTATATTGGCTACAAGATATCAATCCTTCTTCAGTTTTTGAGGATCTTAATTTCTCAACTTCCCTTTGGATCTATTCTTCCGATGTCCACAGTCCGCCAAGCATTACAACTTCTTCTACGAGAGAAGTGGTTGCCAGCATTTTCTTTTGTTCTGCATCCTTTTTTTTCTGTTGAGTCCTCTGCAGAGAGTCCCACTTCTGTTTCTTGATATTCCCTTTCCTCTCTTTGTACTTCTCCAATACCTTACCAGAACCTTATCTTGCCATCTTCATGTATGATGCCATGTCTTTATCTGAAAGGCTATCCAGCCGTTCTGGGGTTTGGTTATTAGTCCACATTATTATCCTTTCAAGGGTGGTAATCCTCGCAGATGGCTTGTTCCGAATTAGCATATCCAGTTGGGCAAAGTCTCGCTCACTAATTAAATTGGTCGTTGGGACATTTTTGAAGGAAGTCACTGTAGGTTCTGAGGGTTGCCAATACTTCCCTCCAGGTGACTGGTTCTTACACTGTCTCTGTAATATGAGTAGCACAGCACAACTTTATGAAGAAATGACAGCTGTGTGAAGATGGCACGCCTCACTCCTTGTTCAGTCTTCGAGGATCTTAATTTCTCAACTTCCCTCTTGATCTTTTCTTCTGATGTCCATAGTCCGCCAAGCTTCACAACCTCTTCTACGAGAGAAGTGGTTGCCAGCATTTTCTTTTGTTCTGCATCCTTCTTTTTCTGTTGAGTCCTCTGCAGAGAGTCCCACTTCTGTTTCTTGATATTCTCTTTCCTCTCTATGTACTTCTCCAATACCTTACCAGAACGTTGTCTTGCCATCTTCATGTATGATGCCATGTCTTTATCTGAAAGGCTATCCAGCCCTTCTGGGGTTTGGTCATTAGTCCACATTATTATCCTTTCAAGGGTGGTAATCCTTGCAGATGGCTTGTTCCGGATTAGCATATCCAGTTGGGCAAAGTCTCGCTCACCAATTAAATTGGTCGTTGGAACATTTTTGAATGAAGTCAATGTAGGTTCCGAGGGTTGCCAATACTTCCCTCCAGGCGACTGGTTCTTACATTGTCTCTGTAAAATGAGTAGCACAGCACAACTTTATGAAGAAATGACAGCTGTGTGAAGATGGCGCGCGTCACTCCTTCAGTCTTTGAGGATCTTAATTTCTCAACTTCCCTTTTGATCTTTTCTGCCGATGTCCACAGTCCGCCAAGCTTCACAACTTCTTCTACGAGAGAGTGGTTGCCAGCATTTTCTTTTGTTCTGCATCCTTCTTTTTCTGTTGAGTCCTCTGCAGAGAGTCCCACTTCTGTTTCTTGATATTCCCTTTCCTCTCTTTGTACTTCTCCAATACCTTACCAGAACCTTGTCTTGCCATCTTCATGTATGATGCCATGTCTTTATCTGAAAGGCTGTCCAGCCGTTCTGGGGTTTGGTTATTAGTCCACATTATTATCCTTTCAAGGGTGGTAATCCTCGCAGATGGCTTGTTCCAAATTAGCATATCCAGTTGGGCAAAGTCTCGCTCACCAATTAAATTGGTCGTTGGGACATTTTTGAATGAAGTCAATGTAGGTTCTGAGGGTTGCCAATACTTCCCTCCAGGTGACTGGTTCTTACATTGTCTCTGTAAAATGAGTAGCACAGCACAACTTTATGAAGAAATGACAGCTGTGTGAAGATGGCGCGCGTCACTCCTTCAGTCTTTGAGGATCTTAATTTCTCAACTTCCCTTTTGATCTTTTCTGCCGATGTCCACAGTCCGCCAAGCTTCACAACTTCTTCTACGAGAGAAGTGGTTGCCAGCATTTTCTTTTGTTCTGCATCCTTCTTTTTCTGTTGAGTCCTCTGCAGAGAGTCCCACTTCTGTTTCTTGATATTCCCTTTCCTCTCTTTGTACTTCTCCAATACCTTACCAGAACCTTGTCTTGCCATCTTCATGTATGATGCCATGTCTTTATCTGAAAGGCTATCCAGCCATTCTGGGGTTTGGTTATTAGTCCACATTATTATCCTTTCCAGGGTGGTAATCCTTGCAGATGGCTTGTTCTGGATTAGCATATCCAGTTGGGCAAAGTCTCGCTCACCAATTAAATTGGACATTGGGACATTTTGAATGAAGTCAATGTAGGTTCTGAGGGTTGCCAATACTTCCCTCCAGGCGACTGGTCCTTACACTGTCTCTGTAAAATGAGTAGCACAGCACAACTTTATGAAGAAATGACAGCTGTGTGAAGATGGCGCGCGTCACTCCTTCAGTCTTTGAGGATCTTAATTTCTTAACTTCCCTTTTGATCTTTTCTTCCGATGTCCACAGTCCGCCAAGCTTCACAACTTCTTCTACGAGAGAAGTGGTTGCCAGCATTTTCTTTTGTTCTGCATCCTTCTTTTCTGTTGAGTCCTCTGCAGAGAGTCCCACATCTGTTTCTTGATACTCCCTTTCCTCTCTTTGTACTTCTCCAATACCTTACCAGAACCTTGTCTTGCCATCTTCATGTATGGTGCCATGTCTTTATCTGAAAGGCTATCCAGCCGTTCTGGGGTTTGGTTATTAGTCCACATGATTATCCTTTCCAGTGTGGTAATCCTCGCACATGGCTTGTTCTGGATTAGCATATCCAGTGGGGCAAAGTCTCGCTCACCAATTACATTGGACATTGGGACATTTTTGAAGGAAGTTAATGTAGGTTCTGAGGGTTGCCAATACTTCCCTCCAGGCGACTGGTCCTTACACTGTCTCTGTAAAATGAGTAGCACAGCACAACTGATGAGCTCCAATGCTTGGATTGTCATTGCGTCCGAGCCTGCATCTGACTGTTGCAAAAGCTTCTGTGCGACTTCATCAGTCAAATCTACATTCTCCCACTTCTGTTTCTTGATCTTCTCTTTACTCTCTTTGTACTTTTCCAATACCTTACCAGAACCTTGTCTTGCCATCTTCATGTATGATGCCATGTCTTTATGTGAAAGGCAGGCTATCCAGCCGTTCCGGGGTTTGGTACTTTGGTTATTAGTCCACATGATTATCCTTTCCAGTGTGGTAATCCTCGCAGATGGCTTGTTCCGGATTAGCATATCCAGTTGGGCAAAGTCTCGCTCACTAATTAAATTGGTCGTTGGGACATTTTTGAAGGAAGTTAATGTAGGTTCTGAGGGTTGCCAATACTTCCCTCCAGGCGACTTGGCCTTACACTGTCTCTGTAAAATGAGTAGCACAGCACAACTGATGAGCTCCAACGCTTGGATTGTCATTGCTTCCGAGTCTGCATCTGACTGTTGCAAAAGCTTCTGAGCGACCTCATCAGTCAAATCTACATCGTATGGACTGTCTCCTTGTAGGACAGGTGAAGCATCCATTAACACTACCGGGGCTTCTGTAAAGTTATGAGTCTCGGCAAGTGGGCATGTGCATAAATGCACCATGCAAAAATGCTATATGATATAGTAATTTTATTCCTTGTTGGGGGATTTAAAATGAAATTTGTTTTCAAAATGACAGATGGTTAATTATTATTCTCTTGGATTGAGAAGACATTTAATACCTATAATCGGTTTATTATGGTAACAAAGATATTAAACGTGCAGCCCAAGGACTGAAAATATTCTCTTCACAAAATAAAATATACAGAATACATACAAATCAAGAAATATCATTTATCAATAATTATGTCAAAATATAACTAATATAGTACATCAATCATATAAAACTACACAGAATAAATCCTCGATTATAACATATACCGGTAACATTTAAAAAGTTAAAGTTTATGTCATTAGAAGTAAGAAAAAAAGGAAAAGGGGGGGGGTAGAGGAGAGAACAAGGGAGCAGGTAGATATGGAGAAGAGGGATAGAGGAATGGAGAGAATAAAACAAAAAAGAACAAAAATACTTAATCATTATTTATACAAAAAAGGGATTGTTAAGTAAATCGATATCAAGATAACTTGCCTGGGGAAATCCGCTAGCACTTGGCTATTTTGTATAACTAAATATGTATGTTGGGTTCCTTCTGTTCTGAAATATACCCCCCTCTATTCCCTTTCGGTGACAAATCTCTTCCAAATTCCGACCACTGCTGGCCCTCTGACAGTTGGTGACGAAATGTCTAGTTTGCCAACTAGTGATTTAGAGTTGCTCTCCATCTACTCTAAGTTTGGTGAGAAATTTCATTGCCAATAAACCTTGGCGAGGTTTTATGGATACCAATTGGATATAATTGACAACTAACATAGATTTAGTTGACAACTAGGGACCATTTAGCTGCCAACTAGGCTTTATGAATAGGGCCTAGTTGCAAACTAAAACTTAGTAAGGTTTTATGATTATCTGGTTAGTGCCTGGTTGACCATGAACACGTGTAACAAACATCAACAGTTGATGTTTGGCTATAATTATTTATAATTGAATATATCATTTGAATATTAGGAGATTGATTTGTATTTTCCGCATTATAATTGTTTCTATCACACATCTCAAACTGACCATTTAGTTTTATTCCCAAAAATCTTTCTGAAGTGCAACATAATAACTATTATTCAATTCCAATTTCTGCTATTTACTTTTCTTTTTTGCTTCACTCAAGACAGACAAGCCAGTGACACGCGAGATAACATATTGCAATTTATCAAGTTTAAGTTTATGCATCGTATCAATAAATTGTTGTTTTTGTCTGTTTTTAATCTGATTATGTATAATAGATTAGGCATCCCATGCTGCATTTCCTGGAGTCTGAAGAAAAGATTTACAGGTTATAGGAATTTCACATTCCTTTTTTTCTTCCAGGTAACTTCGGGAGTGCAGCAGGGGAAGCCATTTTATTATTTCATACTTTGTATCCTATGTTGCCATTCTATTGTATGTTTGAAATGTCAAATAAATAATAATAATAATACAAAGAGAGCATTTTAGTTGCCAACTAGGCTTAGTAAGATTTTATCTATATGTGGCATGTCTTCCAGTCATAGGAAAACATTTCCTGCTCTCTCAGGTGTAATTCGTAAAAAGAATATGATGAATATAATGCTGGATAGATAACATCAGTAGCAGGATTATGAATTAAATTTGGTACTTTATGGGAAGATACATATGGTTTCCAGCACAAATTTAATTGATAATTTGATATTTTTGTATAGCATTTCTTTCCCTATTTTGTATTAGTGCTATGGTACCTCTTGTTTTTAGCACACCTAAATAACCTCTATTATTTTTTGTAAATATTATTATTGTTACATATATGGCCTACTCTAATGTGGTCTTTTGTTAAAAAGTTGTTTTACTTACATTTCACTAACCTACCTACTATGGCATTTTAACACAGCCATGAAAGGTCTGGCATTATTTCATAACTTGGCTTAGAAATCTATGTAAGTATTCAGAGAAGTGATTGACATTTAGTACAGTAAAAATTAAAAATTCATTGAGCTTGTATCTTATGTGTATATTTATTATAAATCATGGATTTATTGTATATACATTATGTAAAGCATGTATTTGCATAAATGCACAATTAAAGTACATGTATATATTGATTTATTATGATCTCTAAATTGTTCATGTGTTCTTGGTTGTTCGTTGATTTCTCGTGTACAAGTTAAGAAAAGAATACATGTACATGTAGTTCATACTGCATCTATCATTTTTCATCTTGGTCAAATTCTTCATCAACATAACCTTTTTTTATCATCACTATCAACATTTTGGTACTCGGACGTTTGACCCCGTTCTCATTCACTTCGTTGGAGCGGTCTAACTAAGACCCGTTCCTCAGGAGCGGTTCTTAGGTGAGTGAGAACGGTCAAAGTGGTCCAAGAAGTGGACTTCTGGACGCTCAGAAGACCACCTCGGGAGGCGGTCTTGAGGAACAGGTCTTATTAAGAGCGGTTTGGAGCACTCTAACGTGCGAGTGTGAATGGAAGCGTACTTTGAACGGAAGTGAGCTAGTGACGTTCCACGCGAAACATGTAGTACGGTACATACGCTTAGTATTCCGCGCGCGAAAAAATTAACCCGCTGACCTGAGCTGCCATAGCAACAAGACCACTTTGACTCGTGGAGCGGTTTGAGCCATAAAAAACTGCTAGGAGTGTGAATGCTCGCAAACCGTTCAAGACCCGTTCCTCTGGAGCGGTCTAACTAAGACCACTTTCAAAGTGAGTGAGAACGGGGTCTTTGCTTCCTAGACAATTGCTCTTGGCTTATTTCATCAAAGATACTGGGTTGGGATTATGATTGCAATTGGATTTTAGGTTAGGTTAAATGTTAATGTTAGATGTAGTGTTCGTTCCACTTCAGGGTTGAAGTTGGGAGTTTGATATGTGTATGAAATTGACTGTGGAACAAACAAACATCTGTATCACTGATGTGAGCAGCATCTCCAACATTTGTCACACTGGTAGGATTTAGTCCTTGTATGCGGTGATTGCAACAGTCGAGTTGCCAGAGCTAAAGCCGGGTTAATAATATCCAAAGTCCTTTGGAGGCACATAGAGACATTATATCATGTGATATGCACTATGCAAGAAAGGAATATTATGAGTATTATTATTATAATTGTTACTTGTTCATTAT
Organism: Mesocentrotus franciscanus; assembly: GCA_037976565.1. Lineage (NCBI taxonomy): Eukaryota > Metazoa > Echinodermata > Echinoidea > Camarodonta > Strongylocentrotidae > Mesocentrotus > Mesocentrotus franciscanus. The sequence goes on from CP137668.1 coordinate 15,860,585, forward strand.
CATGATCATCACACATTTTATCATAAGACAGGTCAACAAAATTACAATTATTGAATGATCACATATCATTATTACCATCATTCTAGTCCGCATCATCATTATCATCACACCCATCGTCATCCTCACCATCACCATTATCATCAGCACCATTAGGCCTTTAAAAAAAGTTGTTGTATTGCCCTTTGCGACCGACCCAAAAATCTACGGTCGGCTTTTAAAATTTTTTTTTTTACCGTTTTTAGAAGAAAAAAAGTTAAATGAATTTTAAAAAATTGTATTTTGTTTGTTTAAATGGGATATAAATGCATTAGATCATCAAATTATTCCAAAATTCTCACTCGTCTTCCGCCCTAGTTTCAAAATCCTGCTAGAGTAAACATGCAAGTAGACCAAGCCTCGTATGCGTGTATATACCATGCAATGCACCAGCTAGAAACCAGCGAGATTTGGGCAACGTTCGGTTTTGAGGGCGGCGATGGTCGCGGTTTAGAGTTTTTGATGGAAAGGCTCACAACACTTTATTCATGACACATTTTGAAGGCCTAAAAAAGGTTGAAAATTTACGTAAAAACAAGATAAAAGGGACATATACATCGAGACATAGTGTTAAAATTTCATCAATTTGGAATCCGTTGATATACTACAAGTTTTACAGGTACTGTACATAGTTGAAAACCAACCGTCAGCTAGGAAGCACAGAGTGTTGTCTCAACACAAGATTGTAAACCATGGATTATTATGAGGTGAAAAGATATGAATGGAATGATGTCCCTGAAACACATGTATTAATGCATTCAAAACTGAGAAATATCAGCCCAAAGAGGGAACAAAACAAAAAAAGATTTAAAAAAAGAAAAAAGATTACCGACCGACCTACCCATGTTTTGGCACCTAAAGGGCAATACAACATCTTTTTTTAAGGTCTTATCATCATCATCATCATTTTCATAACCTTCAGCATTAATAGTTATCACTATGGTCAAAACACTGTCAAAATACAAAACTTAGTTGCATTTCAGTTTTATTCTCATGGAAGATCATTACATTCAAATATTCTGAAAATTTAAATTTCTATTCAATATTAGCAATAGAGCCGACTACATAAGATCACTATACATGCATTACGGAAAGTAGAAAAAATAAAAGTAAAGGGGATAAGGCTTTCTCATACCATGACAAGTTGAACAATACACCAAGGATGCATTTTTAAGAAAATTAAGAATTGTCTGCAAAATATTATTTACTAAATGTGTATGCGAAGAAGGAAATGCATGAAATACCTTCAAAATAATGACTCTGGGGGCTATTCCCTGTTACAAAGGTTTTTTTTTTTAATGATAAAAATAAGTACATATTGATGCATAAAAGGATTATTCATGTAATGCCCAGATACAAAATAATGACTCTGAAGCCCCATTTTCAATAACATAGACATAAAATAATGTCTGCTCGGTATGCAAATAACCAAAGGATGTGTTGATTACTGGAAGGGAGGGGGATATGTATCTCTCTATTAGTCTATTGGTCTGACCTCTAATGTATTAACACCATTGTGAAAAAAGGTTGACAAAACATACCACATTTATGACAATCGATTTGCATACACATTTACATAAACATAATAAATAAAAGATGGCACTTGGATAATTGAGAAAAGATATGTAACAAGGTAAGCAAGTACATCGTACAATGTACAACAAATTACTACCTTTAACCTCTAGCAAAATATAGGATGAGTAACCAGCAGAAGGTATGCATGTCCAATCGTCCATAGAGTCCTTTTCCCATCAGCAACCACGTATTACCTTACATTCATAACACTTGAGATATAGGTGTAGTATTCAACAAGTTATCTCATTGTGATAAAGCAAATAAGCGATCTGATTTTGCCCAATGCGTTTGGGGATTGAGGTGAGCATTAATCTGCTTTCACTTGCTTTTTCTGATTGGGCTGGAAAAATATGTGACTTGGCAGATCACAGATGAAAAGAAATGAGATTATTCCCGAAAGCAGTTTAACTAAAGAAACATCACTGGGTGATTTTGAGAAAGTTTGCGGACAGCTTCTTATCAATGTTTTCATAAGATTAAAGAACTGGTTACAGTCTGTCCTGCAGCTTGAATAAATTTCATGTGAAAAGGAAAATTCCCAATTTGAACAAATCTCACAATCACCGATGATTTACCCCCCGCCCCCCTTTCATTTTGGAGAATGAAATAGAGAAACATGGGATGGGATGTGAAAAGGAAATGTAAAAAAACCTGGCACACAAAGCAATAATACCCTATAAACCATTAAATGTCAATACAATTGCACTGTATATATAGCTTTCCTAGGCAGTTTTTGTCTTTTTATCACCCAAAGTAAAATGACAATTTGTCCTCTTTTCAGACATGGATAAATCCAAGGTTTATTGTCATTTGTTGTCCAATACATTTCCAAATTCTAAGTACATGTAATATGGTGTTATGAAATATATTGACATAAAATACCTATTTACGTGATATTTGGTCTTATCAAAGCTCCAGTATGACTTGTCAATACAATTATCAGATACCTATATATCTGATGTATTTTTTATAAATATAATGCTTCCTGGGAGAAATTTCAATTATTTAAACATATTTGTGGTAAGCCACTGGGTGTAAGCCACAAATATGTTTAAATAATATCCGATGTAGTTGGTAATAGACAACAAAACCAGAAAATGTTGAGATAAAAATCTATTATGATATAAGCGAAAGCCTTTTTCATGACAAAATGACTTGATCTATTGCAAAAATTAAGTGTCGAGTCAGTCATTGTTCTATTACATCACAGCATGAAACTTTGTGTACACACTCTCCAAATTTGGTAACACTGCATGTGCCACAAAGGTTCCGGTTTTAAACATTAGGACAAATAACTTTAACTTGCCCACAAAATTTATCCTGGGGACTGGGGTTTACTTGGGTAATGTCCAGTGCTTCCAAAACAGGTTACATATCATTACTAGCATCATAACATTTTTGTCTCTGGCGAAATTGACAACAAACGGTACATGAAACCCCTTAAGTGTCTTTTTGGATCACTTTTGTTTGGAAGTGAGATTGTATCTAGCACTGATAAGTGTCTGATTGATAAGTAAAAAACATTATTGAAGAAAAAAAAACTACTAAAAACACGCTGTTCTTCAATATATATATACCGGTGATATGGGACTACACTGTACTTACAACAGATGACAGAAAACGACTGTAAGGCTAAGTAGCACCATCGTTCTTAAGTATGCTTAGTTGATATTTTCTGACAGAAAAATATGAGTTTAAAACAGAGGATGATACAATCACAGAAGGCATGTCTGCTTTATATCAGGAAAAGATGGACTCGAGGTGGTTTTCTCAAATTTAGTGAAAGTAAATTACGTTAATTGTCAAAACAAATCAAAATTACATCAAGCCATTGGTCAATGTCAATGTCTGTGCAAAGCTAGCTGTGTAGTGTGTACATGTTCAGTTAAGAGAGAGATCTGCACTTCAAAAACACTTCTTTTTATTTTGACAATTAACGTACCTTTCTCTATAAAAAAAAAGACAACCTACTTCTCAGATTACGACCCTTGGTATTCTTTATATAGGTTCATAAAATGGTAGCACTAATAATAAGCATAGAATGAGATGTTTTTCATTGTGTAACTGCAACAAATACATGTGTAAACACGATTGAAAAATGGAGGGAGGGAAACTTTATACGATCATAACAGATATAAAGTATAACACAAGACAAGAAATTCTGTAGTGTGTACAGAATATCTGCCAACAGTTTTTTACTTAAATGAACATCATATTCCAACAATACATTAGAGTATATATGTGTACTGAAAAAGAAGAGAATAAATAGACATTACATGTAGTAGTAAATATGCACATGTTTACAGCAAATAAACATTTAATGATCTAGTACATTTCATATGTGACAACTGCCCTGAAGACGTCTCAATATAAAATGCACAATAATGTAATTAACATAAAATGTCATTTTAATTATTAAACAAGTTACTGTCAAAATATGGATAAAATATATCCAAATATGGGTATTGGTTACGGTAGTGTCTTTTAAGGCTTGTATCCTTAAATACTGGGCATGTGGGCAACTGCATCAGATATATGGTCAAAAAATAAATACTATGAAAAATGCATTAACAAAATATCTGATTGTCGGAAGTAAGGGATGCTACCTGCGTCTTTCTTGCTTTTGTGTTCGCTTCTTCTCTTTGTCTTTTCTATCTTGTGTCTTCTGCTTCTGTTGTTCTCTCTGCTGCTTATCTTGCTCCTTTTTCTTTGCGCTCTCCAATTTGGATTTCTCTCGCTTCTCCTTCTCCTGTTTATCGACATCCACCTTGTTTGTGTTGGTATAGACTGATTCAGGAACATGGGGTTGGTTAAGGCAAGTTAACTCTTACAATGCCAAAGCTTCATTTTGACTTAAAGTGACTCGGTAACATTGCCTCAGATTCTGAAACAAAATCCTGGATTTAGCTCATGCTGCAATCATAATTATAAACCTTTAGGTCAGTCAGGAATCCCATTACTTTTACAAGACGATCGCCTCTCTGATTAACAAGATATTTATGATTGGAAATCGAAATTTCATTTTCCATTTTCCTAACGGTTTCTACAACACTACAGTCTATTGAGGAAAATGAGTATGGTAAAAACCGGTCACTGAAACATTTTTACTTTTTTGAGGCACTTCATGATATTTTGAAGCGCAATTTTTTTTAGGGCTTCAATATTACATCATATCACAGACACTGATAACACGTAGAGCCATGCATCTCAGATTTAACATTGTTAAACGATGCCTATAAGCAAATCTCTAGAGAATTGGTTGGATCATATTCCCTTGTACAAGTAATATTGAACTCCTCTACTTCTCGAATGAACTTAATCTGACCTACTCTATTCACTCTCGTCAGCATAAATTAAAAGTGTCCAAAGGCATCTTGTAATCCACCGAACAGTTCTGAACAAGAGGCTCACTCTATCAGTTGTCAAAAAATCAAAAGGCAAAGTGTATTTACTTTTAATAAAAGTAACAAAATACTATTTTTTTTAATAAAAAAGACCGCTTATGATGTCCATTAAATGAATCATTATGTAATCAATGCAATTTCATTATATGAATTGTAAGTGCTGAAATCAATAGGAAAGAAATAACTCTCTGCATGGGGATGGCTCATTATTCCTTTAAATAATGTAATCTAAGACAGACAAGAAGTTGATATCGAAATGCTCACAAACAGTCAATTTCCCAAATCACTAAATAAAACGAATAAATAAAACATATAATTCATGCATATTTGGCAGCTTGAACAGTGGAACATGTTTGTCCATATTCTGCTAATTCAGTTAAACCCGTCCTTGGGTCTAAAATCGTGTTTAAACAATAGCTGTACAGTGCACCTTTTAGTGATGTTTTTGCATAATTTTTTTTAAATCCAGAATGCAAGGAATTACACACCATACATGAACAGAAAGAGCAAAAATCACAAGAAATTCTGAATCTATTTCCATTGCACTACCTTGTGCTGTTCTCAAATGAGATGAATTTCTTTGAAACATATTATTAAAGCAGGGTTCCACACTTTATGAGAAGGAAGTCCGGAATGCACTTTTTACAGTATATACATACGAGCCCTATGTTAAATTTTTTTAAGCTTCGAGGTCCGTATGTGAAATTTGGGCGCCGATGTGACTGCTAGTGTCGAGCCCTGTTAAAAGTCTCTAAATTGGCAACGCTGTGTAAAAGATAAGATCAAACTGTTTTTGTACACATTATTATTTTTCAGGAACTACCAAGGAGTGGAAAATAAAATCATTTGTTGCTAATTTGAGGAGGGGAAACTGATAAATTTAGAAAAGGAGAAAACTCTGAACTGTTAAAAAGGAATACTTAGACCTCCTTTGTTAAATCTGATTTTGAACAAAAGCCTTAACCCAGCATTGGGTTAATATTCCAGTAGAATATGGGCCTTTATCTTGATTTGAAAGGATACAAAAGTCATCCAAGCCTCCTCCTGCTCCTCCTCCTCCACCACCTTTACCTCCATCATAGTCTGGTTCATAATAATCGTCATCTGTGCATCGCTGCAGTCAAGGAATTTTTCTTTCAACAACATGCAAAGTCAAATAAATGAAAGAAATTTCTTTTTTATCACTACTAAATCTTTTGCCCAGTTAGCACTCTTCACCAGATGATACAAAGTCACGGTAAAACAAAGTCATCTAGAATGTTTTAATAAAATACCCCCCCCCCAAAAAAAAATACAAAATACAAAACATACAAAATGAAGAACACATTTCCTTTAAAGTGAAATGATTTTCTTTTTTCAGCAACTAAAAGACTTGTTGAAGATATGGACCCATTTCCAAACAAAAAGTTTTTGTTTGTTTGTGTGTTTTTTGTTTTTCTATCGTTTTAAAAGTATACTTCATAAATGTATTTACTTCTCAGAAAGAATGAGTTTGAAATGATTTTGAAAATAAAAATGTTCACTAGTTACAGGTATGTATGTCCCTTTCAGCCCACGCCATTTCGACATACAATGAATAGTATACTTACAAGAAATACACAGCTACTTGAAATAAAATACCTGTCATTCATTCATCAAAATAAAAAATTTTTTGCAAGTAGACCTAATATCCTAACATCCCAATAATGCTAAAATGTTAATAGAAACTGTTCACACCAGCATTGCTATCACACACAAAAATGGTTTCATAAAGGATATTCCTCTCCATCAGAAACTTCAGCAAATCGGGCCAAGAGGGCAGCCTTCTGTTTACTGTCTGTCGGCGTTCTGGTTACCTTGGGAACCTGGGTGGCAGCATGACGCTCCATGATAGCTGCCATCTTGTCTTCCGATTTCTCTGTTGAGAGGGCATCTGAGGATAAAACACAACAACTTCATCATTTAAAGATACTATGTCCCTTTTGCAGCCAACATCAAATTCTGTAGAACTTTGCAGGAATTATGAATATGTCATGTATGTCCTATCTGTGAAATTTAAACGTTAGCAGTGTCCTAATATTCAAATTATGCAAGGAAACATGTTTACTTGCTAGACTTCACTGTCAGACACTATTGAGTGACTGACTGGCTTTTTCATCTTTGGTAATAACATACATAAAATGAGCTGTAAAGGGTACATGAGCATTTGTCTACATCAATAACCCACTTCTTGTAATGGCCAAAATTAAACTGATTGAATCTTTGCGCAGCATAAAACGTACGACCATTCGGTACAATGGTCTGAAAAATCAGACTATTACTTACTGGCTCTATAGCTCCTAAGTCGATTCGACAACTAATAGTCGTTATTTTCCCACTTAAAGACATTTTCAAGCCCCCCTTTTTAAGGGAAGTTCTAAATTAGTATTGTCTTTCAAATGCTGTTGGAATTTAACCTTTTCATTTTTTGGCCTGCAAATGGGGCATAGTACCTTTAAGCATTTCTGTACAAGTACTTTCTGCAGTGTGAAACAGAATGGAATAATATCTACAACAAATGGTGATGATAATGATGTCACACTGAACTTTTTTGATAAGATGATAGCATTTGATGATTGATAAGGATGATGTGATAACATTTTACGACCATATTTATAACAGAAGGGAGACTAAAAGCAAAAATGAAAAAAACAAACAAACAAACAAGCATAATATCTGCTGTAGCCTATTTCTTAATATTCGTCTCAAATAAGCAGGACTAAAAACTAAGTTGTTATAAAAAAAATTGTAATTATATCTGATTACCTCCATTGACTTGCTTTTCTTCAGAGGCAGAGCAGCTTATCTGTTTCCATTTCTGCAAGATTTCCTGGCAAGTTTCTTCAACGGCATCCTCCTATTCACAACCCAAAACAAAAATCAAGAGAAATACAAATTTATAAGCAAATTCATAAACAGATGAAAGCAGCTTCAAAATTCTACTAAGCTTTGATCAGACATGATAACTTAATATAACCGTCACACTGTCACAGTTGACTGAGCACGTAGAACTTTAGCTTACATCGGCGATACAGCCAGCGCATGCGCATTACGTTCCTCCCGTCTCAGCTCATTTTCGTAATTTGGCGCCTAGCCGAGCCGACATGGGCCCTTTAGATTGGCTATCGCTGGCTCCCATAGGCTCTATGTTATAAGACATTAGTGCGAGGAGATGGCTTGCGATTTTCCGTTTTTATTGATACCATTATTATGATATTTCAGTCAAATCTTCTATTTGTTACAATTTTGTCAGCGTCCTTGAAAAGTTAAGTATTTGACTTAAGTTTTAAGTCTTACTTAACTAAGTCTTAAGTTTGAAAAATTCTCATTTTCGTCATATTTAAGGTACAAACTTGCAAGTTGTACTGAAATGTTCGTTGATTTTTCTATTTTATGTGTGTGCAATTTCGTGTGTGCATCACCTATGTGTGAAATGCGTCACCTGTTTAAAGCACGTCATGTCAAAATCTCTGTGGTGCGACGTAATATTTCGTATTGACTTTGCCATTGAACTTAAGTCGCGCTGAACTTAAGCGCGACTTAAGTAGGCCCTCTCTCACTTAAATTCGAAGCCACTTAGCGTATCGGCGCGTAAACTCACTGTACATCGCGGAATGGTAAAAGTTCTACGTGCTGAGCTGACCTATTTGCCAGTTTTGGATAACTTACCATGCATAAATTAACTTTCACGATCTCATTTTTTAAATACACATTTAAAACTTTCTCTTTTATTTGCCCCATTTCATTCAATATTTCACACACGGCTTGCACACACCACTTTCTTTGATTTTAAAAGTTTTCTCCAATTCAACTTTTTTCAAAAGGTTGGATTTGCCTTTTTAACTGTTTGAACATTTCTTCTGCATGCACATTTTTTCTAAATCAGCAATCACATGTTCAAAGGTCCATGTTTTTAAAATTTTTGTTTTAGCCATCGGTAAGCTGGTTGCGGAAGGAAAACAAAATCAAAACAAAAGACAAAATGCGAACAAAATTCACGAATGCATCCGTGTCCGGGGTATCACGTCAGTATCTAAAAAAAAAGACAAAATAACCAGCTGGTCCGAAGGATCGTCCACATAAACGAGGATATCTTTGTAAACACGGACAAATCCCATCCTAAAATATAAGGATTGTCTGTATTTTTGCAGACGATCCTTATTACAATCTAGATCCACATGCACTTTGCTTTGCCTTTGGCGATGCGAAAAAGGGATTCCGCGATGATGCGATGATGATGCATGTGCACTTACGCAGCACAGAGACTTTCAGTTTCACGTTATGAACGAATAAATCCTCAGGAAGACGGACAACTTGTAAAAGTAGACGGTAAACTGGGGGATCGTCTACCCTTTCACCTTTGCTCACAAGTGCAAGTGCAAGCAAGTCACAACATTGATTCAACATCACATTCACAACATCATTTGCTATGCATAGGACTTCATACCAATATTCCGCCGAGAATCCCATTCAAGGCTTCTGACTTTTCTTCTTCATTCGAATCATCAGTTTCGACAATGCTGCTTATGTAGCTTCCAAAAACATCCTGATCAATGTTGAGCTGTTCAAGTTTCAAGGACAGCCAATCTCCAAAATTTTGACAAGCAGCAGCTTCTGCCATATCATCGGAGCCGAGTTTTCAGCAGATGGTGTAAGGTTTCGCTGGTCGCATGCGCCTAGCCCACTGAAAAGCACTACGCCTTTATGGAGACCATCGTATCAATATTTGTAGCAGCGAATTTTAACAATGTGCCTCATCACAATAAGTTTTCACAAAATAATTACGCAATTTGTTAGAAATTGTGATTTTAACCTTTTTTGATAAATACACCACAATTTATGTATTTTCCCGTAATAATAACAACTAATATGGTATATAGGTCCATTACTTTTCTTATTATCTCTGAGTCTTTAAGCCACAAAAAATATAGCTCCGCGGATTAACCTCTCATTTCAAGTTGTGATACATATCTCTCTTTTCCTCGTGTGATCTACGTAGACCAAAATGAGGTAACAAGATTGTTAAAGAAATAGGTGTATTAATCCTTTATTGAATAGTTTATTCCCAATAACACCGCATTTTATGTTAAAGAAATGCCTAATCATTATTATAATATCTTTATTTTGTGTTGCATTTCCAGAAATTAATCAGAATAACAGTGTTTGTAAGGGTCATGCCATTCTGCCGGGATCGAAGCCCATACACACGGTCAATACAATTTGGGTATGCAGCACTGCGCTGCGCGAACTCCAAGCTCACAATTGTGCGAGCGGGCCCCCGGCCGCGGATATTTTTTTTACACGCTAGCCTGGCCATTTTCGCAGTAATACTCGTAAAAGTGCGCTGGTGGGAAAGCCTACATGCACATAAGCATGCACGTAGTTAGCTAGTGCAGCGTGCGGGTGAACTTGGTTGCTCGCTTTATTAGCTGATCATTCGTTCGTTCGTGTGTCCTTATATCAAGATTAATGTAAAGTCCCTAAATTAAATTCAATTAAGTTCTTGAATTCCATCGCCCGATGGCTGCGATGGCCGTCTCATTTACAAGGGCCACCTGAAGTCTTCATCTGATGATTGCCATGCATGATCTACATGTATAATCATGAACCTTACTAGGTCCATGGTATAATGCACGCATGTAGGCTGCTAGACTCTAATATTAGTCGCTTCTATGGTATTTATCACAGAAATGGCCAGGCTAGCGTGTAAAAAAAAATTACGCCCCCCAGCCGTTGCTTGAGCTTGCTACCCAGCCCGCCAGCAATCGTCCAACCATGCCCATGGATTGTGCGTAATTTACATGCTTCCTACTTCAGTACAAGAGTGGAAAGGGGTGGGGGTTAGGCGAGTATTGCACTCTGAAAGCTATTGATTTCAATCGTTGCTGCTTCAGATCAATTCAGACGTGTGGAATATCGAAATCGAATAGACTAGTGTCTAGTCCAATTAAAAATAAAAGATTTGTGTGCCTGAAATTTGACTATGTGAGGCGCAGCATTAGCCATTACTTATAGTACCTGCACTGGCATTTTAAAGTGCCCCGGCCCAGTCCAAGGCCAAGTCTTACTTTGGCATCCATTTGTCACTGTTTCTGTGTAGACAGTAGGGGCGCTGGTCCGAGAATAAGGATCGTCCGCATATAAAACGAGGATCGTCTTCGTAGCGCAGACAGACGCGTCCGCAAAAATAAGGATCGCCTGCGTTTTTCATTTCCGATCCGCGCGTTGGTGCTGCGAAAAACGGATTTCGCAATGATTTTCTTGATGCATTTTACATTGACTTAGTACTAGGGTGTCTGATCGCGCACCCGATGTTGTGTGCTAAAATCCTTCCCATTGAGATTGCACACAGCCCTATGCAGTCTACGTACATTGCGCGACCATGCAAAATTGGTCAATGTTTTTATCACCAAAACGAAATTCAAACCTAAATCGCTTGTGATCCTGAAGGTGAAACTCAATGAATGAGGTGTCATATGAAAGAGCAGGGTTTTCTCCATATTTCCCAAAGGGGCTCACTTCGGAATTCTAAAAATATCTTGATCAAAACAGCGATTCAAACATCGTTTCCATCGTAGCTCGATCTTTGCCACTTTCCTGAACCGAGCCCCCAGGCTTATGTAGGGCTAGACGTAAGGAAAATATCCCAGCACTTATTTTTCGCTAGCCCCAAGGGATCACAAGCGATTACAGTTTGAAAATACCCTTCCCCACATTTTTCGGATCAGCTAAGCAGGGAGGCGTGAGCTCGCGGGCGAACCCATGGTGATAAGCGTAAAATCTGCACATGAATAAACATCGGACCGCATGTTTGCAAACCGGAAGTGGGTGCCCATTGAAGACAATGGATTGCCGATCGCGCATCATTTAAGCAACAGCGTACACTTGCGCGTATGTATGCGCTTGCATATTGCGCAATTCAGCTGTTGTGCTAAATTTAGCAAAACAACATAACTCTGCGTGTACGTCTTTTCGTCGATTCTTACAAAAAATGGATGAATATTGTAAGGAATTGAAGGGGCTATAACTTTTGATAGAAACATCGGTGAGTCTTGAAATTTGAAATGTATTATTCTGAGTGAATAATTTTTTCAATTATCCAACCATAATGGTGAAAAACGATCCAAAAGGGAAAATTGAAAAATCGTTCAGACACCCTATTAGTACAGAGACTTTCACGTTATGCTTATGCACTTCGGGAACCCGAAACCCGCAGAGCGCCAATGAAGAAAAACGTCCGTGAAAATGCGGACGATCCTTATTTTTTAGGACACAAGTAGTCCGCGTTTACGAGGATACCCTCGCGTTTGTGCGGACGATCCTCATTCTCGGACCAGCGCCCCTACTGGTAGAGCTCAGAGAGCCTTGGAGTTGTATACAAAAACATGTATGTGGACGTATTTGCGTAATCACACATTCCCGCACATGGAAAACCTTGCTAACTAGATATAGATCTAGTTCTACCTTCAGCGTTGGCTGGACGAGTCTTGTATCTACTCTTGCAACACACGTCTTAATCTTCTAATTCTGTCATGGATTTTTTTTGTGGTTTTTTTGTTGTTAGTGCTAGAGCTTTGCTCATCTTCCATATAGAGTCTATGTGCTCCTGATTATAATGAACTGATATGCGATACAGCGTTAGACGATCTTACATAACCAGTAACAAAAACATTCACCTCTGCTGAGGGTTGGCGAAGGTGAACATGACTGGGAAAGCAAATAATGATCTTATTGTACGAAAAAGGCAGATTTCTCATCAACAATTTGTTGCTGACTTTATGAAAATAGCGATTAGCTTAGTGTAATAAGACTACCTTCGGTGTTCGTTGGAGGACTTATCTTTCTATTCATGCAACACACTTTGAAATCGGTGAACAAATGAAGGAAAAATAGGCATTTCTTTACAAGAACGACAGAGCTTTGCCTACATTACATGTGAATCGTGTTTACATGAACACATATCATAGGATTTACGTAACAAAAACGGTGACCTCTGACGGGTGTTTGCGATGTTGATCCTGGCCAGAATCTTGTGTCTTACTTTGCATTGTATGCATTGCCAATTTGAATGAAGCAACGCTTCCCGTACTTTTCTTTTTCCACTAAACTTTTCAATATTTTCATAAAGTCAGCATCAAAATATTTCCCTTTTTTCTGCACGGGATGTAAGTGCACCCAGTAATTTAAAACTCTTAACAATTTTTGTGTGGTGTGGGCTAACTTTGATGCATTGCAAGTAGAAGGTCCCAAATGGGCACTCCGTGTGTCAAAGTAGAGGAATATATGTTGCAAATTTGAGTATGGATCCTGTTGGTAACCAATGTTTTTTTCCCTTCTCACAATACAGTAACCTAAGGTTGCAGAGCGCTTGGCCGCAAGCGTGATGAGCTGCGGCAAGAACAAGGTCTGGCTTGACCCCAACGAGATCAATGAGATCGCCAACGCCAACTCAAGGCAGAACATCCGCAAGCTGATCAAGGATGGTCTGATTATCCGCAAGCCAGTTGCTGTACATTCCAGGGCAAGGGTTCGCAAGAATGCTGAGGCTCGTAGGAAAGGTCGTCACAGTGGACGTGGTAAGTAAACGTATAATCAAACCATTGACCACGGTACTTAGGGCTTTTGTGATGTTTAAAGATTATAGGTTGGAAAGAATGTTTATGACTGAAGATTTGATTACATGTACCACAAATTTAGAGAGCAGTTATAATAACGTCTCTACAATTGTTGAGAAATTTCTGCAAGGAAACATTTGTATGTTACAAATGAAATAAAAATTTGTGTTGTTTACTATGAGCCTTGTGAAAAACAAAAAGAGCAGAAAAAGATTTACTTCTGTGAGTTCTGGATATTAAAATGCTTATTTTACTGGAAGAATGTTTGTCTGTTCATTATCTATTCAGGTAAGCGCAAGGGTACAGCCAATGCTCGTATGCCAACAAAAGTGATCTGGATCAGGCGGATGCGAGTCTTGAGAAGGCTACTCAAGAAGTACAGGGAGAACAAGAAGATCGACAGGCATCTGTAAGTTGAACTAAAAGGTCTTTCTTTGAATTAAAAGTGTGGGCTCCACACAGTTTTTGTCACAGGAGACCAGATTGACATTTCAGGTGCATTGGTATCCCTTTCAGTCTTGAAAATTTTGGGGTCCAGAGTTTAAATTTGGATATTAAGGGTGGGGATGCACCAGAACCGTGTAATTTATGAGCGTTGAAAGAGGATTTTTTTTCTTTAAGAAAGGGTTGCCAATTTTATATCCGTCTTTGGCTGTTGTGCTGTGAAGCTGCAATAACTTTTCCAAACATGCAAAGTATCTTGTGAGTTTATAATCGTGCAGAAAAAAATATTTGTTTTATTCGTAAAGTTGAAAAATGATATGTTAGATTTCTGATTCTTTATATTCCTATGTGTAAGATTATTATATCAATGTTCCATGAAAAGGCTTGCTCTTGACTTGCCTTCCTATTTCATATATGACTAGAAAAAGATTTTGGACCAAATTCTGATGCCACACGTTTTTTGTAGTACCCATATCGTGAAAGAGTGCTTTTAATTTAGCCAATTTTGTTCTAAACCTTATGGTACATGATTGTTTGTATTTAGTACATACATGTACTCATTCATTCAGAATAATGAAATTGCATATAACCCGAACTCAACACATCTGATATGTATTTTCAAGAGCAGTCATGTTGATGATTTGAACGTTGTCTTGTTACAGGTACCACGAGCTGTACATGAAGGTCAAGGGTAATGTCTTCAAGAACAAGCGTGTTCTCATGGAGTTCATCCACAAGAAGAAGGCAGAGAACCAACGTGGCAAGATGCTTGCGTAAGTCATAATGATCCAATGTTTGTTCCTGTGACATTCTGTAAAGATATAGTGCTCAGGTTTGCAATGGTAGGGTTGCAATTGCAGTTAGGTTAGATATAACTAGCATTAGCCAATTAGGGCACTGGTAAAGGTTAGGTATATTGTTGGTTCAGGGTTGAAGTTAGGGAATGAAGTCAGAGTAAAAACTTGTCGCCAGAGGCTTATGTTACTATCAATTTTTCCTCCCATTAAAAGTACTGGTATGAGAAACAAGTCCTATTTATATTTGATGTCGGACAGAATAAAAATAGTCCAGAATTTATTATACATGTCCTTTGCTTAGTTGTATCATTTGAATTGATGCAACACAAATTAGTCTGAAAGTGCAATGGGTCATGAGATACCAAAAAAATATTTAAAGTGTGACGGTAAGAGGCATTGAACATACTTGTGTCTCCTTTTTCATCAGGAAAAGTTTGCTTATTCTGGCAATTATACTCATTCAAATGTTGAATCCAAAAGTAAAATAATATAAAGAATTGTTTCTGCCATGTATAAACAATGCATAACACAGTTTTCTGCTTTTTTTGTGCACAGCGAGCAAGCCGAGGCCAGGCGTACAAGAACCAAGGAGGCCCGCAAGCGACGTGAAGAACGTCTCGCCGTGAAACGCCAAGAGTTACTCAAAAGCTTCATCCGTGAAGACGAGGAGGCACCTTCAAAATAGATCCATGATTTGTAAATTACGATTGCAAAAAAAACATGTAAAATCCGCAAGGAGACAAAGCCATGTGCTATTTGTTTCCCTGTTAAATCCAGGGTCAATCCCGATCAGCTATTCATCCACAGTCTAGCTGTCCTTATGCCAATTGAAAATATCACCATCAAGAAAATCTTAATTTTTATTATTTAATGAACTCAAGATCTCTTTGCAAGGACAGTTTGCAGCTCATGTACAAGCTAACATAGTTACTATAATGCAAATATGGGATGATATATCATACATGTATGGAAACCAACGTTACATTTTTGTTTGATGATTATAGCCCTGTATATTATGTGCACAAAATTGATTCTGTGATCTGGGAATAAATGCGTGGTATTGCCTCTTGCACCCAAAATCCTTTCTTGAACTGATTGCATTTATTTATTTGTGTCTATTAATATTAATTTGCACTACATGTAGTACATACATCCACACTTAAACAATGCTATATCTAAGTTATCAAGGTCTGTAAGATCATGAATTGAATGTCTACAGACTAGTTCACAGATTGAATTTTATATAAGGCTACAGTATAAATGGCCCCAACCAGGGAACAGAACAGGCATCCCCCTGAAAACTGACCTTTTTAAAAATTTCAGTTTGGCTGTGAAATGGAATGAGAAAATAATGGTGCAAAGTCAAAATCAAACTTGGCCCTTGTCATGCGGAAAGCTGGAAAGAATGAATAAAAAATAGTCGGCGAGATAGAGCAAACCTGGATCACAGCAGAGCTCGGTTTCATAAAACTTGCTATCAATAACAAATGCTAAATTTCTATGGGAAATTCACTGTTGGCGTTTTTACTTCATGTTAATTGCATGTACAATATTTTGCAACTGGTGTGTCTTACCGGTTCTTTTTTCTGGGCACTTGAGGAGAACTACGTGTATCTACAAATTTGAATATGTATACTTGCTGGTCTATTGGTTCCATGTGCTGTGGGTCAGGGCCTCAGGGGGATATCAAATGCATAGATACACACACAACAGCAAAGGCATAAGTACACAAGTCATTTTTGATATGCATAGTACAGCATATTTTTCTTTATTGCAGAAAAATGAGACATATATTAGTTACATGAGATATGGTTGAATCTTAGGAATTACAGATGGGACCCTTTATATTTATTGAAGTCTTTGAAGAATAATAACATACCACACTGGTTCTAAATTACAAGCTTAAACAAGAGCATAACTTGTCACATGAGTATACATGACCATATATCTGAAGGACTGCATTTCATTCATAATTGCCTTAAATGTGAACTTGTGGAAGAGAAGGATAATTTAATAAAATTAGTACTAAAATATTTTTTGGAGGAAATCCAAATGTTCCAAGCCTATTCTCATATTATTTTTCTCTTCATCTTACCTAGTATTGCTTTATTTACATGAGAAAGTGGAAGGTTAGGACATATGCTACGACTTATTGTACATGTATCTGGTGGCACTCAATTTCAAATATGGTGGAGAAGACCATTATCTGTAATTAAGGTATACTTAATCTTTGTTTCAATTTATTCCTACCGGTATATACAAAAGATTAAATAATACACCCTTGGGCCTCCTCCAGATTTGACGCGGGCAAACCGCCGTTTTTTTTAAATAAAATGACGACATGTAGTCTACCACCCTTCACATTTCTGTATCTCGTAACACAGAGCACGCTAAATACACGCAGGACCATTGTTACGCACAGTTGCCATTCATTTACATTTAAAAAATCTGCGGCGGATTTTTCGCACCGGTTCACCGCGTCAAATCTGGATGAGCCCTTGTATCTCGTTCACACCACCAAAACCAACTCCAAACTGGATCCAACCAGTTGGTGTAATGTAATATTTTGACCGGTCTTTTGTTGGTCCGGGCCCTTGTTCATAAAACGTGTTATCATTAACAAATGCCAAATTTCTATGACAAATTTGCTCAAAGCCAATCAAATGCCACGATTTCAGTAGCTTATAACAGCTATTGTAACTTGTTATTGATAACAAGTTTTATGAAACGGGGGCCCTGGTGTTCGTCTTGTCGGTATGACTAGGGTATTAACAAATACAATACTGACGACTTGACATCGAGAGTGAGGACAAAAATTTAACATTGAATTTGAGATTCTGATTCATACACTTTCAAGTTTTCTGATCATAGATGAGACATACTGATGCTGGTACATGTAGCCTACTCAAGTAGGACAAAATATACATCTATACTAATTCAAGAGCATGTGACATTGAGAAGAGCGAGTGCTAAGGCAGCGTGTGATGTCGGTGACAATGAATTACCAAGATCTTTTATATTTATTTCCAGAATTTTTTTTTTTTACACATCCCTGGCAGCATACAGACTAAACTTCAGTTTGAACCTTTTTATATGCCCTTTTATAAAAGCAGACCCTTTGTGAGTTTTTGATCATGGATATGTTTCCACAAGCAAATGGGAAAACGGAAAACAGTGAAATAAGGTCAAATATTAACAGATGTATTGAATTGTTAATTGCTATGATTACTTATTTTCTTCACAATTACAATTCAAAAGGTAGCGTATTAAATATAATATCAGCGAGTCAAATTAGGTATGTCCCATTGCTATCAAGTATAATTGAATCATATTATGGAATTGTGAACATAAATTGACAAAAGTGTCAATTTATGTGATATTTTGTTTGATTCAAGCTATCGATCTTGATACACCCGTCAGATATACTACATTCTTAGATGTGGTCAGTATTGTATGGAAATGGGACGATGGAGATTGAGATAGCCCATGTACAAGTTGAGCTGTAAGCTTAAAGGTAGACGTTAGTACAGAGTAAGACAAGAAAAGCAAGGAATTAAGTAGAAATAAAATTTAAATCCTTTACAAGTAATGTACATGTGTTACATAACATCTGTATTCTACATGTACCGGTACATGTTTTGTGCAGTGAAGCAGCATTTTTTCAAGCAAGTGTGTGCAACATTTCAGCTGAATCTTTTTTAGCAGCTATAAATGCAAACTTTGCTGAAGTAACAATGGATATCCAAATTCAAATACCTCCAAAATCAATACATGTATCGTTAATCTACCATATGTATTACAGCTGCATAAAACTTGTGCTCTCTCTAAAATACCACAAATTATGAAGTTTGTTTGAATAAGTGTTCAATTTTAGCAGAAACTTTATGCCCTCCATCAGTTTTTATTAAAATATAGAACTGCCATTAGGAACATTTCAGAACCATGCACCACTTGATGAATAAAGAAAGATTTTCCTAGCAATGGTTCATAATATAGTTGAAATTTGAATGACGAAGGGGCGCAAAAGATATTTTTATCTCGTGCCTGCCTGGCAGAAGGATGCAAACATGAATTTGAACCAATGTTTAAAAACAAAAATCAAATTCATAAAAGGATTTTTTTTTTCTTCAGAATAATAAAAGAGAAGTTAAACCAATAAGTGTTAAACAGTATACAGACTGGAATATGCGAAGATGTAAAATCTACAAATGTGTATTTAAAAAAATACACATTGCTGGTTGGTATCTGTATAGGCACCCTTTTGATGGGCACACAACGATTTCCAACTTTAAGATGCTGCCATTGTAGAGAAAGAAATATAGTCGGCTGAAACTTGATAACCGTAAGCAGTCCACACACAAGACAAATGCTCATGAACCATGGAGAATTGTTGATATACAAAGTAACACATCCATGAAATCACAAGTTGTAATGTGATAAAAAAGATGAAAAACGGGTATTAACTAAACTAATATTCCACAACATTCCAATCAAGATTTTGGTTTAATCGTACACAAGATAATATATATCAGTAATGGCTAATTCCACAATAGTTGATGAACTTAAGATAAGTCTGATCGTATTTTTTTTAAACACAATAACATACAAGTCCATATATTTTCAATACAAATTATGTAACCAATTGTTCAAATGGTTGCTGTTTTTTGAGACAATTCGAGTAGACAAAGCATTTAGCAGGGCTTTCAATATAAAACAAAAATCAGATTTGCATGTATATTTTTACAGGGTTTGTTTTTAAGGTCTTCCATAATCCCAAGAGTTTCATAACATAATTACAAATTTCAGAAAGAATAGATAAATAAAAGTATGTACAACTCAAAAAGCACAATTAAAACTTCAATACTGATTTTTTTTTTCCCCCTCCTAATTCTACAATGCCAATTCTAATACACATTGAACCTCTCAAAGTTACATTATTACCGGTAGTTATTAATACACACTGAATAGCTGGAGTAGGCACACAACACTTGATATATAGTCTTGATTGTCTCGGAATGTGCGTGTCCACATGAAATATTTAAAAAATCATAACATTACGCACATTTTATTGCGTTCACATAGCACCTCAAGTCTCCCTCTTTTTTTATAGTGATTTCTCAAAAGGTTAAAAGGGTTACATTTTAATAAGTACTTTTGTGATAAAGTTGTAAAATCTTCTTGTGACTCGTTCAAAAGCTTTTCTCCATATCTAACCATCGAACAACACTTTAATAAGATCACTTTGTAGTTTAAAAAAAGGATATCCCATGCTATAAAGCTCAATCGTGATTGTACTGAATGCTATATAAAAAAAAGGGAGAGCAAAAATGAGCCAAGAAGTCCCAGATCAGCCAATCAGAGACAAATGTGAGGCTCCATTGAGATTGCTAAGTATTTTGATGAGGAATTTTTAGGGAAAATCAAATTTCTGGGGCCTAAAAGTCACAAAATCTCCAGGAGAATTTCCCAGTGATTGATTCAGAAATTAGAGGGGTCATAACGACTGGCAGCTCTTCTTTTTTTAATTTTTTTTTGATAGTAGATTGCATTCTCTTCTTGGTCCATTTTCAGCTCTTTGGCTCTCCCTGTTCCTCTTCACTTTTAGTACGACCCAATTTAGAATCTCCTCCATAAGATCACAACTTCTAAACCTCGACACGTACATTAATGTAAAATGAAGGAGGAAAACAAAGTTGACATTTTTTGAAGTACAGCAAGCAGTCTTATATATCCAAGAAATGTACCTATCTGAGCTAGACTTTTCATTCCTTTCATCTTTGATTCTCATTTCCTCACATACATTACATAAAATAAATCAACATTATCAGCATTGATTTTATACGATGGAATCCAGGGAAATTTCAGTGCCTACTAGGTTATCTATCACAAAAACTGGACATTCATTCCAACTATGAATGGAATATCAGATAAACAATAAAAAAAAAACTAACACAGGTTCCAAAATAAAGACTCACTCACGAATGGCACAAGTATAGTACAATCCATAATTTTATATAAAAACCCTGCAAAAATTTATGATGTGCTTATGCAGCGTCATTGTGCTATTGAAATAAGAAGACAATTAGCAGGGTCTATGGGTACGCACGCACACCTCGGTATTAAAGCAAACTTGTGAGCTAGCTACAATGTATAATGGGAGGTAATTGGTCTAAGCAAAAACAAAATTATAAGGATTAATACACCCGTAGATGTAAAATGTTAGAACCAGGTGCCCTCTAAATAGGGTGTTAAATGAGTCTTGCACCAATATTACAAATATACATGTACAGCAAATCATACCAAAATCTCTACACAAATTGGCAACTATGAGTAAAAGCTATAGCTAACTTTCTCTACTAAAATTAATGCCACACTGTTAAATGAACCATTTAATCTGTTTTTCAGATTCCATCTTTTGAGCATTTTCATGGAATGGCTGCTTGTAACGTATGTCGAAGGTTATGCAAGAGAAAGACCTTGTGATTGATTACATAACTCTTTGGTACATATCAAAATATTGGCTATCGTTGTTCTATCTACAGACAGATTGATCAGGGTGTTCCCACTTCAGCTTGCTATACGGAGAAACGCATTTTGCACGTTTTTGTTCATTATTCTATTTTCTCAAGCTACCAAAAGGAAACCAACCATAGCTTTGCCTTTAATCATAGCGACCAACACTGCCCTCTTTTAAACGCTGAATAATCCCCCAGTTGCAAGATCTCTACAGATTGCATGCCAGGTTTCCTGCGCGCAAGTAGAGACCTTGCAATCGTTGGGTATTCAGAACATACCGTAGATCCAACAGTGGCAGCACGAGCCACCATGATCAAGGGCTAGCAGTGGGCCTGCTCTCGGTAAAGATGATCATACAATGTAAGCCTATTACAACGGCTCACTTTGGGTGCAGAAATAGGAACATGCTTCAGACAAAACGTTTTGTGGGCCACTCAAAACGATCTCTTCAACAAGACTTTTGTAGCAGTGGGAACAAAGCTCCAATCAGGACAGGGCAATCTCACATATTAAAGCGAGGAGTATATTTAAAATAAAAAGTTGAGGTAACATGACGTGCTTGGCGAGCTAACTCTCTACTCCTGCTAAATACATACACTAGGAAATATTATGTCTCTCAAACTTTTCACTCGATCTCATAACTATCATCAATTATTAGATAAATAATTTAGAAGAAAGGTATACTCACCCAATGAAGATGTAAAATGGCTGTTACGCATCAAAGCACTTTATAATAAATCAACTCTACTAAAACTATATTCTCTATCTTCTATGTTTCCTTCTCCTCACTAGAGTGACTACAAATAGGCATATAATGGTGTCAACAAAATTCCACTTCAACATGATTACTTCCCGTGTTTATTCCATTAGAAAATAAGACTATTTACAACAGCATGAAAGTGAGTTACCATTTACATATCAAAAAACAGCGTAGATTACAATTGTACAATTCTTTTTTTTTGTGCAGTTTCATGTAGCTACCTGTGATCTGACAATACTTACTAATCTCTGAAAAACAGAAGTAGGTTATTTCTCCTGTTACGTCACTTGTGTGATGTACTGCATATATTTCAGTATACCTCACAATTTCAAACACACAAAGATGGTATAAAATACTCTGTGTTATGTACTGCTCATAATTACAGATTCTGAATTAACATGTACACTATACTAAACAGAGAAAATAAGGAAGCATAAGATCAAAGCTATCCAATCAAACCAAACCAGGAATCTCTTTGTGATTTAGGTAACCTAAAATGGTAACATATTTGCTTTTTTATACAGCAGTGAATGCGCGTTCTCTAAAAAAAAAAAAACATGAATATCTACGCTTGAAATGTTCTTAAGTATATAGCTTAAAATCAAGGTATAAAATATTGCTTTTTCAAAACAAAACAATGCATAACTTCACCCTTCAATGGGAAATTAAAAATTTGTGCTCTTGGTTAATTGCGAAAAGAACAGAGCAGCCAGCTAGAACTAAAGCAGTATGGTTCTCGCCTACATAAATGTACAAGTGCATTGATAGTCGTAACATGAAGAAAGTGGATTGGTAGAAGCGACACAAATTCTGATGATGCTTCTCGTTACAGCAGATGTGCACATAGGATCGGCAAGTTATATAAATTTTGGTAAATGCATTGATTTGGTGACCTGTGTCAGTACAAAATGTACATGTAGAATCACATCATACAAAGTCAATGTTCAATATCCATATACTTGGACAAACGTTGAGGTGTTAACACCGCCTAGGTGGGTGGAATTAGTCCACTGACTTATGGAATGCCAACTGTAGACCTCTTAATTAATTCATAATTCTGTAACCAGATGAACCAGCAAAAATCTTGTGATTATGCAATCAATTTCTCATTTTCATTTCATACCTTGATTATTTCGTATTAAAATTTTGTTACAAAACAGTACTTTTACCAGAATAAAGAGGGCAACACTTTATGGACTAAGTTAAACCAGGTCTAACTCGGTCTGCATTTATGAAAACAGGCAAATAAAATTTGGAGTCTGAGGTAACAAGATATTTACCAATACCTAGCACCTACATCATTAGTTTACCAAGCTAAATAATCTAGTGGAAAACGCAAACTCCACCAATATTAATCCTGCAGTTATTTTCAAAGCTATAGGATATCTAAGAAATTTGCAGTTGGATAATATGAATCACATTGTTTTGGATATCATCACTTTGACATTTTAGCACATGGCAGTATCATTTTACTGACTACAACCAGAATGAATGCTCAGAACACACAACTCATGGAAAAGAAGAAGAAAAAAAAAAAAACAATGGTCACACACATCACCGTATTTTGCACTAAATAAACTACATTCCAAATTAGTCCATCCATTATCAACTTACACTAGTAATGGGAGGTGAGTGGGTGGGAAAGGGTTGAAACAAGATTCTCTCCACAGTATACAATTTGAAGAGGAGATTGAACATTATACAATTGAACATTATGTGGTTGAAGAAATTTAGATACAAGTCTTACATGTATATTATCTTTTAAAAGAAAAATACCTGGAAACACCTGATTTTGTTGTCACGTTTTCATGCTGTAGCAGTATGAATGGAATAATACAAGCACGTGACATAAAGTGTGAAAATAACAATATTCAATTTACATGTGAAGGCTGACAGAATGAGACTGTGCAGACATGTTTTATGTGTAAAGAAAGAAAAGGTACAAAAATTGGAAAAAAATCATGCATGTTGGAAACAATTTTCTCTTTTTTTCTCTCCAAAACATGCGACTGAAAGAAAGCTAGAGTAATTTGTGCTTGGCAAGTTCCATTTTAATGTTATTCAAAAAAGTTTGTGCCATTTTCTGTATTGTATCAAAATAAAAATCATCATATCATAAATAAATTTCATGGTATGAAATTCATCCATTATTGAAATGAATTGAGGATCGATGATTCACTACATTGCAAAAAGACAATACTGCAAAAAGAGAGTGTTACCCTAATGAACACTAACATCTCTTTTTTTCGATCTGCTTCTATACATAAAACATTGGATTTCCAGGAAACAATAACCTATGTGATCTAAATTATTCAATACATTTCTGCATTTCAATTAAATATTGATCAGAATACAATACAAGTATCATATCTCAAACATTTCTTTTTTTAAATACCTGGCACTACAATCCATATGATACCATTTTGAATTTGCTAGTCTGATCAACGATTACAACTGAGAGAGATGTGTTGCTTATTCTGACAGAGGCTTCGCACTAGTACCATTAATTCTCACATAAAAACACAAGTTCCACAATTAAAATTACACAAATAATGTCCCACGCTGAAGAAACAACAATCAAACTACCATTTCTGACACTTTGGGGCAAACATGTTTATATACAAAAGGGTATTGAGCCTTAGTCAGATAAGAACCAAAAAGAAATTAAACTTCTTAAATTCTCAACTTTATATCTGATGTTCAGCTGCTAAGGCCACTGACTGGATGAAAGCTAATCAACAATTTTTCTAAACTCATATTTGATGTTTCTACTCGTAGAATTTCATTGGAAGATCATAAGTTTGTTATTCAATGTCTTATTACAATAGTTTGTGCTTATTAGGTTAATGAAAGCATTCAATGATTTGGGTAATAACCATCACACACTATACAACGCCTTAGATTCCAAACTGTCAAATCCCATTTATAGTATTTATTGAGTAACAATAATCATCAATCTGGCATAGTTCTGGTCCATTTTGGTCAGTGGTTGATACTGCGTTGAACACAAATTCAGCACTTCATAGATATTCCACAAGACATTCATTGTATGAAGTTCACAAATTTCTGTGGACAACTACTCCATATAAGGTAAAAGAGAGAGAGATGAGAAAGAGATCAAGGGGAGAAATAATATCTACATTAAATACATCATCATTATCAAATGCTTTGGGAACACTCGTTTTCCACAGGTTTGTAATGTGATGATGAAGTTAGTCTCTTGTAAATCTCAATTACTTCAACTCATCCTCAAAAAAAAAAAATCCCACAATGATTGGAAGTTTAATGCAAACCAATGGAAACCTTTTTTTTTGAGATGGTGTTTTTCCCCCGACTAACATATAAAATAGAAAAATCAATGATCTAGCAACACACCAGTTATCAAGATTTTTCAATGCCTGAAATCACTTTACTACATGGACTTATCCTCTATGTCTTTTCAAAAGTTTGAAATTAATTTCAAAGCTACCAATGGTTAAAAGTAAGCTTGATGCCACAGCAGATAGAAAACTGAGCCAGTAGGTTTGTTGTAACGTGACCTTTTCTGTGATTTCTTAATAGATTTTTTGCAATGAATGACTGCTGGCAACCTTGATATCACAGTAATTCTTCGGTGCAGATATTGCTGGGCCAGCTTTCTAGATGTTGGTCTTTCCTTAGGTAATTCACTGATTTCTTAACTTGACCATGGATCTTCTCTCTTGCTCCTCACACTCCTTTAGGACCTCTGACACCTAGGCGAAGTACATGACCTTGAGTGTATCATCATGAACCTTGATGGCAGCAGACATCTCCTTCGGGGTGCGTCCGTAGCCGTCACGGCCGTGGTGGCTGCCGTCTCCCCCACTGTTGAGCAAGAGAAGAGGAATAACAATCATTGTAATCACTGACTATGGCATGGAAAAAAGGGGATGTATTCTAAAAACTATGATATCTTTTAGGTACATCAATTGTCCCTACATATTAAATTATGGGCAAGTCACTGGTTAATTTTGGCACATGACTGACTGCATTTGCGTATATGTAGTTCAGAGTGATGTCTGTGCAAGCACAAATAATGAATGTTATTCTGAGCCATTTCAATGTATTAATATGACAATAAACACACTTTTCACTAGCATAGATGGTACCTTAGTTTCCAGGATACGACCCCAAAATTATAACATTAGAAATTCCTAAGAACTTACAACAAAATCACATTTCCACTGTGACAGAGAGATAAACAAAGATACTATAGATCATGTTTATTTTGAACAGCAAAAAGGGGAGATAGGATGAAAATCATTAAAAAAATCTATGCCCAATCCTAAATCCTAAATGATGGTGTTGCAACTCTACATTGTAAATGACTAATGGCAATGGTATAACTACAGGAACTAAGCTAGCAACTTCACAATGGATTCAAAACAAAGAATTATAAACATGTAGCAAACAGTATTAAAGAAGATGTATCAAAGAGCCTGTATTAAAGATTTATGACACATACTCTGGCCAAAAAAAATTGGCAGTCAATTGCCTAGTGCCTACACTGTCCAAATTCCTAACTTCAACCTGGGACTAAAACTAACCCTAAACTTTACCTAAAATCTGATTTCAGCGCTACCCTTAACCCTGTTCCTCTAACAAAATAATGCTGTGAGCAAACGTCACTGGAGCATGAGTCACCAGAGTCCTAATTTCAACATTGGACCAAACGCTATACCTAAGCCTAGCACTAACCCTAACCTATCCTAATATCCAATGGTTAACACTAACCACGACCCTATATCTCTGGCAATATATAGCAAATGATGAATGTTGCTGGAGAATATGTATTAAAGATTAGTCAATGTTGCTGGAGAAAGTGTAAGATTGGTAGATATTGCTGGAGAATATGTAGGATTGGTAAATGTTGCTGGAGAATATGTAAGATTGGTAAATGTTGCTGGAGAATATGTAAGATTGGTAAATGTTGCTAGAGAATATGTAAGATAGGTAAATGTTGCTGGAGAATATGTAGGATTGGTCAATGTTGCTGGAGAATATGTAGGACTGGTAAATGTTGCTGGAGAATATGTAGGATTGGTAAATGTTGCTGGAGAATATGTAAGATTGTTTATGTTGCTGGAGAATATGTAAGATTAATTAAGGTTGGAGAATATGAAGGATTGGTAAATGTTGCTGGAGAATATGTAGGATTGGTAAATGTTGCTGGAGTATATGTAAGGTTGGTCTATGTTGCTGGAGAATATGTAAGATTGGTCAATGTTGCTGGAGAATATGTAGGATTGGTAAATGTTGCTGGAGAATATGTAGGATTGGTAAATGTTGCTGGAGAACATGTAGGATTGGTAAATGTCGCTGGATAAAATGTCGGATTGGTAGATGTTGATGGAGAATATGTAGGATTGGTAAATGATGCTGCAGAATATGTAAGATTGGTAAATGTTGCTGGAGAATATGTAAGATTGGTAAATGTTGCTGGAGAATATGTAGGATTGGTAAATGTTGCTGGAGAATATGAAGGACTGGTAAATGTTGCTGGAGAATATTTGGGATTGGTAGATGTTGTTGGAGAATATGTAGGATTGGTAAATGTTGCTGGAGAATATGTAAGATTGGTAAATGTTGCTGGAGAATATGTAAGATAGGTAAATAATGCTGGAGAATATGTAAGATTGGTAAAATGTAGCTGGAGAATATGAAGGATTGGTAAATGTTGCTGGAGAATATGTAAGATTGGTAAATGTTGCTGGAGAATATGTAAGATTGGTAAATGTTGCTGGAGAATATGTAAGATTGGTCAATGTTGCTGGAGAATATGTAGGATTGTTAAATGTTGCTGGAGAATATGAAGGATTGGTAAATGTTGCTGGAGAATATGTAGGATTGGTAAATGTTGCTGGAGAATATGTAAGATTGTTTATGTTGCTGGAGAATATGTAAGATTAGTAAATGTTGGAGAATATGCAGGATTGGTAAATGTTGCTGGAGAATATGAAGGACTGGTAAATGTTGCTGGAGAATATTTGGGATTGGTAGATGTTGCTGGAGAATATGTAGGATTGGTAAATGTTGCTGGAGAATATGTAAGATTGGTAAATGTTGCTGGAGAATATGTAAGATAGGTAAATAATGCTGGAGAATATGTAAGATTGGTAAAATGTAGCTGGAGAATATGTAGGATTGGTAAATGTTGCTAGAGAATATGTAAGATTGGTAAATGTTGCTGGAGAATATGTAAGATTGGTAAATGTTGCTGGAGAATATGTAACATTGGTCAATGTTGCTGGAGAATATGTAGGATTGGTCAATGTTGCTGGAGAATATGAAGGATTGGTAAATGTTGCTGGAGAATATGTAGGATTGGTAAATGTTGCTGGAGAATATGTAAGATTGTTTATGTTGCTGGAGAATATGTAAGATTAGTAAATGTTGGAGAATATGCAGGATTGGTAAATGTTGCTGGAGCATATGTAGGATTGGTAAATGTTGCTGGAGAATATGTAAGATTGGTCTATGTTGCTGGAGAATATGTAAGATTGGTAAATGTTGTTGGAGAATATGTAGGAATGGTAAATGTGGCTGGAGAATATGTAGGATTGGTAAATGTTGCTGGAGAGTATGTAAGATTGGTAAATGTTGCTGGAGAATATGTAAGATAGGTAAATAATGCTGGAGAATATGTAAGATTGGTAAAATGTAGCTGGAGAATATGTAGGATTGGTAAATGTTGCTGGAGAATATGTAAGATTGGTAAATGTTGCTGGAGAATATGTAAGATTGGTAAATGTTGCTGGAGAATATGTAAGATTGGTCAATGTTGCTGGAGAATATGTAGGATTGGTAAATGTTGTTGGAGAATATGTAGGATTGGTAAATGTTGCTGGATAATATGTAGGATTGGCAAATGTTGCTGGAGAATGTGTTCAGAGAAAACTAAAAGATTGTCCCATTTCATACGCAAGCATCCTGACCCAACACCTACAGGTACCAGTATCTGCATCACAGGAAAATACTGATCACCAATCATACTACTATGAATAGCTAGCCATGAAAAGACACGATAGTACATATAAAAAAGAACCTTGTATCTCTCAATTAAAGATCATTGATTTGGTAATTTCCATGTAAATATAACTTCCATACCATAATAAAAAAGGGTCAGTCTTCAGTGAAGTCAAGATTGGTTACTTACTAGGTGTTTGTACATTTTCACTACCTAATTTTCACCTCATTATCACTGATCCTATACTTGCACTCCCTACGATATCATGCCCCCCCCCCCATACTACACACATACTTTTGCCTGTATTAACTAAACCTAAACTAAAGCACTGAAGTCATGCGAAACAAATTGTCTAATTCCCTTTGTTAGACCACAGTTTGGATTAAAGATAAAGACCAGTTCTGGTCATGCGATTGCATTGTGAAAGAAACGTTGTGGAATCGATCAGAAAAGGTTGATCATCTAGCATATAAGTATTGGTGTGTACTGCAAGGTTCTGGAATCATCAAAATGATAAGAAATTTGGCCCAGTCTTGGTAAAGTTACAAGCACTGCACACAGAAAGATGTATATGGGACTACGCGACCACGTGCGCGATATCTATTTGGTCCCAATAGATATAATTTACCAAATATATCAATTAGTAGGCGGTTTCCCGACTTTCCCGGCAAAATTTGTATCATCACGTATTAGTCGAAACATATTCTTTCACACGATTGGTAATGAGAGCTTCCATTTCATTTTTTTGAGAGAGGGGCGTTTCCAAACCTGGTCTTTACCTTTAAGCTGAAACTCAGTATGGGTTTAACTTCATGTAGAACACTACAATACGAACTTACAGATTCAAATTTCTGTTTTCAAACATCACAGTACATGGTACGTTGCAAGAAATGAATACATTTCAAAGAATCTGTCCTATAAATATTTCTGTCTATACACATCAAACACCATTAACTATACTACCAACTGAAAGAAAATATTTTTAAAATGCTTGTATTAAATGCAAATGTAACTGTCAATGTTCTACAATTAGTAGGCTATGGTTCTAGCTCTATTTCTACTCATCTACTTCTCTAATACGAGTACATGATAAGACACAGCAACATGAAGTAAAGTGAATTAAAGCTGTAAACAAGAGATAGGAAAAGCCAACAGGAAATCCTTGGAAGTGTTAGAAGAGAAAAGGACAACATCATGACCTGTTATCTAGTAGTAATGAATATTCCTCATTTTAGACGACAAAATTTCTCCACAGATTCTGTCCGAACACATACATGTAACAAAGGGCTCTAGAAAGGGCTCTAGAAATGGACATGTTAAGTTCAGCAATTTTTTTTTCGTCTGCTCAGGAAATAAATGCAAACTAGTTTTGGCTTTCTGGCACATCAAAAGCATAGGTGATAGACAAGTCTACTTGTCTCTCTGTTTCAAGAAGGAATTACAACTTTCTTCATAAACTAGTGAATGCATTGTTACAACTGTTTTGTTACAAATGCATTCTTACACATGTGAAATATTAATGCCTAATTCAACAATAAATCAATGGACCATTTTAATTTTTTGTTTACAATTGTTCATAAAGTTTGTGAAACAGAAAGGGTTACAAAGCATGAGAAAGCCAACAGAACTAAACAAAATGCTACCAATACTGGAAGTACTACAGTTATCTATCAGAAACATACTAATAATTCCACAAATCTCTTTGTAAAAAAAAAAAACGTTTAAAAGCTAATCTAGATAATTGTGTTTAAATAATTCTTCATGTAGTGTAATACTTCATGTCAATCTTTTTTCTGACCCATGTCTCTTCCACTTAATTTGATCATCCCCATATTTCTCCCTTTATTTGCAAATTTGTACAGACCCTGTATCTCTTTATCCCTCCAAACAAATCGAAAGCATGTTCATGACACAACCCCTCATTCTGCTTCCTACCTCCTTAAATACCTATAAGGTTCATCTCTTTATTTCATTTATCAATATTCCATTTTTTTTTGGTCCTGCACCATGCCACTAACTTTTTTCCCTGCCAATCTTATGCCCTTTATAGAAAAAAAGAAGAAGAAGAAACTTCAAAACCTGATGTTCCACCACCTGGCAATTTTTTTAAAATGTGATCATGTGGAAAACCATTTCTGTATCAGACATTCTACATGCTTTTGGTCCATGGCATATTTGTTTGTGAAACATATATCCTTATCCCATTCACCAGGAGACATAATTTCAATCATTAGAGGATGGTAGCGCCTGAACAGACTTTAAAAAACATACAAGAATATCCTTATAGTTTAGAGGAAAACCTAAGGATTTGCCAATTGAACCAGTAACACATTACACACATATATATATATTTTTTTCCAGAGCATGTTTCTGTGTTTTAATAGAGCTCTCTACAAGTTATCATGAGCTATATGTATATTACTCTCTGCTCTATATCTCCCCCCCCCCCACTCCTTTGAAAATCACGTTTCAAAAGATCTTCAAAGTTATTTTAAAAAAATCATACTTGTGAGAAAGGTTAGTGTTGTAATAAAATGAGAACAAGCCAAGACACAAATGATATGAAAACTCATCAACATAAATAACAGTGCAATGGTATAAAAAAACAAGCATTACACCAACTGTAAGGAATATATGAGATGAATATTAGCTTCAAAAAAAGTTTTAAAAGGAAAAAGGTTAGTTGAAATGAGAGGATGAAGCACCATCGATCAAACGTGAGGAAACAAGCAATATTTTATGCACTCACTTGCTGTTTGCACTGGATATGACACTGCAGGAAGTAAAACATAAAATTCAGTCAAAATGAAATCAAGGGAGAGGGGGAAAAGTTTAATCTCATTTCGGAAATCAACCCATTAAAAGGAAATCCAACCTTGATAGCAAGTTGCTCTGAAGGAGAGCACAAAAATCAGAGAAGTAGAATGGTTAAACTTGGAATGAAATCGGACAAAGAAATTTTCGTCTTACAAATTTTTGAAAGTTGTAATGGAATAGGGATTTTTAATTGGGAAATTGGTAATTTTGAAACTGTACAACTAATGGCAAAGTTATCCCAAATCATGTCACTGTCAAATGGATTCTTTACCAAATTGAGATTCCCACATGTATATGTACACCTTAAAAAACACTCATAACTCTGTCTGTCCAATTTCATTCAAAATGTCACTAATCTGTTTCTCTGATTTTTCTGCTTTCACCAAAGTCAACTTTTGAGAGAGGTTGGATTGCTCTTTAAAGATTGTTTCATCGTCATTCTACATGCATTTCAATTAGATTTGAAACCTAAACCTGCTCTGCTTAGTTATTTGCTCCGATTAAATAGTTATCCACTATTTCATCAGAGCAAAGATCTGAAGTCAACGACTGTTCCTAAAACTCTCATCTTTGTATCCTGCTCAATGCCAGGCAATATTCATCATTTTCTTCTGATCCATCATTTGAGCTTCCCACTTCTTCTAGAGTATCGCACACTTGCCTTTGATCACCCTGACAAGGTGATCTGACAAGTATTTCTTTGAGCTGAATAGGCATTTAAAACTAAATAGAGGCTTTATTAGAGAGAGGCTTGGGGCAGTTTGTGGCTACAGGGTTGTTTGTTTAATTGGTCTGCTTTTTTTCTTTCTTTTTTACATACTTTTCACAGGGG
The DNA here is from genome assembly GCA_037976565.1 of Mesocentrotus franciscanus. Classification (NCBI taxonomy): domain Eukaryota; kingdom Metazoa; phylum Echinodermata; class Echinoidea; order Camarodonta; family Strongylocentrotidae; genus Mesocentrotus; species Mesocentrotus franciscanus. The sequence goes on from CP137668.1 coordinate 15,893,387, forward strand.
AGGTGATAAACAGATTGGGAGTTTGGAAAACTGTTAGCCAAAAACATGCAGATAATATAAGAGTACTTTCAGTGAAAAGGGTGGCTCAGAATGCAAATTACTAATGACAATCAGGTTTATTATAACATGAAATCCCTTTTAGGCAACTATTATCGAATTTTAGTCAGACATCAAACGACCTACATTGTACACCCCTAGTCACATAGATTTCGTTTTATCTATTAAATAACTTGTTCCGTGTTATAAAACAGACATTTCTAGATTAAGGATTTTACTAATTATTTCCCTTTTTCATGTTTAACTTGGAATATTATTCGGTACTGATATTCTGAATAAGATGTTTATTATCGATCATGGCAAAAAGGGAATTTTTGTTAGCATTCAAAACAGGGGGAAACTGCAAGGAAGTCATTAAGGATTTTTTTTTAAATAAATAAATACCCATAACATCTTAATCATGCATAATCTAACACAGATTTCATACCTTCATTCTTGATTAGCCCAATCAGACAATTTTGACAATACATAGGTAATGACAAGAGCCCCTCCCTCTACCCCCCCATCTTCCTTTCCCTACCTTCCTTTTAATGCATATTTCTTGATGCTGAAGCAAGGAGCATGGAGTTTTGGGAGTAATGGAGATTCATAGCTAGCTGCTCAATATAAGATACTGGATCTTTCAATATTGTTACTTTGAATGGGAGCATTTTACTCACTGACAAGCTTTAGTTTGCTTTCTGATTTTAAAAGTACATTTTCATAGAAATCACATGCACAATGGTATGAGGTCAAATCAAAATCAACAAAAATTGAATTAAACATGACATATTATATCATGCAAATTGATCAACTTCTGAACATCCATAACTGTGATCTTTAAGTATGGACCTAATGTTATGATTTGAAATGGGAATTTTTGATCTGAAATCCAAATGACCTTCTAAACATGACTTTAATTCCAATATATTTTAAAATCTCATCAATCTTATATCCAATTACAACCATTCAAAACAACAACAAAAATAAAACCTAAATATATGATTTGCAAATTTTGTTGTTGATTGTTATGAAATCAAAATTACTTGCTAAACATACATGTACATTTGCAATCCAGAAGCAAGTTATACTTCAGCTATCGAGCTATACTCAAAAAATTTTGGTTTGGTCAATTAAATAGCAGTGAACCATAGCTTTAGACTAAAATTACATACAAAATAAATCAGTAGCTTTCATACAGATATGCTTTGGATTCTCCTTTTGCAAATTTTCCTGTATATTTGATCAAAATCATTAAACGACTATGGATTTCACTTTGATACACTTGATTCGATTTCGATGGGTTTGACGATAATCAATCAATTGATTGATATTCAGAAGGTGATCAACGCAGCCAAATCGCATGCATGAGTTTGACATGCGGCATGGAAGCAGCACTATGCATCATACCTGTCATGGTCGTATCTGTCGTGGTCCTTCTCTACCAGATGGTATCTGGCACGGAAGGCCACCAGGTGGGCGTAGTAGGCGGGGGCGGGGATGGACACGCTACGGGTGCAGCGTGCGTAGGTGTGGCAGAGCTGGTAGGTTAGACACTGGAGTTCGTCAGCCTTGAAGCCGTTGTCGTCCCAGAGGGCGTGGTAGTGAGAGGGACGACTGGTGCCCTGGAGAGAAGAAAGAAAATACGTTGGACTCTGCAAGATCTCTTAACAATCCAGGGATGGGTCAAACACAATTTCAATTCCTTGAGTCATCTCTATCTTTAAAGCAGTTTTCCTTGTAACAACACAAAACACTGACAATATGTTACATATGTAATGTAAAATATTCTCTGGTGTACGCTGTGCCAAACTGCTTCCTTAATGGAATGATAGTTTACTACATACAGCTCTATTATCATGAGTACTCAGTACATTAAATATTCAAAAGATCCCTTCAAGAGAAGGTTTAGTTCTGGTAAGGGTGAAAACAATTTATGAGCTTTTACATACTTTATACATATTCCTATGTAGAACAATATTATTGTAGCTACAATACAGGAAAAGAATTGCACTTGAAAATTCCACATATTGTAATTGTGACAAGAAATAGTTAAAAATTGTAGACAAACTATAATGACCCAGGGACTGCCGTACCTGAATACCAGCGTGACTGCACAGGTAGAAGTCGTATTCTAGAGGATGGGTGATGCCACTGTCTACTGTAGTACCTGCTGGGATGTTACCACTCCTTCCAATCTACAGAGATAAGACAACAAAAATGAGACATACTGTACACAAACAGAGAGAGAGATAAAGAGTGGCGTTTGTGGGAGAGACACACAGAAAAGAGAATGAAAGGGAGGGATAGAGGAGTGAGAGATAATTTCTTCATCTACCTTCCATCTTTCATCGATCTATGAATATTTTGAAAATTATTCCTCATGACTTTAAGATTTTAAAATGTCTTACAAGGCATTAATCCAATCCATTTTTAGGTATTGAATCTGGTATATCTAATTAAATGTATTAGAAATTCATAACAACTTTGATTCCATTAGTTAAATCATACTTGAAAATATATTCTTATATTTCAATTAAATATTCAGTCATACCATGTCAACTCTCAATATATCGCCCTACCCCTTTTCAATCTGACACACTTTTAAAACTCATGTTTTGCCGTCTATTCCTTCTGATTTTATGTACAGATTTGGATAGAGTTGACGGGCGTGGGACAGAAGACCCGAGGTCATGGTAATTCAGTTCACCTTTTCTTGTCCCAGGCAGCCCTGTATGCTTTATCAAAATTTCTTCACCTGTTTTGTATCATGATCTGTCTATTGTTTTGTTATTTATTTTTATCTGTTGTATGTTCTTTTTCTTTTAAAATGCAGAATAAATAATAACAATAATGATAATCTTTCTAGCTTTCCACTACCTTGATTTATTCCTATGTAAAGAACAATGCAATACCATCACTCAGATATCGACTCACTCAGGACTTATATCATCAACCCTTCATTCTATCATTCCATCTATCTATCTATCCCTCCACCTTTCCACTTACTTATTCTCTTCTCTCTGCAATTTACATGTACATGTATATTAACGTCACTAAACATTGTATCACTCATATTCTTTCTTCCATCCTCCCATCCCTCCATCAATCAATCCATCCATCCATCCATCTATCTCTTTTCCACTTACCTGTTCTCTTCTCTCAGCACAGAAGAGCCTGGTATGATGTCTCTTTGCACCACAATGAGCGTGATACCAGGTTCGTAACCTTCTTCCAGTGACCTGCAGGCATCTCTGATAGCGTTCATCTCATTGGCTAGAACCTAAAATGAAAGTGATGTTATATTTTAAAAGTACAGTCAAACTTGCTTCAGAAACCCCATGCGAGCCATTCTTAGTCACATGTGTAACATTTCATACACATTTTTTGACATGAACTTAAAAGCATTTCAGGATTTGATGATCATCATTGTGGAAATCTCCCACTTTGAAGTTCAAAATAACGATATTGCCCTCCACAGACTGAGAGTAATTTGTTCAATGAGCATATATCAAAGAACGGCCCATGTGTAGAAGACAACATAACAAGACAATTTTAACCACAAACGTGTATCTCTTGAACTTCATTTCTCACTGAAAACTCCAGTAAAATAAACCTGCATACAAAGACCACCTGCCTAAAAAGGCAATTTTTTTGTTCCCTATACACTCAGATCAGCACGTACACAAATGGGCAATCATTTCTTAGGTAACCGTGGCGAAACAAAATAACTCTTATTGCCTTTCATTTCATTTACAAGCAAAGGATTACTGCTGTATCTTTATAACAGTGGTTTATCACGTCAAGTCCAAATTTGCTTTCTGGTTGCAGTGTGAGACCTGCATGGCGCAGTCTAATCCGATAGTACCCACCTGTAAGAATTGACCTTCGCTGACCCCATCCCTGTACATGATGATCCTGGCTGGCTTGTACCTTGTTGACTTGTAGAACTCAACAAGCAGTTCCTTGACCATGGCCATCAGGTCCTGGATGATCTCTACACGTGAGTCTGAATGCGGACACTTGCGCAGTATCGGCTATGGCCGTCCATGCTTCCCACAACCTGTCGTGTCGAGAGAAAAATGCTTAACTTTGTGGCTATACGGCCAGGCCTACATACAATATTGGTATACCTAAAAAGCAATTTGTCTAAAAGTTGTCAAATGGATCGGCTCTGATTGGATGACTAGCACAGTAATCCTAAATCTATGCTGCTGCGGTATTTTTTTCTTCTTATCCTAACGGCGAAGACACATCATTACTATAGGGAATAACAAATGTATATCCTTGGGATACTGGATGTCATATCTAAACTGAATTTTAAGTAAAGGAACTTTCTGAGATGAAATCTACAGAGCTCCAAAAGGTAAACAGGATTGATTCATGCTCATTTTCTCACTGACCCACAACAACAATAAAAAGAAAAAAGAAAACAGAGAGGAAAGATCTGACCATGACAATATGAACACTAAACAAAGCCATGCTCGTCTAATAATTTTGTACAGTTAGCGAATTCACTGATTTGATCTTCCACTTGCTGCCAAGCGTAGTAGGCATTACTTTGCTTAATTTACTTTTGTATTGATGCACGATTGGCTAATTTTGTAATCTAAAGTAAAATAAAATATCAAAAAGCAAAAGAAAAATGCAATTTTTAAGAAAGTGCGTTTCTGTGTTGTATGTTCGTGTCCCTGAGAAAGGGGAGGGTGGATAAGAGTGAAAGAGACTGAAATCTATATTCAAACTCATATGGGGGGATTAAGGGACTGTGACAGTGAGAGTAAGAGAGAGAGAGAGAGAAAGAGAGAAAGAGAGAGAGAGAGAGAGAGAAAGAGAAAGAGAGAGAAAGAGAGAGAGAGAGAGAGAGAGATAAAGAGGAGAATATTAGATCATGACAAAGAGAATGAAAGATAATGAGAGAGCAACAAACATAAAGAAACACACAAAAATAGATAACACACAAATATTTTTAATAAAAATTAGAAAACCAAATTGTTTTAAAAGAGAAACACAGCAACATAAGAGACAATCCTAGAGAGAAAGTACCTACAAAGAGACGTATATACAGAGAGAAAAGGACAGAGACAGACAGAAAAACAGACAGACAGAGACAGCAACAGGATGAGAGATGGAGATAGAGATTAGAGAAATACACACCCAAAAACACATACACACAACCCTGCCTCAGCAGAAATCAGAGAGAGAGAAAGTGAGAGAGAGAGAGAGAGAGAGAAAGAGAGAGAGAGAGAGAGAGAGAGAGAAAGATGGACAGAAGGAGAAAGTGTCAGAAAGAGAGACAATCACAAACACAGAGACATTCACTCACAAACATCAAGATAGAGAGAAAGACAGATAAAAAAAAATATGCACAGCAACATACCCACACATCACCTCAGCTTCACAGGGAGAAAGAGAAAACAGGGACAGATGGACAGAGCGATAGAGTGACAAAAAGAGAGACATACATATAAACAAGCACACACCTGCACATGCATACAAGAGAAAGAGAGAAAGAGAGAGAGAAAGAGAGAGAGAGAGAGAGAGAGAGAGAGAGAGATATTTATGAACACACAATGAGACAAAGAGAACACAAAGACATTCTCATAAACATATCCGCACATCCACCCACCCTCCATCCACACACAGAAGAGAAATAGAAAAATAAAATGTGGAGATTAATGAGATGTTAATAAGAATAAATCCCTCATGTGCAGTTGTGTAAGGAGTAGGTTAGACTCAAACACACGCACACAGATGACTTACAGCCGCGATAGACGGTTTCTTATCATCACCGGCTGGGGGATGCGTAACATCAGCTCCGCAAAAGATGACAGGCTCGCTAAATATGCGGGGTCTGAGTTTTGAGATAAAATGGGAGGTTCGTGGATGGGATTGGAACAAACAGAATAAGGGCATGATGCATACACAAAATACCATATACCAATAACTTACAGCGGCGATAGACGGTTTAGTGTTGTCGCCTGCCGGCGGGTGCGTAATGTCGGCTCCCATAAATACGACTGGTGCTCCAAAGACGCGCGGCCTGGAGAGATATTTTCACAAGAAACATCGGGAAAGCAGAGCAAAGAGTTTGCCAGTAGTGACCTCAATATGTAAAACATTCTCATCTACACTATAATTTAATCAAGCATACACAATTTAAAAGAAATAGTGACTAGATAATAGATGTACTTGCAATTTTTTAAAAATAATTTTGAGAATAAAATACCTAACATGTGAAACTTAAAAACATTTAGCTAAACCTATCTCTGTTTTGAAAAGGAATTTTTACATTCATATGAATTCCTCATTTACCAACATATTTTATATTTTGGGAAGTGCTAGAATGAACAAATAGATTATTTAAACAATATTTGTAGTTATCATACTTCCGGTAAAAGGTCAGTTGCTTTCAAAACATGTTTGCATCACATAATCTCTCAAAACCTTAAAAACAGAATAGGGAAATTAAACAAACATGCTCGTTAATCAAATCCATATCATCCCCAATGCTATTTGGATCAATCTGAAATATTGTTCTCTTCAGGAGGATATTTCTGACTTGCTCCTTCTGTCAATTACCTGATGTTAGGGGCCAGGATATTGTTCACTCCTCCCAGTTTGACGTTGATCTTGAGGCAGAGATTGGAGGGTTTGTGCCGTGGTTCTGTTCACATTCTTGACTTGTACACACTGTGTGGCTATACCCAGCAGCGTGTCTCCAACTCTCTTCACTTCAGCTGTGGAAAGTACCGAAAGAATATTATCAAGAATGATGTAATGTTTGATTTTTTGGAGGTTTTGATAGGTGGGTTAAATCCCATGTACAGTTTTGGTATGACCCTTAATCATTTAGGTAAAATTTCTTTGATTTGAGTTGATTTTAGATAGTAAATAGAAAGATGATATAAATTCCATGCTTCTAACATGAGCACTATCTGCCCTCCCGATATTAAAGGTTATATGATAAATTTGTATTTGCAATGGCTCC